>OW028582.1:28854703-29454703 GCA_932294295.1 Alitta virens
GAGAGGAAGGACTTATGTCTTGTTGAACTCAGGGCTGCTCAGTGAGAAGACTCTATTGTTCAGTTTTTATGGACATTTTGGACCTAGTAGAATCTATATTGGTAGGATTTTGCAGCAATATCTAAATTGTCTTTAAATCTGGGCAGATCCTCTTGGCCAGTTCAAGAAACCAATGTATCTATGATATTTTGAAATCATCAGTCGACATATATACAGTGGTGGGAAAAAGTTTCTGTACATTTTTAGCAAGATTTTAGTATGTAAAAAAAATCTTACCTATTAAATGGACTATTTTGCCAGTGCAATTTATAAGGTCACTGAAAACTTTGCCAATGAGACTGCTCTTGATTGATTCAGCATAATTATTATAAATTTAATGTAATTAGGAAGATGCAAAATATATATTATGATAATTACTATATATAGTGGGAAGACTTATTTTTATGTATTAATTAAATTGACCAATTTGCTTCAAGAACTCTGATGAGGTAAAGCGGTCACAATATTGTTTTCTACCATCTACCCACCTGTATGATAAGTTCAAGCCTCAGCCTAAAGGGCCAGTGTCACAGCCCCGTCAGTTGACCAGAGAGATGGTCGGGGGAAGTGTTTACTTTGTCCCTCAACCGATTGGTCATCCACCATTGTTTATTTGACGTCGTCTTTCCAAACAATTCGTCTGATGAGGTAGAGGGCGCTATTCGCTGCACGTGCAATGGATGGCGCCATATTGGCCCTGGCAAAACACGAATTGAGGGCGAAAGTAAACAATCTTGGTCACGAGCCTTTTCGTGTAATAGTGCTTGGAGGACACTGCAGATCCTGTAAAAAAAGTGAAAGTATTGTACACTGTACACTTAGGTAATTTCAATTTTACGGATCTAGTGGTTGAGGCATGCTTGCTAATCGGGAGGTTGCAGGTTCGAAGCGCCACCATGGCATGGAGGAGTTGGGCAGATCCTCCTGCAACCGCCTCACCCCACCCAAGTGTAAAGGGTATAGTCTACTTGAGGGCAACCACGGTGAAGGTGCTGGTGTGAGTTCTAAGCCCCTGAGGTTCACCCGTGTTCAAGGCGGAATATTCAGGGAGTTGAGAAAGACTCTGGATTGGCCTCTCAATGTTGTAAATGTAAAGTCAGTAGAAAATGTTCAGAGACTGAACCAACAGGTATCTTGGTTCAGTTACAGGTAGCAGGGTGTTTCAGCTGCAGTAGTCTCGCTGAGGTAAGGAGTTTTACTGTATGACCCCTAAAATGCCAAGGTCAAGATATTAGCTGTATTGTCATGATTAGGCCGATACACATTATAGTGTACTTATAACTATGAATGTCAGTACTGTTTGAGTTTGAGTTTGTTTATTTGCACCAAACAAAGTGAATACATTTTGCAAATTATAGTCAACATAGTAACAATATAGAACATATCAGATTGGTGCAAGGGATACACCCGAGTATCATATACTTTCGCCCGATAGGGTGGGTGCTCCCTGTACTGGACACTTTGTAATATTGTTTTCCTGTGTCCAAATGCTTTCAGAAAAATGAGACATTCGCAAATAGATAAATTGAATTCTTGAACAATTCTCATGGTTTCCATTTTGTATCTATGAGAAAGAATTTACCTTGAAATTAAAAATGACCGTTAAATGAACAAAATTTTCAGTCTAAACAAAACAAACAAAATCAATCTGTGAATGTTGGAAAACACGTAATAATAGATAAACTTTTTTGTGGCGCGGGTTTTCACATCGCAGAAATATGACGTAACAATACCTAAGAATCACAATGACCTCACTTGCCATTGTTATGACGTAATACCCAAATTTTTCTGATGTCAATGATTATATTTCAGTTAGTAAGTTATTATACCCCACAATCAGTTGTATACCACATAGAAAAGCCATGTGGTATAGCCTATGTGGTATACATGTGTATACTACATGGCTTACCTTACAATAATACAGCAAATGACACGTAACATAATATCGCCCAAAACTAATCCTGACATGGATTAAGCAAATGAAGAACTTCCAATCTTACATCTGATGAGAAAGACTTTTGTCAAATTTAACTCAGGATCCAGATCGAGGTGGTGACCTGCATTATTGTGACGAAACTATCATAAATTATCAATTTCAATATTTTAGAATTTATCAACAAGCAAATTTTAAGTTTCAGCTTCTATACAATTCAATGGATTCATATCATACGCAATTGTATATTATGCTACAATGTATGATTGGACTAGCCTACTATCTAATGATTGTAACCTTCAACTTCCATATATGTTCCATAATCCATATTCTACAGGTGTCATAAACATTCACCTATAAAAATGCATTTGTAACACTTATAAAATTAAATATACGGATCAAAGAAGAAACTGCACTTTTGTGCTGCACGCTATGCTGTGACAATATAGTCACAATGACCTGTGAAAATAGTCACAATGACCTGTGACATTACAGTCACTATGACCTGTGACAATACAGTCACTATGACCTGTGAAAATATAGTCACTATGACCTGTAACAATACAGTCACTATGACCTTTGACAATAGACCCTATGACCTGTGACAATAGTCCCTATGACCTGTATCAATATAGTCACTATGACCTGTGACAATAGTTCCTATGACCTGTGACAATAAAGTCACTATGACCTGTGACAATAGTCACAATGACCAGACAATAGTCACAATGACCAGACAATAGTCACTATGACCTGTGACAATATAGTCACTATGATATGTGACAAAAGTCACAATGACCTGTGACAATGGTCACTATGACCTGTGACAACAGTCACAACTACCTGTGACAATATTGTCACAATGACCTGTGACAATAGTCACAATTATCTCCGCATACATGGAACAGTTAACTGTGGTAGTAAAGGACAATCTGCTCAGAAGGCTGACAGGCAAAAAGGCCACTCCAATATTCGGGAGAATGAGGCAGGCCACTCGACTATTGTCAGCCATTGTGAGTCATTGTTGAAAGCGGTGGATCAGCCGAGAATAGGCGGTTGACAGGCAGGTACAGATAAATTAACCTGGCAACCGAGCAGTTTTGAGAGGCACAAGTGGACTCAAGAGATGGATGGAGATAGCCGTGTAGTCGGTAACAAACGCCATTCTTTGTTTTCGCAGTCGTTGGATGAGGATGAAGATATTGTAGTTTGCATAAGAGCATTGTGGTGGTAATGTTATTTTACAGATCAAGAACCATCATTTTTAGAAAAATAAAATATCCTTTCCACAGCCAAGCAGCCTAAGGGCTGTGTACTGAGGTCGCCGGGGCCATATTTGCAACTCCCTTTTTTACCCTCTCAAGTCCACATGTGTACTGATGTAATTTGTATGGAGGCTGGCCAATGTGTACTGATGAGTCTTGGAAAAGTATTTCTTTAATATTTCTTGTTTGAATAGTGCAACATGTCACTTGAAATACACATTGGCCATTCTACACATGTTGCACATTTCACAACAGTCAACACTGGCTTTTTGAGTTCATGACAAAGTCAAGTTTATTGTGTTTGTTCTCCGTTTCACTTTCTTTCTGTCTTTCATTATTAATCTTTCATGTGATACTTTTTGACAATTATAAATTAGACCTCTCACCTCCCAAGACATTTTTGGCTTAATTTGCACTGAGCAATCCCTGCGTTATTATCGAATATCATTTATCTTTCTAATTATGTGGCAGCCAGCTGTATTGTTCACTGTCATTTCGTTTTACAATTTTTAATAGACTATTATCTATTTATTACCTATTCAGCCTAAGTTTCAAAAGGAGCACTGGTGCATTAAAGATATTGTATGAAATTCAATACTGAAATAAATAATTTAATCAGTAATTAATGATTTAGAAATTCTTTAATTTAGATTGTAATAATTTCATATAAATGTAAATAAACAGCAAACTAAATTGATGTGGATTACATTTTGATCAGAAAGAAAGATGTTTTTTGTAATATATATTATTTTGTACACAGTTTACCTGATGTGATAACTTAATAATTCTAAGAGAGGGAGCCAGATATAGGCTATGATCAAACAGTTTCAAACTGCAGACATTTCACTGTAAGTACTTTCTGGCTTTGAATTGAAGAAGTACCCATAGGCTTTCTTCAGTAATACCATTTATTTTACATAGACACAACATGAGTTGTAATATAATATAAATATAATTTCGATTCATTAAGCTTGTTTGTGGGAAGGAGACTACTGACTACCCATAAATGGCCCCATAAAAATGCTCAGTACAGCATGTGAATGTCATCAAAATGATATGGCCACAATAAAAATGCTCAGTTGGATAAATAGCATGTGAATGTCATCAAAAAGATAACATGGGCTCAGTGATCTCCTTCTTACAACCATGCTTGATTTCAATAAACAATCTTAGGGACATCCTTCCAAACATCTTCATTTATGTAATGTAAAATAAATATGCCATTGTCATTCACTAATAATGATTTGCTTGGATCTCTCGGAAAACCAGGAGGGCACTCGATAGCGATACTATTAATGTGTCTTAGAGTGTTCCTCCTGGCCTCTCATACACTGTAAATAGATTATATTGATTGTTTCAACTTTATTATATTATTGTCTGTCTGAAGGCAAATAAATTTGTCTTGAGTCTTGAGTACACAACGGCCTTGCAGGCTCTCTGTAGTAATATCATTAATTTTACGTGGATACAGCAGGAGTACACAATGGCCTTACTGGATAAGTGTATTATCAGATTGTTGCTAAAACAGCCAATGTGTAATAATGTGCACTGGGCCTTGATTAGGAATGCAAAGTTTCAGATGCCCATCAAAGTTATTAAATTGCTCAGTATCACTATTATAATAGCATAACATGTTAGGAAATATTGTTTTCTTCAGATTTACTGGGTCATGGCATGGTAAAGAACGCTGAAATAGTGTGGAATTTATTTATCAAACATTGTAGGGGACTTGAGGGCTCAATCACAAACATCTGCTGAGGGTGTTGATTTAATGAGGTCATTAAACTGTCATTATCAGCTCTTATCATACGCCACCTTCTTAACAACCTAAGTCTTATAATCAATGTACTATTTAATAAAATGTTCTAGAAAATTATACTAAGATATTCCATGTCCAAAACTGGTCGCCAGGCTGTGTGCCTCTGGATTTGGCTGGCTGTTCCACGTAGAAAACCCCGGGTCTGCAAGCCTCATTTTGAAGGGGTAAATTGACTTGAACTCAGTACACACTGGCCTTGCAGCACACTCAAACTGAGTTCACATTGGTACACAATGGTGGAAAGGATATCATATGGTACAAGTGTTACAACAATTTTGTGCAAGGAAAATTGAAGTGTTCTGGGTTACATTTCAAGTACCTGGCTATGCAATATTACACTATTCAGTTACATGAGAGAAACCTTGAAAGTGTGATCTACAACTGTGCAAATGAATTAATCTAACTATTCAGTCGTGTCACTAAGGCAAGGTTATTTCTTCCAACATTGAGAAACAGGACCACTTCTTTCAGATTGCACAAAAGAACGTTAAGTCAACAAACACGAAGCTAGTTCCCCTGAACAATATTATATTGTAGTTATACCTATATTATAATCAACTTAATTGACAACAACTAGGGCATTCGTTCAGCTCAAATTGGGGCACTTTTTACCGCAGTTCATTGTCCAAATATCCGGTACTTAAGGCCAATATCAGGATCTGTTCCCAGAACAGTATATGTGGGAGGAACCACATAATTATGTAGGTGGCAATATACGCTCGTTCGTGGCTGATTAAATAAAGTTATCAGTCAACTAAATGCAGTAGTCAGTTGCATGCTTGCCACTCGTGGCACCCAGCAACTTCTCAGAGGAGAATGCTCCTGGAATGACAGCAGATTGGCTGGATTTCTGGGCGGCCCCTTCACCGACTACACCAGCAGCTTATAGCAGCATGCAGCTACTTCTGTTGGCAAAAACTCATATTGCTGACACTAATTACTCCACAGTGTCACTGCATATAAGGCACCTAGCTGTGTGCAACAAGAAGGAATGGACATTAAAGCATATTCCCTTCTTTTCGGTTTAATACCACAGCATTTGTTCCATTATCATGCGAAAATTAAGAATTGTGTGTTGCCACATCCTCCCTTCTTTCGGAATTATCTTCGCAGTACTTTTTTCATCCTCATCCAATGACTGCGAAAATATGAATGGCGTTTGTTACCGACTACACGGCGCGATCGCCAAATTACTTCTAATGTATTATTGATACCAATAACCGACTAATAACCGAGCACGAAGAACTGGGAAAAGTAATCAGGAAACAGCTGGCTGCCTCCATCTACACAATTATGATCCAATTTCCATAAAAATTCAATAAGGCGCTTCCATTTGTGAAAGTTATATCTACACCCGCTTTGCGAGTGAGTGTTTGACATGGAACGGCAAATTAGCCAAGTATGAAAACATGTTCAAAGACTATTTTCATGGTTAAAAGTCAGTTTTTTCAACAAAAGGTTATAAGCGCTCATTAACGTTTTGTTTTGATTATTAATTCATCTTTAATTAATACTTTTCAGAGGTTATGGATTTTAATTTATTAAAACAAAAAACCAAATATCAATGTCTATGTCTCAATGCTACTGGGTCTGAAGCTTACTCAGCTTATATGACCAGCTGCCAAAGGCAGACGTTATGATGAGATGATAAGGCTTGGAGTCCACATAATGTTACACATTTACCCCATCGGTGGGGTCTTTTACTTGCCTCAGCATAGACACAGAGTATACGGCACCTCCAATTTAAATATACACAGTACAGAGATTGAAGACAAAATATAAAAGCACATTATGTGGTCTGTTCTGGTTCTTATATGATATTAATATTTAAATAAGGTTGATGCTTATTACCAACAAACAGTATGTTGGACAGTAATTGACAATCCTCAGTGTTCATTCATTCCCATTAATGCATAGATTATGTACAATAACAGAAATACATGAAGACCTGGCTACTATGGCCACATAAGGACCTTCAACACTACACTACACAAACAGGATTTGACAATCAGGCCACAACGTTTAACTTATATGGTCACAATGTTACACTATTTAGTGTGGTAACCAACAATTTTGCAGCAATGTTTCAAGCAATATTTCTAGCGTTAAAATGTTTGCCAGAATATTTTGCCAACTTTGAAGAGTGTATTGCAACATGGGGTAATGTGTACTCTTAAAAATAAAAACAGCAATATCTTTTTGATATAATATTAATATTATCAAAATATCTTCAAAATATTTCAAAACATATTGTTAAAGGTTGTTGTGAACCCAAGAAAGCCTTGCTTGCAGGAAAATTTAAAATCATACTTTGTGAGACCATTGTCAAATGTTTTTATTACATTTAATCAATTGATATTATGTTTTCTCTGCGACAGCATTGTTCTGTTTTTGCAGGGTAGATCATCCTGTCACATGATAAAAAACACATTTTAACATTGTAACTATAGACTATTGCCGTATCACTTTAACTGCTTCTGAGAGCATGGTATGTTCAGAATATGTCTTTGGAATTGGAAATTGCTTAGTTTAACTGGCTCAGCTATGTTGGCAGTTGTTATTATTGAACAAGAGCAGGTGGACGTTTTGGAATAAATCATTTTGCTCGGCATATTATGGTCTGGCACCTTGACCAACCGTGTGGTCACCCAGATACTTTCCTCTGAATAATTAATAGTCTCACTCTCGCGAGAATTGGGCAGGCATAGCCACTTCCGCTTGTTATGGTTAACATCTCACTGGCAGGAAATGAAAGGCACCACTGCCACTCCTTGTGGTACTCCATATGGCTTTGAGAATTAATAATGAGCCATTTAATTATGAATTGATAATCAAGAAAAGTCAAAGATCAAGAGGAGATTAATTGGCGCATCTGTCAAAATCGTAGCTTGCTACTATGGTAGTCCCTATAGGGTATGAGTTCAAACCCAATTTCCTGTAGGCCTATAAACAGTTTAGGCACATGGGATGGACTGCTTCATCACAGGAATGTACTGACATTATTTGCATCCTTCAGTTCTTGCAGATAAATTGTGGCTCCACTGTGGAATCATAGATACAGCCTAGATAGATTGTTAAGTAAACTTTACTTCCTGGGGGTATGAGCTGAGACTGCTGTTAATGGCACTAAATGATAAGATAAGTAAAAAGGTGTAAACAAATAATAAATAGATACAATGAAATTATTGAATAAATTGAGAAAAACGAATGTAACGACAATGATACACACACGATTTCTAAAAAGCTTCAAATCAAATTAAATTCACCTAAAAATATGCAGCAAATGGACGTTTATCTTATGTCAATATATAACAAACAGATCTGTTTTGTGATTTCAATAATTAAAGAAGTGTACTTAATATGGAGGTGAATTTATGAGGGAGTTCACTTGAGTACTTTGAACTTCTGTTGCACTGCACTCATTGGGTAAGGTTTGATCCTTAGAATGTCACTGACAAGGGGTCACTTTGAGAACTGACCAACGGTCATTTTGAGAACTTGTGCTGGACACGCAAGGCTTACAGTCAACAGACTTGACTTATCAGCCTTTAGAGGGCAGCGGGCTAGTGCTATCCCACTAACCTCTGCTGTCCAGCATAACAATGAAGCAGTAGGCTATAGTGGACACTGGGTGGACACTGGGTGGACACTAGCTGGACACTAGCTGGACACTCATTTTCAACTTAAGGCTAAGACCCAAATGCCCTGTGCCATCACTTGCAGCAGCTGAGCCAGCAAATTTTGGCAGCTAATCAGGCAACGTGCAATCCAGCAAACCTTGCCTGGGTGGCAATATGGAGGTTGGCAGTGCAAGTTTGCTAACAAAAACGGCACACAGTGGAACTCCTTGCATAAGACTACTTCACTATTTTAAAAGGTCAAATGAGTGAATTTTTTTATCTCGACTAGCAAACTCCGTAATGTCGTGGCACACAACATTTTTCCTTTATTTGAGTTTTAAGCAAAATAAGGTGTTCCAGGTTTGAATGGCTGTCATCATAGTAATGATGCTCACCTTCTAAGTGATTCATCCACACCAAATGAAATACATCTAAAAATGTCTGTTGCGTAATAACTCAGTGTAGTTTGACCCAAGGGTGGTACCACTGAAGGTTTGAAGACCTCAAACGCCAGTGGCCAACCCAGCAAGCATTGTAGCCTCCCCCTCCCCCCACAAGACAATTGCACCAAGGGTTGATTTAACGGTCAGGTCCCCTTCTTATGAGTCAATGGCTCTGCAGTTTTTTTAAAAAGTTTGAAATAGATAATACGAATAAATACTTTTCCAAATTCCCATAATTATATGGTTCATTAGATGGTGTGGCCGTTCTTAAAATATAAAAGTTATTCCACTGAGCAATGTAAATTAACAATGTATATCCTACTTTCATACCTCACATTAATTGCACCAAAAATACAGAATATACTAAATGTATCAAACGTATGCACACTGCTGTTGATAGAAAAAGTAACAAAAATTTTTGTTCCCAACATCATATAATGTTATTTAATAAAAGTTCATGCAACTCACTTCACTGTAGAAATACACCAACAATACATGTGATATAATTCCATGATCGATGCCAAAAGTATGATTAAATATCATGGAGATTATCAGCTTGCCTCACATGATATTATATTTTGCATTTCTGCACTATGTATGCTATAAAATATTTCTAAAGTATATATGTGCACAAAATATAACAGAGGTATATTCTATATACTTTAATGGCTTTTTTTTTGTCAAATTTTTTTTTCTATAGAAAGCAACGCATAAAAAGTAGTACACCAATATCCAAAAATATAATATCATTCAAGCATGTAAACAGTGGTCTTAAATTTTTGGAGAGGGGTGTAGAACGCCGCTTTAAGACCATTTCACTCTTAAGAACATTTTTTTTTATTATATTTAATAACAAATCCCATCGAAGAATTTGAACCTAATTATTGTAATTTTCACACTGGTTAAATAAATCAATTAAGAATACCTCACCATTGAGAATATAAATTTAACATCAAGGCTTCTATACACTATAATTTTTGTTGATATTTATGAAACATTTGAAATTCCATCTAGAGGCCTGGGAGACCCTCTCCATAAGAAAATAATTCCATGGTATAGAATTTAAAAGAAATGTCTAAATGTATATTTACAAAAAGGTCAAACCCAACTTTCTACCTTATAAAGACATATTTGTAGAGATTCTGATTTACTATATCCCCCCATTGTGATAGCTTTGATTAAAAATAGGAAACTTTAATAGTTTAGCTGGACTTTAGCTCTAAAGTTCATGAGTAACGTATGGTGCCCTATTATGGTCAGTGTCCTAATATGGTCAGGTATAATTAATACCCCCTAGTTTTATCTGCTGAGTAGCTACACCACTGAAACAGCAGCATTTTGAAACTTTATTTAGACTACCTCAGTGTGGCCTTAATTGTGGGTTTCACTGCTTAAAAAATAAGAAAAGATAAGATAAAACTTTATTTACAGCCGGTGGTGATAAAACAAGACGAAATTATTTACAAATGAAATGAAAGTAAGATAACATTAAATCTAAGAAGAAATTAACATATAAACATTCCTGTATATTACGACTTATTACGTATGCATTACTTTGGATATATTTCAATTTGTAGACTAATATCATTGAAAGGAACGAAATTATTACACAAAATATGAAACTGAATACATATTAGAATATGATGCAAAGAACATATTGCTGAGTTATTTGAATCCTGTCCGCATTTCTGTTTTGTTTTCTTTTGTTTAAACAATTTCTAAAATTCGTGAATACGTGAAATTTAAACCTGTAGTGGTGATCAACTAAAATGTTGTTGTGTGAAAAATACATATCTATGTAAGTTGATGCCGCGTTATTGGGGGGCGTTTTTAATCACGAAAAATACATCATGGGATAGAACATTGCGTAATTCTGCTGTCAATTTTGGCTTAATATGGAACAGGTGCATTGTTGGCCAATTGTTATGCCTCATTCTGAATTCAATTGGCTGCACACTTCAGATAATCAGCTTAACAACGGATTGTGGGATTTTGAAAGTAACATCTAAAGTCACAAATCAAATATATATATATATGAATATATGAAACCAATATAATGCCAGAAAAATGTCTATTATACATTATATTCCATGCTATTATACCTTTATATATTATTTTAAAACCGCACAATATTGTGAATGTAACCTGCAGAGTAATATAATGCACATTTTTCATAGAGACAAGATAACATAATATGAGACATTTTATTCGACTCAAATCAACAATATATTTAAAATAAATTAAATATGACAGCGAAATATCGCTGTTAAAATAGATAGATAGAGATGCTGTGTCATGGTTATAATTCAGTCAAGAAAAATTGTGTTAAGTACGATAGGATAGGATAGGATAGGATAGGATAGGATAGGATAGGATAGGATAGGATAGGATTGGATAGGATATGATAGGATATGATAGGATAGGATTGGATAGGATAGGATTGGAAAGGATAGGATAGGATTGGATAGGATTGGAAAGGATAGGATAGGCGAGAATAGGATATGATAGGAAAGGATAGGATAGGATAGGCGAGAATAGGAAAGGATAGGATATGATAGGATTGGATAGGATAGGATAGGCAAGAATAGGATATGATAGGAAAGGATAGGATATGATAGGATAGGATAGGATATGATATTCAACCTATTCAGTATATATGTCAAATCTACTGTAACCAAAAGAGTGTTTGTCATCTATCTATCTATCTATCTATCTATCTATCTATCTAACTATCTGTCGAACTGATGGTTTCTTGCACTCAGTGTCTGTGAGAAGGCATGGAAAATACCCACCTATATGGTTATGGCAACTACAATTAGGATCGTAACATATATCATCACACCAAATACCTAATCTAAGAACCAATTATGACGAACTGATCATTCAAATATTTATAAATTGGACATATAATTTAAATCTAGCAGAAACTAGGCTGCAGTTAAACCATAACCCACGGTGCATATTTATCTTATCCGACCATCAATCTGTTGCATGGACTGGGAGAAATTTAGGATTGTACAAGCACTCGAGGGCTTATCAGAGCAGTCTGGCATGGTATTTGCTTCTAATATGGCTTGTGGGAAGCCAATAAATGCCTGTGTGTTATAAACTAAATATGGAGGTGAAAGGAACCGTTTATGTATGCAGTTTGTATGTTTGCTTGTGATGGTATAGCTAAATCACAGATAATTTCATTAACAGGTAAATTACAGCTAAGTTTTCTGTCTGATCGTGGCTGAATCAGAGGAGGAATTTCATGCGAGTTTTATAGAGATATTAAATGAGTGATATTATGAAAATATGTCAATGAAGCAAGCAGAGAAATACACTGCAATTTGTATGATTTTGACAGTAAATCATTTTGATAAGAAAACAGGCCTTCAGGGAAGAAGTTAATGTAGTAATTTGACAGGGTTTAGAATGATTGTCCTTCATAGCAGCTATTCACTCTAAAAGAGATTATCTATCTTCAGACAAATAGTCACCCATTCAATAGTTTGTTTAACATCACTTACATTAGCATTGTATAATAATGTTTGTTTACTTAAGGCAATCATTGTCTAAAAGGACAAACAATATAATAGTGGATTTCAAACTTATCTGTCTGGGTGGGGTGGGTGATTAGGGCTTTACGTCCTGTATTTCTGCACCAGTTGGGCTAATTAGGACAGGCAGAGACCATGGCAATGAGACGAAGGATGAAACAGCCATCCAACTTAGGCTCGACCGGGAATCGAACTCGGGACCCAGCGGTTGGAAGCCCAGAGCGCTACCTCTGAGCTAGGCCCCCGCCCCCAGTTATCTGTCTGAAAACATACTTTTTTTTAGAGCGTTGCTCTATCTAGTTAGTCTGTACAATCAAACCTGTCACAATGGCCACCTGTATAGAACAATGTTTTTTTTTCTTTTTTGGCCAAATACACCCCAGGTGTCAGGCCATATTGTAACCATAATTATTTGTCTTTTCATTTCTCTTTTTATTTTAATGGTTATACTGACGGTTGCAATAAATACTTAAACTTGAAAAAAAAAAAAACTTGAAAAACTGACATGTGTTATATTAAAATTTCTCCAGACACAATTTTTGTTACCCCTTTTAAACGACTACCTGTCTTAAACGACCACATTGATCAATTCCCTCAGGTGGCCGCTTAACACAGGATTGACTGCGGATCTTAGCCAATGTCGTGTCATGACTAACTTCTCATTGAAAGAATTTCAATAAAAACCAAATACCATTGGAGGGTAACTCAGTGAAACTTAGACTTAGCTGTAAAAAAGGCACATTTAAATCAAGAAATAGTGCTGACGAAATGTGTACATTTTTAATGATGCTTACTGAACATCTTTCTTTTTTTTTTTTGTGGAGTGCCTTTGAATCATGATAAATTGACAGTGAACTTCAGAGGGGACAAAATATATTCAGCTGCCTTATACACTATTTATAAGTCTTGTGCAAGTTCAGTGAGACACCCACAGCTGAATCCCGAACAAAAGATATTGAGGCGTGCCACAGGGTGCATGCGTTTAGCCTGTATTTTCACGAACCAACGGCTTAATCGCTCGATCGTGCATGTTTACCTAACGACAATGCCCCCTACAGGGAAGACCAATCATTACAGGTAGCGGAAATGAGCCCACAACTGACTTCCGGCCTCCCCCGTGCGATTTGCGATATTTTTAGAGAAGGCAACGTGTTTTGACACATGATGAATTAAGAGAGAGAGAGAGTGAGAGACAAAAATGGCTGTTATTGGCCATGAGATGACAGTCATAGACTCATCAGAAATTGCATACAGTTTAGAGCTATTTTTACCAACTCAGGGCTTCTTGTTTTGCTCCTGCTATTTTCTTTTTTAAATGTTTTTTTTTAGCTCCGAGACTGCTATAAATTTAGCTAAAGAGGTCAGAGTTTCCTATTTTGCACGGGTGTCCACTACAGCTATCTAAACAAAAACAGAAAGAAAAAAAAACACGAAAATATCAGCATTCTAAATTCCTTGAAATCTCCCAGAGGTTATTTATTTATTTTTCTATTTTTGCCTTTGAGAATAAAAATCAAGTTCTTCCCTACGAAACAACATATTTGAAAAGAAAAGAAAAATCCAATATTTTAGTAAGTTTGATACCGAGTCTAGGTAGACTGTACAAGTGTTTTCAGCAGATTCTGAGAAGTCCATAGCTTTGTCTCGGGTGATATTCATAATTCAGATTCAGATTCAGATTCTTTTTATTTTGCCAAACAAAAAAAAATTTACAATTTATTTTCATATTTTCATTTATAAACATTTTTTTTGCAAGAAGACCTCACAAAGATAAATATATTTTATCGCTAGCGTGAGGCCACCTGGAGAGATCTATTGATATTACATAGTGAACATTAAATCAAACACAATATGGAAATTACTCTCATCAGTAGTAGTCTCATCAATGTTACTCATCTCAAGTTAAAGAATATATTGTTGAAAAGTATTATGAAGAAGCAGTAGGATGAACATTTATACATATATAGCAATTTTCAATACTGCAGTCTGCGGAATAATTGCGTGTGCCACTGCGGAGATTTGTTAAACGTGAAATTCCGTAAAATCAAAAATACAAAAAGCAACCGTCAATCTGAAATACAGTGTTTGTGTAACATTGCAAAACCACAAACTTTTTAGATATTTTAACTACCTTTTTAGGCATTAAATTACCTTCGTCTGACTGGGTTCGTCTGCTACCATGCAGTTAGTCATAATGACTAACTAAGCTGACTGTCTGGGTTAGTCATCTAGTGTTCAGATACTATCAAATGGCTATATTCCGTAGTCAAAACCGTTTCAAGTGTAGAACTAGCACAACTGGTTTGAGAGCCATATCATTGCTTTTTAACGTAAAATGAAAATTAAACACAACCACACGGAAATGTCATTCTTATCTGCTCATCAATTCATCAAATTACGTTTTATTTAAAAAACGAATTAATTCTTCATCTTTGTTGAATTTATGATTATTTGTTTGTGATATTAAAACAGATGGTGACATTTTAAAGCCATTTATAATCATTACATTATTTCTATAATAAAATGTTGAACTTCACAAAATTAATACCTCGAATCGTTTTAACCATTTTAACAAGAATTCAAATATATTCCAATGACATATTTTATATTAGTATTAAAAGAAAAGCATATTTGCATATTAAATATAACTTTCTTTAATTTAACAGAAATAGACCTAAATATAAATTTAAATTTTTTTCTGAAATTATGAGTACTTTTACACAAAATGTTGTCATAGTGATGGAAGAGTAGTTTTCTATGTTTATTATTTTTAGATATGAATAAAAAAAAATTAAACAAACGGGAGTTTAGAAGTATTATTAAACTATGCAAAAACCAGACTTCAATATTTTGCATTATCAGGTTTTGTAATGTATGGTAATATCAATATCCATTATTTCTCAATTGAATATATTTATGCAATACATTTTTATTTAATTTTATTTCGATTTGAATATAGTCAAGTGTGAGTGAAAATGAAATTTTTTTTTTTGTTGCACTCTTAACAATTAATTTAATATCATTATTATTACAAAATATTAAATAAATGGGAGTTTAGAAGTATCTAATTAAACTATACACAAATGAGACTTCAGTAGTTTGCATCATTGGTTTTGAAATTCATCGACAAAATCTTAGGAACAATGTTCTTGTATGTCAATGTTACATTTGAAGGGAAAAAGTCTGCATCTTTGTTGAAAGAAACTCATGTCTTATTCAGCGCTGAGAGTTCCGCTTTGGGAGAATCCGGTTGTGCGTGACAATTGCAATTTTCAAAACAAAATTGTCCCTTGTTCCCACGGCAACAATTGTCAACGTTGCTATGGACACAAGGGAGCAGTTTTGGAAGCAACAGAAAAATGCAAATGACAGCAGAAAACGAAAAATGCATGAAGAGAGATTGAAAGAATGATAAATAAGAAGGCGATATCACACCTAAGTTGAAAATAATGCACTGTTTTATTGTCTGTTTTATCGAGCAATAAGCGTGTAAAATTACATCAGTATCATGGAAATGTTCAGTAATTTTTGTTTGTTTGTCTGTCTGTCTGTTTGTTTATTTGTTTGTATGCCATATATGATTATCGAGCCTGTACAAATTAAAGATATATATATATATATTTACTCTACTCCTAAGATCATGAAGATATATAAGTATTTCTTATCTTTTTATTTTTGCCATTTATTATTTTGTCATGCTGACACATGCATAAATTATTGAAACAGAATTGAATAAAGTCCTCGTTATGCTATATGCATAAAGTAAAAGTTTCAGTAAAATTTCAATAATCTGAAATAAATGGAAATAGTTCTGGATTATTTATTGTTGGCAATTGTAAAAGATGGCTATCACAAAAAAATTGTGTAACTGCCCAATATTAATACTTCCAATATATCCAATATTAATGTTCTTCCTATCTTTTTTAAGAATTAGGCATATTTCTAAACTATGGTTACTTCAATGCTATAGAAATATGGTCAGTTTTAAAATTATCATTTGAATATTCTGTGGTGAAAATTTCAAACTATCAAATTATAACAACATAACAGATTTTAAAAATACCCTTTCTTTTGTATTCGTGTTTCTGTATGGCACAATGACAAACTTTTCATCATGGCAGGCTGGAACAGATTTAAAACACACCGTGGAATAATGTTGATTTATCGTTCAAGGTTTATCCCATTGCATCTTGCTTTGGTTGCATTTGATTATTATTCAGAAAAAAAACAGACACAAGTTTAATGAAACTGTTGCATTTAGATATTTCAGTTCAGTTATTAGATTCTACTTTATTCCTGTTTTGCATAATGTGATAACATTCGTACAGATCATTCAAATTCTATTTGATTATATTCTATTCTAACAGACCATTCGAATTTTATTTCTTTTCTATTCTATCTTATTCTATAACATAACATAACATAACATAACATAACATAACATAACATCTACTCCACTCCACTCTACTCTACTCTACTCTACTCTACTCTACTCTACTCTACTCTACTCTACTCTACTCTACTCTACTCATATCTACTCATATCTTCTCTTCTCTCCTCTTCTCTTCTGACTTGGCTAAGAACTATTCTATTCTATTCTATTCTATTCTATTCTATTCTATTCTATTCTATTCTATTCCATCGCTCAGTTGACTCGGGTAGACCCCATGCAGTCATGCAATCATAAATCAGTTCAGAGCGGATGCTAAGCATTATTCCGCATATTCATCTATCCAGTCATGAAACATGCTATTGAGTGGAAATAGCTATTAAGATATTCTGTGACTACCCATTATTAAAGTCATAAATACATATTTATTGTTCTAAGTCAGTGATGAAGGTCTTGCAACTACAATAACACTTTGTACTGTTTTTATGTTTTACTAATTATCAACATGGAATGATATCACAAATATCATAATAATTAATTTTGATCACTCATTCGCGATTGTGGATATTCCATATCACTAATTTCCTTACAATTTACGCTACTTTATTCATAAACTCTGATTTGATAATATGAACAATGTTGGAGAAACGTAAAACTTCAGTATTTTTCAGTATTAGATGTACAATAAGCAAGATATCATATAAAGAGGTTGTCAATTAATGGTTTTAATTTTGGTCGTTGTCTTTATATATACATAGAGAGGTGGTCTGAATAGCACGCTAAAATATAATTAAACAAATAAATAATTTTTTTTATAAAGCCTTCATAAAAAAAAATAATAAAATAGATAAATAAAAATTACACAAAATACGATCTTAAGATAATAGTGGTCTTAATGGATTAGTTTAATTATGAAGTGGCCTTAATGGCAAGGTTGTCTAAATTATGAAGTGGTCTTAATAGCCAGGTGCTGTAATAGCGAAATTCACCCTATTACAAACTCCTTCATTATGATTTCTTTCTCTACAGTTATAACGTGACATACGGCATGACTTCCCCAATAGCATTATAGATGGCACCGCAGCCAAGAAACTGGCCAGATCCAGCTAAGATCAAAAGTCATTAATTCAACACTAAATCAACAGTTATGCCAACACTCTTAAGGAGTCAGCCCAGTATCCAGGCTACTTGATTTTATCGCATACAGCTGGCCTGGACACAAAATCAACATATTTGACACAGCAAGCCAACAACAAAAATACCACAAGAGAATAATGTTAGAAAGTAGGTCATGCCGGTCATGCCGCTTTCTTCAACAATTTTGGTTAATAGTAAATAGCAAGTTTAGACTTTTGATATATAATATCATTATTTCATAATACTCGGTGTCTATGCTGAGGCAAGTAAAATACCCCCCCCCCTTCCACCCAAGGGGTAAATGTGTAGCATGCTGTAGATTCAAAGCAGCCTTATCATCTCATCATTACGTCTGCAACTGACAAAGCTTTAGACCAGCAGGAGTGGGACATAATAATAGTTTAGCATGAATGTTTAGTTACGTTAACTTAAATTTAGACTAATTCAATTGATCTTTCTAATAAACTGTCTAGACTGTTTAGCCTTAATTAAGGTAGGCTTAAGGCATGAATAATTTGGCGCTCAAACTTAAATAGCCCACAACTGAAAATCACGCATCTTGACAATAATTCACAGTACAAAAATCTGGTTCAATCAACATTATTTTTGAGATGAAATATAATTTATTTATTGTAGGCCTACCTATGTTTGGTGCATTAATGATACATAGATTTAAATTGTATCTGCCTAAATAATATTTGACGCATTAATTAAAGAAAAATTAGGCCTACATCGATTTAAATTGTATCTTCATAAATGAATAAAACATTCGTCAAATGACTAATCATAAATGGTAGTCATTATAGATAGATAGATTGATAGATATGAGAAGTGCAGCCTTCTAATGCAAGTTCTTGCCGCTATCGAGGGTTGATTGATGAGGTGAGGGAGAGGAGGAGTCCACCCATGTTACACATTTACCCCATGGGTGGGACCTTTTACTTGCCTCAGCATTATGTCATATTAACACCTTGAGCAGTCTGACAATACGTGGGTAAAGAATGTAATTTATATTTTGAGGAAATTTTATCTCAATTGAACTTTGAGCAACTTTAGATCTAATATATATTATATCAGGCCATTATAAATTGTAATCATGAAGACATATCCTTTTGAAATTTGATCAAAGCATATGACTTTTATGTACAAAGAGAAAATGCAGATATCATTTCAAACGCCCATATATATGCTCACTGTATTATTAGAATTTTTATCATTTTCAAAAATCGTGAAATTACAGATATTCGAATTTTCTTCGTGCTGGCTTAAAACACTATTCTAATATCGAAGCATATCTCGTTACATTGAATTTATTTCTAAATATAATACAGAACCAGGAACTAGTCATGCAATAACTGTCAAGTAAAATCACGCAACATTATGCAATTCTACCAAATGAAAGATAATTAGATTGGTAACTAACCTATGCAGCTTTGCAGGGGTCTTAACTGACATTTCATGCTTATATTACATGCTAATAAACCTGAAAATTAAATGTCTACACAATTTAGATTCAAATATAATTTAAGAACAGTTTACTCATGGAACCTCGTCATTAAGACCACCCTTGGTACACATTTTATTAGTCTTAAATGATGAGGTGCTTACTATTAGCAGCAGTCTTTATATTTTTTTTCAGGGGATTATATGTGCACACAGTTTAGCAGCCTTTCTACCTACCTGAATCTCTTCTTTACTGAAAAATAATGAGTGCACACACTCTTACTAATATTGACATGCTCCTATTTTTCCACAATCATGATACTTACACATTTATACCGTCCAGACAATATTTATTCAACCTGTTGCAAAATACCACGAAAAAGGACACGACTACTACCAGGCTACTTTAATATATAGAGGTACAATACATTGATAAGAAAAAATTGGGTCCAAAATGATCCTGGTTGCGAAGTGGTCTTAATAATGAGGTGTTCTTACAGTGAAGTTGCGCTGTACATTTACTGCATGGGTGGGGCTGCAACATGTCTCGGCATAAACTTCTCATGCAATGTACAATCAATTCTCGTGCATATAATTTTTACCATTACATGGCCAATTTTTTAATGTTTGGAAAAACGCATGGTTTTTGCTTCATTATAATTAGCTAAAACCATGCTTTTCCATGCGTTTATCCTTCTCATGGAAAACGTACAAGTTGGCCATGTACAAGTTGTAGTGTTTACAGAATTGCAATTAAAAAGTCGTTTAATAATATATTCCATTTAGTATATTTGCATAGATAGGCCTACTTAAACAGAATTCAACTTTTTGTTTGTATATCCATGAATCTACTTTTATCAATGTTTTAGAAAATATAGTATAGATTAAGAGATATGATTGGATTAGCACATTTCAGAAGAACATTTTCATTCAGCTGATACTGATCCAGTGTTCATGCTGAAGAAAGCCTTGAACAAAGGGCCACTATCCTTAACAGTTATAACTGCACTAACTACAGCCAAAGGCAGCTAATCTGCCTTGCCACTACCAATAATACCAATGATGAAACTTCTCCGAAATTACTCAAATAAACAGAGAGAGTCAAGACGCTTAATCAAGAGACACAATTAATTTTGCAAAGTCAACAGTTTTTTTGGAGGAAAATCTGGAACTGTTTAATATTTATTATGACAAGCAGCTCTTAACTTAATCAATTATCCGGTTAAAGAGCATCCATGAGGTTTTTTGTTCTGAGAAGTCCAGATGAAGTTTGTCATTATCTGACTCATGGAAAAGAATATATTGCGCAGCAAAATTAGAATGACCAAAACAAAATATTAGGGTAAAGGATAAACGAATAATATTACTGAAACTGTAAGTACATATATCTGAAAAAAGAAAAGATATTAAAACTGCAAATGGGATTTTAGGAAAAGGCAACGATTTCAGTTACTTTAATATTGTCTCTCAGAGCAATTTTCATGAATAACCTAGTTATTTTTAGTCAATGCCATTAAGATAAAATGTATTTGGCTTGAAGTCAGTTACTTTCAATTTTGACTGATGACATGCTGATTATAACTTGTCAGATACTAATAAATCAATTCATATTGAAGAAGATTGTTTATTGAAGAAGCAATTCTTCTCAAAGGCTTAAAATACCACTGTAAGGAAGACAATGGTTACATTAAAATACAGCCTACATAGAAACTAAACGATGTTAAATGAAGAAATTTAGTGCAATAAACATTACAGGCAAGCACCAAATTATACAAGGTAGCTATTTCTTGTGACACATATTCTCGCCACTAGTAAAGATTTTCTTTCCATTAATGTGTCATATAATCTTTATATATTTTCTGTTTCCTGTACTTGTACACAAAGGAATATCAAGACTTCTTTCAGAACATTATAAACTATTAAGCATTAAAGATCTGTACTCACTCAAGATAGCAAACTTTGTCCACAGACAACAAAATAATTCCCTGCCCAGTATTTTCTCTACATATTTTCGTAAAGTAGCTAATGAAAACTATCCAAACACCAGAAGCAGAAACAAGTTACTTGTCCCTAAGTCTAAAACTGAAAATGAAATGAAGATGGTAAAACATGCTGGTGCAAAGATCTGGAACAGACTAACTGATGAGTTGGGTGGTAATTTAGAAAACATGAATTCAAATTTATTTGTCAAAAAAGCCAAACTGTATTATCTCACAAAATATACTGGTATATAGGGGATTATATGGTGTGTATTTGTGTTATTATGTTGTAGACTTCTATTTGAGAATAATGATGCTTTTCATACATCTCTTTACTGTATAATGTGTAACTAGTTTCTTTTGTAAAATTTCCTTTGTAACAATACTGCATTTGCATTGTAACTGTTCTTGTGGCGCCAGTTATATAAGCCTTGGCTTCCCTGGTAGCCCTGCATAATTTTGCTAAATAAAGATCCATCCATCCATCCCATATAATTCAGTGAGAAGCATGGGGCCATTTTGTGTCATCTATTTTAAACTATTTAGTGATACGCAGATACTAATGGAAAACTCCATGGTAACTTGCCATATATGATATTATAAGTACATGATACAGCCCAATCCAGCTATAACTAACTATTTTGGACTGCACTAGGACTTTTCTTACAACTAGGTTATCAACATCAACAGCAGAGTTACACTAATATTATACCTTTATCCATTGCAATATAGCTGATACATAGAAACACAAGGGGGCAGTGATGACAGCGTTGTTACCACAACTTAGTCACTGCCTCCTTGACCATACAGGATATGATGATTTGTATATTTGTACTATCAGACAGAAGTATTTATGTAAATGTATGGTCTAAATAAAATATACCATGAATAATTTATTGGCTTTTAATATCTTTGTATTTTAACCAGGGCCTCGTTGAAAAACTTATATTTTCTGACTGAGCCGCCCTGGAAAAAACGTTTCTAAAAAAACAAATAACAAAAACACATGGAATGTTTTTAATTATATATTATACTATAGATACAATACATTTTTTCGTTTACCCCATGCTTTAACAATAAAATCATAAATTTTGTTATAAATTGGCTCTACTGTAGTTACATCCAATGCGTGACAGCACTAGGTGACCGCACTGCATATTGCATTGCCCGAAGTCTCCTGCGGAGCCGAGTTGATCATCTCTGGCACCCCGCCTCATTCTTCTATACATCTCCTGTGAATAATGCCCCAGGTATTAATGGAGCTCAGCTCATTCCTATATTGCTTTGGAAAAACAGCCAAATGGCTACCATGCACTATCTTTTGAATGCAGTTCTACGTAGAGCACTGTGTATATGTTGCACGAAAATAAGACTCATTCGCGTCACTGTCAGACATATGTCAGTAACTTAATTCAGATATATTTTTTTTCCTCAGTTTTTCTTGAAACAAGTAATGATACACTTAAAAAATAAGATATAGACTTGGAAATTTCTTAATTTTTTTGGCTGGCCGTGATTCTACAAGAAAGTATTAGGTACATATATATGTACTCGTTTCCAGTAGACATTCTGCACAATAACGAAGAAAATATAATGTAATGAAGAGAAAATTTAAAAAAGAAAAAAAAAAGAAAAGAAAAAAAAGAAAAAAAAAAGGAGGAAAGAAAATAATAAAAATTTCTTGTCTCATCATATGTGCTGTGGTTGAATCCATGCATGGTCACCTCACGAAACCTGACACAAAAGAAACATGCTGCTGTTATATAAGAATTTTTAGGTAATCTACTGCTCCAGGTGTACTGCATAATATTCCCAACCATCACTGTCCTTAAGACCAAGTTTCAGCATGTAATGCTAAGTATTCTGTGTATCTGTTTCAGGCATAGGGTGGTAAGGATTATGCCAGAAAACCCAGTCCAGCTGAAGAAACTTCAGGTTTTGATCGAGGAGTACCCTAGTGTAAGTATTCGGGGAAGGAGTTATAGAACTTTGCCATTAAGATCACCCTTGGTGCAAATTGTACTGATGTTAGGATTGAGGTCTTAATAATGAGGTGTGGCTATGCTATAACTTGTGAAAATTAAGCATAAAGAATTCCTGCAAATATTTTGAAATATGAAAGCCTAAAATTACACTGATGCAGTTTGTAGGTCTTACCAGAAAGCAAGCCACATTGGCTTTTTACTAATGTTCTAAAGGTGGCTCAAAGTTGGCCCAGTGTTGGCACTTCATAACTCATGGGCAACATTGACCAATATTGACCAAGTTTGGCAAACTATCAGGGCTGCAATTTAAATAGAATAACATGCCAGTTTGTATACACAACTTTCAATTGTCTTTGCCTATGCTTTCTAATTATTTCATCACAGGCATTTGTTTACCCCCCCCCCCTTTTTTTTTAAAGAGAGTTTAGTCCAACAATAATATTGCCAAGCAATTTTGGGAACTAAATTTTTTTGGTCACAACAGGCAGTTTTTGTGATTGTGTTTTACTTTTTTTTTCTTCACAACAGGCAGATGTATGGCGACAGCCTAGCAAAGTAGGAGTCCCCGTCGATGTGCAGTTTCCCCCCGGACACTCAGATGAGGCTATTGCCAAACTGAAGAAGTTGGGAATCAAACATGCAGTCATTGTGGGAGATCTGCAAAGGTGAATATAATGGCAATGGCTCCAATAGCTGTTGCCACTGCGCTGTGTCAATTATCAAGGTGCTCTCTGACAGCACAGTATATATATATATATAGAAGCTGTAATTCGACACTGTGTATATATATATATATATATATATAGTGCTGTGTGGACAGTGCTGTGTCAACAAACCCAAAACAAGTAATTGCCACCACATCATTCAGTAATCTCAAATGTTCAGATGATCTGATTGGCTGGTGATCTCAAAAAGATGACCTGATTGGCTGAAGATCTCTAAAAGATGATCTGATTGGCTGATGATCTATAATAGATGATCTGATTGGCTGGTGATCTCTAATAGATGATCTGATTGGCTGATGATCTCTAAAAGATGATCTGATTGGCTGGTGATCTCTAAAAGATGATCTGATTGGCTGATGATCTCTAATAGATTATCTGATTGGCTGGTGATCTCTAAAAGATGATCTGATTGGCTGATGATCTCTAATAGATGATCTGATTGGCTGGTGATCTCTAATAGATGATCTGATTGGCTGATGATCTCTAAAAGATGACCTGATTGGCTGAAGATCTCTAAAAGATGATCTGATTGGCTGGTGATCTCTAAAAGATGATCTGATTGGCTGGTGATCTCTAAAAGATGATCTGATTGGCTGATGATCTCTAATAGATTATCTGATTGGCTGGTGATCTCTAAAAGATGATCTGATTGGCTGATGATCTCTAATAGATGATCTGATTGGCTGGTGATCTCTAATAGATGATCTGATTGGCTGATGATCTCTAAAAGATGACCTGATTGGCTGAAGATCTCTAAAAGATGATCTGAATGGCTGGTGATCTCTAAAAGATGATCTGATTGGCTGGTGATCTCTAAAAGATGATCTGATTGGCTGATGATCTCTAATAGATGATCTGATTGGCTGATGATCTCTAAAAGATGATCTGATTGGCTGATGATCTCTAATAGATGATCTGATTGGCTGGTGATCTCTAATAGATGATCTGATTGGCTGATGATCTCTAAAAGATGACCTGATTGGCTGAAGATCTCTAAAAGATGATCTGATTGGCTGGTGATCTCTAAAAGATGATCTGATTGGCTGGTGATCTCTAAAAGATGATCTGATTGGCTGATGATCTCTAATAGATGATCTGATTGGCTGGTGATCTCTAATAGATGATCTGATTGGCTGATGATCTCTAAAAGATGATCTGATTGGCTGATGATCTCTAATAGATGATCTGATTGGCTGGTGATCTCTAATAGATGATCTGATTGGCTGATGATCTCTAAAAGATGATCTGATTAGCTGGTGATCTCTAAAAGATGATCTGATTGGCTGGTGATCTCTAAAAGATGATCTGATTGGCTGATGATCTCTAATAGATGATCTGATTGGCTGATGATCTCTAAAAGATGACCTGATTGGCTGAAGATCTCTAATAGATGATCTGATTGGCTGGTGATCTCTAATAGATGATCTGATTGGCTGATGATCTCTAAAAGATGACCTGATTGGCTGAAGATCTCTAAAAGATGATCTGATTGGCTGGTGATCTCTAAAAGATGATCTGATTGGCTGGTGATCTCTAAAAGATGATCTGATTGGCTGGTGATCTCTAATAGATGATCTGATTGGCTGATGATCTCTAAAAGATGATCTGATTGGCTGATGATCTCTAATAGATGATCTAATTGGCTGGTGTCAATATTAGAGCAATGCCAGATTTTTAACACAGTACTGTGTCAACACTCTGTAACAAAATACTAATGGATAATATGCTAGTGTTTTACACTGTCCTGGGGCAAGTGAGTGAGGCATAGTTTTATGTTGTTTCCGATCAGATGATGGGTTACATATTTTAAACAGATTTGTCGTCATAACTAGTTATCTCGTATTTAAGACTTACAACTGATTTGATAAAAACAAATTTCAAGGTAAAGAAAGTTTATTGTGTGTAATGCTACCACATGTTGTTCATAATCTATACCTTTCCACCAGGGTTACAAATTACAATTTCATCATTTCTTGTTTCAGGAAAATCAACGACCATCATGTTTTGAACAAATTCACAAAAGGCTCCAAGGATATGTTCCATAGTTACCATGACTTTGCCACAGTGAGTATTTCATTACTTTCAACTTCGACTTTATCTTGTTGGCAACACATTAACAAACAAAGCCACAATATCGCTAATTGGAACAGGTTGATTTATTTACCTTCTGGAAAACCTAATTGATATCAGTTTGAAGACAAACACTCTATTTTCGTTCTGGATGCCAAGAAATACTTCTTATACACATGTGGGAGTAGAATATGTTATAGATTGTTATCAAAATTTCATACAATGCATCAAATAGCTCAGAATAGACTGAAATTTTATCAATAAGTCAAACCCCCAATTTTCTGACTGATAATGGCACCTCTGTAAAAATATAGATTGGCTGTTTGCTGTATTGTCCATTGTGAATTCTGTTGTTTCTCTGAAAAGAAAAGGGAAAAACATTTTCACTGGAAAGGTGAAAGATGGGAAACATTCAGTTAATTGTAAAAGAGAGGTCTTTTTATCACTGTGTGCAGAAATAGCTGAAATATCCCAAACACAAATAGTTGCAGTTATTTCATTTGCATTATGATGCAGTATTAAGTACAGTGATTGCACAAAATGCAGAAATCACGTGCATCTTCCATACTGCCAGAGGCAACCACTAAAATGGAATGGTAATTGACGTTGACGTCATAATGGATTGTTTTTTTGCTAACAGTGCTACTTGCACATAATCGGATGCCACGTGCCAGGAATGACGTCACAAAATAGTTAATTATAGGTCTGGTAATTGCATCAAATGCCCTACAGGGGGCAGTAGTAATATGGTGTTCCTTTGGTTACCGCTTATACTCATCTTTAAAATATTCCATTTCATGAAATGAAATTGCATGCCGGAAGCACATGAAACCATCAAGAACAAGTTCGATGTTCAGTGGAAGTAATGTTAAAAGCAACTAGATTTGAAAAAAACAGTGTAACTTTTTACAGTGACAATATTGAACTTAAAAAACCAGTAACTTTTTACAGTGACAATATTGAAATTTACAAAAACAATTATCCCAATCTCGTGGAAAGTTGTAAGATAGTATGGGGTAGGAGCCAAAATCTGTAATTTCTGCCACTAAATCGTTAGTTACTAAAAGTAATGATACCTCAATGATTAACCAAAAAATAAAAAATCTCAAAATTCCAAAACCTTTCTAAGGTGGGCTACCACACGAATATTGTCAAATCTAGAAATCTAAAAAGCTCAAATTTCCATTTAAATCACGAATTATTCATGCAAATATTTAATAAGCACTCCTAGTTTTAAAGCCATGCCTCAGGATCTCATTTCAATCCTAATTAATTGGCCACAATTTTCTTTGTTTATTGAAAAGGTCGATTAGTTCATCGCTAATGAAAAAGCTGCGCCGGGAGAATTCAATGATCTTTCAGACAATATCAAAGATTACATTTTTATCATGGTCCATTAAAGGATTGGAAAAGAAACAGATGGAGTTGATTAATTATCATCATGCACAACAATAAATCTTTCATTTGCCTGTAAATAACAGCATGAATCAAATTAATGTTCTCATATTATGTAACGACTCCGTCTTAAAATAGAGGTTATTTTAATTCAACTATCAGCAAGTGAGAATGTATTTTGTTTAAGAATGATTCGACTAGTGGAGTTTAATTCCTCTGTGCCATGGTACGGGAGAGCTAGACAGGTGTGTTGGCCACTGGGGTTCGAGGGCTTCCCCCACAGTGTTACCACCTTGCCATGAGGAGGCCCAGGACTGTAAACGGCACTATTTGAAGAAAAAAGCATATATCCTAATTTATGTGATATATTTTACCCTATCATGAATGCATACTTTAGAGCAATAGCTAATGAGCGTTTAAAGCCATATCTGGCTATCGATAACGTGCAATAAATTTAATTTTGTGTTCCAGATCATTGACTGGGTAAAGAAGAAGGCTGGGGAATGTGGCAGCAAATGCCAAGTCATCAAAATTGGAGACTCTTTCGAAGGAAGGCCTCTTTACTTAATCAAGGTAAGCATGACTGAGAAAGACTCACGCTTGAACAGGCCTACAAAAGGCATTTATGACATATTCTCAAGTTGTATTCCACCCTTCAGTTGTAAATGCACAAGACTGAAAAAAAGAAGAAGAAGCTTTAATATAACTCAAACCTGCAATAGCATAATGGTGAAACATTGAGAAAGGCTTGAGCTTGAACAGTCTTTTATTGGTGGTTTATTATGGTATAATAAGAGCCATTTAGGTCCGGTAAATAATTTGAACACAGACAACTGTGGCCAATGGTTACTATGTAAAATGTGAAGTCGTAAGCTAAGATGGGAAAAAGGTAAGAGTACACCGCAGGACCTTGAAATACTCCTGATATACCTAATTATTCTTTCAAGGGTTTTGCATTGTACTCTTGGTTGTTCTATATCCAGCTTCAGTTAGTACATTTGGCAATATTTAGATTCACTACATCAAAAAATTTGATAAGTGCCAGATTTAGGAATTTGCTGGGCATGCTGTTTTGTAGCACTGGGGCCTCCACAATCGCAGGGGCATAGGGAGAGGGGGGGGGGGAGTTGTTTTGTTAAAAAAATAAACAATATCTTTTGGCAATGTTCACCACAGCTAGCCATAACAGCAATTAATGCAACTGAAAGTTGTCAATACTGAAACTATTGGCAGTCTTATAGGGCACTTTTATTGGATGCATTACTAGACAATGTTTAAATTTAGAGGTCAATTTCAGATCGGAACACCAGGAGTGAACAAACAGGGCATCTGGGTTGATGGAGGTATCCATGCCAGAGAATGGATTGCCCCAGCGACTGCTATGCATGTCATTGAAAGGGTAAGTATTCAATATTTGGCGAACTTGAGAAGAGTGTGCCTTTATCACAATGACCCCAACATTTGGCAACGAAAAATTATGGCTCTCATCTTAGGATGCCAAATTCTTTGCTCTATATAAATATGATAGACATTAATATCGGTACCTATGGAGTAGCATGGTGAATATCAGTGGTGGAAATAAAATTGTACATGCCTTAATATAATTTTTTTTATTCCTCCTAATTGCTTTACATTTATTTACATGACAGATATTGTAATAACAGTGACCATCAAGAGTTGTCTAATTGGCGAAGTCTCTTCACTTATCAAGTGCACTGGCAAAATAGTCCATACATAGGTTGGCCTATACAAGAACTTAAAATATAACATTAATTTTACACCAAAATCTTGCTCTTCTATTTAGTGTCAAAACTTTTTCCAACACTGTAATTCTATCTACATCAGGTATGTTTAATGTATTGATTCCATATTGAAATCAACTCGGAATAGTTATAAATCTTCCATTCCTTTTTTTTTAAGTCTGTATTTATAACATCTCTTAGTAAAAATGTGTTTGTGAATACATCTTTCCAAGTTCTATATCTTACTTCGCTTACCCCTTTCAGCTGATCGACGACTACAACAAAGACCTGGTGGTGAAGCGCTTGGTGGACACATACGACTGGTACGTCCTCCCTGTCCTCAACCCTGATGGATACAACTACACCTGGACACATGTAAGTACTTGCTCTTGAGGGATGCATTCGTAACCCAGATAGCCTGCTAGATCGGGTTGACGTCGAACAAACTTAAGCTGATGTCTGATGATACCGGTCTGATGGCTGGTTAATGTTGAACGGGCTGCGAAGTGTTAGGGAAATATTTGCTGGAATCAAAATAAGGAAGATGGAAAATAAGAATAAAAAGCTTGTAGTACATGGCCAAATGTGCCACGTGCGTTTTCCATGCGTTTGGAAACACGCATGGTTTTCGCCTCATGGAAAACGCACGTGGCACATTTGGCCATATAGTGGGTTAAAAATAGGAAAAATAATATAGGTTGTAAATGATAGTTTGCAAGTCTATCTTGAATGAGTCAACTACTAGTACCATAGGTTTTTTTTTATTTTACTATTATGACCTAAGACCATTTTTGCTTGTTATTTCAGGACAGAAACTGGAGAAAGACAAGATCAACCAACTCCACAACTCAGTGTGTCGGTGTCGATGCCAACAGAAACTTCGACTTCAAATGGATGAGTATGTCTTGTCAAGTTACTTTCCAATGTTATCCTCTATAGCACCTGTATATCAGCATATGATCTGTCTAGTACAGTGTCTACATCTGTTGCCATTGGATACTCCTTTTAAAATATTTGATGTCAGTGTACATCCTTACAGTTGAACCTGTAGGAGACAAGCACGTTTATACTGAAAGTCAGTTGTAACGAAGTCATTATCCAAGAACCAGTTTTTTGCCTTTTTTATTTTTATTTCATTTTTTTTTACACCAAGCCTGCCTGTATAAAACTTGGGTATAAAGACCAGTTTTTTACAGTCTCCAATGGTTTGTTACAGTCTACGATGTTTCATATCAACCGGTTGGACTAGCAGTGACTATCTTGTTTAACGAGTGAAACTTAGCTGTGTTCTCAGTGCAAAATTCGTTTCAGTGTGCCAATGTAAAGTTGGTCATGATCAATCCAGTCTGTGCTTCTACACTGTGAAACATCCTAAAGCATCTGTGACTGGACAGGGTAATTAACCCATTAGGATGAATCCATCTGCATTTTGCCCCCTTTAGGCCAAGTATTCTTGGATGCATTCAATGGAATTCAGACAAGTTTTTGCTGACCACGCATTAAATTCAACACTGCAACTTGCACAAGGAGTAATACAGCTAATAAAGAGTTCCTGGAATTTTCCTGGAATCTGTACGCCTCCATGGCTAATTTGCCACACAATAGGCAGACCAAAAGGCTGCTCGGTGAGCTAGTGTTAAAGGAGCTAGCGAGTTCCTCTCATTGTTCTGGGTTAGAATCTCGGACTGAGATGAGATGCTTTCAATTTGGCATCTATTTGAAGTATTTGTAAAAATGGGGTCACACCGAGCTTGTCATATCATTACATCTGCCTCAGGCATCTTGCGGACAGATCCAGGCAAGCTCTGAAATGAAAGAGCAGCTCCAAAAATTTGTTTTTAGATTTTAAGACCTGGGCCACTTGCCAAATTATTGTGGGTACCAATTCATGTTGACAATAGATATGTAGTTTACTTTAGCAAACTACACTTTTTGAGAAAGGCTTATGCTTCAACAGGCCTGCTATGTACGAGTATTACGTTAATAATACCCCATTAAGGAAAGATACAACAAGTGGATTACATTTTGACTTCATTTACTCCTTTATTAAGCTTTAATGTGAAACTCTGTTGCGATAAAACAAAGTCAGTGAATGTGTATATCAATAATTTTTAATGCAAACTACGAAATGAAGATAAATATCACTACTAGCAAGTTGTCCCTGAGTTTCTTGTTGTACACAGAGCTGCACTTAAGTCCTTTTAAGGAAGCCATGTGTAATCATTTGAGAACACATTTGGAGAGAAGTTACAAATTCACACAAGGAAGCTGAGCAACACATCATGACATACACTTAATGCTAGGCAAAAATACACATCCTTGGAGGATGCCTTCGCTTAATACTGTTGGAGTGTTCTTTTTGTGAGAATTCATTTCATATCAGACCATCTTGCAATTGCTCTTACGTAATGTCAACACAACACTATGCCTTCCCACAATTCAATGCGAAAGAATAACACCACATGCACAGAATATAAAGAGCTGCACTACACAGTGTATATGTATAGTGCAGAGTGGCAGAGTATTTTAGAAGAGAGTACATTTTTCGGATTACAAGCCGGTGCTGAAATAGAGGCATGTCTTGTTTAGAGTCCAGAACTAGTGTATAATAATTGAAAAGTAATTTTAAATTTCAAATGAACGCCATGCACCAGTCTCCTTTAGACGTTGGTGAGAGTCCCTATCTAAAATGATAAGATGACTGCTACAACTTAAGATTCTTTAAATGACATAAGGCTGTGTACAGTCTTCTACGTCATCAATTATTAGCTCATTAACATTTAACTTAAGGGACCTCTGGTGGGTTTTCCCTTGATATTTTGCTAAGGGTCCAGAGGGATTAACAGGTCTGTTTGGCAGACCAAGGGTTACAAAAGTCCGATACATGAAGAGAACTTTATCTGTTATATACATTGAGCCTATCAGGAGAGTCCTATTCCGGTTTTTTTTCAACCAAATAATGAAATATTGTATATAATAAAAGGCATGCAATCCCTAAGACTGTCCTGTCCCCTAGTTGGCTGCCATTTTGGTTCCTGTCCCTCATAGCAACCCCGTTTCTAATGTTTATGGGCTTACAAACGTACAAAATATTTGCCCTGACTGCACTTTTTATTTTGTTGAGATTTGTGTTTTATCCAGAATTCAGTTTATACCAATGATGTAAAAAAACACTGTCTAGCATTAAAATGATGCTGTACAATGTAACAATGCAGTACATATATATATAATAAAAGGTTCGTTGTTCATTGCAGGAATAACTCCGAATAAGTAATAGCTAACAAGTGCATTTCTTGTAAGAGCCCAATTAGTGCAGGAAGAGGGGTCTATTTCCGGTCATCTGGCGTCCTTAGCAACACGCTGGGCAATAACGTGGGAGTAGGAATCCCTGTGGTTGACCAAGAGGTGGCGCTTCCATCAATTAATATGCCATCAGTGACCCCTAGTGCAACTGAAATTGACTCAAACCACAGGCCAAATACCATTTCAGAGCTCTGTTGGTAACGACACGTCACAACAGCCGATCTTAACATAACATAAAACAAAGGAGATATTTAGGAAAGATGTTCATTATGGGATGCCGTGGTCTTGTGGCTAAGGTGTTCGCCTGCTAATCATAAAGAAGCAGGTTGAAACCTCCACCATGGCATGGAGGAGTTGGGCAGATCCTCTTCAACCATTGCCTCACCCCACCCAGTGATGGCACTAGAATGGCCTTCCAAGGATGTAATTATGAAGTCGGTTGAGACTCTGTTGAGTGATAACAGAATATAAACCCAAATTTACATTTAGGTTACAGAAGTTAACAATATGCCTATAACCAGGACTAACTTATAAAAACGCAGAATTTTTATGTCATTGCTTTCACAATAATTGAAGACCTAGCAGAGCCGGTTTTAGGAATGCGCTGAGTGTGCTGTCTACAGCCCTGGGGCCTCCAGAAAAGGGGGCCCTCCACATGTGCAGGGGGGGGGGGGGGGTGTAGGGGTTTGTGTATATATAATATGCACATTTATTATCATTTCTTTTATCAGACCGAACCGCTGCCTCCTTCCACCAAGTGTGCATGATTCAATTGTGCTGAGTGTGTTATAACAGTTGAACTCCATACGTCTAAGTCTGACCCCAAAGCAATATAAATTCGAACCTGCAGCCTCGTCATTAGCAGTCGAATGCCTTAACCACTAGACCAAGTGATCCACAAAAACCTCTTTCTTTATTTTAAGACATTTTCAGCTTGACCAAACCGGACTAGGATCCCAGATAGCATTCCAAATCGTACCAGTGTCGTTTCAATATTGGCCACCGTCGGTACAGCATCGTTTTGACAACGTCGCGCCAACGCTGAAACGATTTGGAACGCTACCTGGTATATTTTCTTTTAAATGTGATGTATGAATAATTATCATAATCCTGTGGATATTTATATACTGCTTCTTTTTCTTACAGCCATCGGTGCCACCCAAGACCCTTGCAAGAACACCTATGCTGGACCAAAACCCTTTTCTGAGCCTGAGACTGCTGCTATGGCTGCTTACATTAAGGGATTGAAACAGAATTTCAAGCTTTTCATCACTCTCCACTCATACAGCCAGCTGTGGATGGCTCCCTGGGGATACAGCATGAAGGACCCTCCAAACTACGACGAAATGGTAATGAAAAATACAATTTATCATACATCTGCTATGTCTCATGAACTGTGATTGGCAGATACATAGTCACATGACATTGCTTAGTACTATTGCCCTTGGGGCACTATTCCTGAAGAATAGTGACTGGCTCCTCATTATGGTTGCTAGTTGTGACGTCTTCACCATTGTCTGGTGATTGTGACGTCATCAGTGTTGAAAGACTGATTGTTTGCATGGACTGTGGCTAGAAAAAGAACTCAACAGGACCTCTCTGGTTTTTTAATTTATCATAAATTTGGGTTTTGACAAACACCTGAAAACTGAAAAGAGCTTGTGTATAATATAGATTAATATATTTTTTAATTAAATAATGTTGTTTGGGATTTAAAAGCAAAAAAAAACCCTGTGGTAAAAAATAATAGGCCTAAATTTTAGTTGGTGGAGGGTCCATCCACCCTTTAAAAAAAGTGGCTCCTGTAACTGTGTTATGGGGGGTTAAGGCCCAGAGAATGTCTACATTCCTTATTTTTTAGGTATATGTCTTGCACACAAATAATATAAATTTGGAAATGAGGTGATCAAATCAAAGCCAAATGTATACATTTCAAGTCTTCATGATTTTATAGATTTCATTGTAAAGTATGAGATATATATTGGAAGGCCATCACACTTGCTGAATTCAGGCAAAGAGTTAACAATTGCCAAATATGAACAGTAGGCACCAATCGATTGTGATAGATTATGTTAATATGATAACTGACAACACCACATATTCTTGTGCACCATCAATTCCCATAGTAAACTGACTATTCTTCAGACCAGTAGCACTGAGCCAATAAAACAAAATATCTCAAAGGCAGTTCTTCATGAATGTGGTCCTCTATTTTTTTTCTATCTTTGCAGATCTTTGCTGGACAAAAGGCCGTGAATGCCTTGCACAAAGTTTATGGAACAGACTACACCGTTGGATCTGCTTCTGAAATTTTATGTAAGTTTACAGATTTTTTATTCTAAACAGATTTACAGATTTTTTATTCTAAACTTAAAGCTGCATTGTCACTCAATATGACAGTGACCAAAATCGGTTGCATTCATTTCATTGTCCTCTAAAAAACTGATTGAATCCCATCAGGGCATTGCTAGATTCAATATATCTCTATAAAATAATATGCCATCAAAAATTGCCGATTTGTTAACAAGTGCTTTTATGGCCAATGAAATGAAAATGAACGTCATTAGCGTCGTCGGTTCGTAATGTATTTTATTATTCCGTGCCTTCAATTTTCGTCCGATTTTCAAAATTCCAAGTTTATTACGTAAAGAAATGTGTAGGTGTTTCGCTTTTTGCATAAATTGAAACAATTCTGACCTCAATTTTTCATAAAAGGACTGTGAAATTACGAATAGGCTACGCTCTCCATTACGTTGCAAAGCATAATTAGCTAAAATGTAAACAAAAGTCGATGTAATAAATTCCGGCAATAATTTCTTATTTAGTACAATCTAGACAGTTTGGGATGTCGAATTCATCAGTAAGAAGCATTTTCTTTCATTTGGATAGCTTTTTTTGTTGGTACAAAACCGTCTAACAATGCAGCTTTAAGTTTGTTAAGTATTTGAAAGACTGCATCCGTTACAATTAGCCCAATGACAAGTGTTAATAAAGCAATGGTTTCTCCATAATTATTTGCTTAGCATTAAAAAATTTTTTGCAATTTGAGACATACTATAGTGGTCATATAGTAAGTTAAAGTAAGTACTTATGGTCATTTTAAGTATTCATGAATTCAATGCAAACATGTTGGTATATAGATTATTATATGTACAGTACATCATTTACATCATTAGAAATTAATTACTATAGAAAAATAATATAAAAGAGAGATAGGAAAGTATACAGTATATTACAAAGAGAATGTTTGATTCTTCTTAGAATATTATTAGAGACACCCAGAGGCTTTAGATGACTCATGAACAATGTGTGTATGGTTTATGACGTCATCATTTGTTTACAGATCGTTCCTCTGGCACTTCAAGAGACTGGGCTGCTGGTGCCCTCAAGATCCCTTTTGTCTACACTATTGAACTGAGGGACACTGGTTTCCATGGTTTCCTGCTACCCCCTGTTTACATCAGACCAACTGTAGTGGAGACCTGGGCTGGCATCCGGGCACTTGCCAATTACATAACACCAAAGCCCCATCACCCCCACGTGAAGAAGTAAGCACGTGACCTCAATATGGCTTCCAAACAAATCCCCAAGAAGGATATTACAAGACAAGATTCCGAATAAAGGATTATGTTTATTTTGCGTCTCCAGAAAAAAAATCTTTACTAGCAGCTGTCTGACTTACTGTACAAATGTTTTTTGGACTCCTTTGGTGGAATTCTTCTCCTTTCATTTAAGTTCGCCTGCTTTCATACATTCCAAATCTCGCGTGATCTGGCAGCAAACGAGATTAACGTTCGAATTGCTGCCAATGCAGTCTCAATCTGATGTTGGAAACAAATGTGATGTAATTAAAGTCTCTTGTCTTTCAATGCAATAAGTGTTTCCTTTTTTGTCTTTTCATCTTTTGTTTTTTTGCAGTTTTATTTTTGTGGTAGAGCGATAATATGATAATTTAATACAATTGTGATTCTGAGACTATTGTTGATAGATACTGCAGATTATCATAGCCTTGTGACATTGTATTCAGGGGAAACGGTTTTTTCAGTTTTAATGGTTATCAAATTTAATAAGACATTTATTTCTGTGGGAAGTTGAATGTTATCAGATTCTTCAATGTTGAAAAAAATGTATTTGTTCCTGTTGTTAAGAATAAAAATATTTTAAATTTTTTTGCGAATCAGTCATTCCTATTGACAACGAATTTGTACAGTCCACTGAAACGAAAAATCACCAATAGATATATATTAAATTAGTAAAAGTTCGTGTAGCAAAGTGCTCTTGCCTTGGAAGTGGATTCACATTATAGTATCAACTGTTGTAAGAAAACCAACACATTAAAAACCATTTCCTAGATAAAATCTAAATAAAGGGACACAATTGATCCTATGCAGACATAGACAGAATCTACATTTAACAACAATCAATATTAAAGAACTTGCGACCTTTAACTTTCCACCAAATGAGCACTATTATTAGGAAGAATGTCTGTTTCAGAAAAAAGATTGTTTCTCTGGTGTCCATCCAAAATTGTGTTTAAAATCAGCCAAGATATTGCTTGTCCTAAGACATAGACAATGATTGTATATATCAAACAGTGACGTTGGTTAGCTTACACTTTCAAAGGTAAAGTATCTTGGCTGATTTTAGACAAAACTTTAAATGGACACCAGTGTAAGAAACAGACGATCTTTTCTTAGAGTGTGGGAATCCACACAGTCACTGCAATGAAACACCCGACAATAGATTCAAAATTTCTGTAACAAAAAAAAAAAAAAAGGAACGAGGTTATTTTGAGCAATTTTGGTACCCTGATTAAAAATCGCAAATCACAATTTCTCTGCAATGTTAGGTTTATGACTTTCACTCATGTCAACAATTTTACATTTTGTGAGTTCACAACAATCTCCACCCCTTCTAAAATGTCATGTGTCAGTAATATAATTGTAATTTATTAACAAAACTAATGACAGAAATATAATTTGACAAACCAATGTACTATTCTAAAACTTAGTAAAAATTGCTAAATTTTAAATTTCGTGAGTTTGCACCATGGCCGAATTCACATATTAGTGAAAATTCACAACTTAAGATAAAATACTTCATAACCATCAATCAGTGTCTCAAAGAACTACGATCAATGACAGGAGTGAGTTGTAGGATGTAAATATCAATAAACCTTCTCTATTGACATCTGGATCTTTTCCATCCAATGATGTGAAATGGAGGAAACTTTTATCGAGGCATCTTTTACAGAGAAATAGAATCAATTTTATCAATGTCGTGTTAACACAAATATAACTAGAGAATAACAGGGAAACGGGATTAATTAATAAACAAGCATAAATTTGAGTGAGTAATAGTTATATCGCGAATAGGAGGGAGTTAACTAATATTTTTGTTGGTTATATCCCAACGCCTAAGGCAGAGGGATATAAGCAACAAAAATGTTAGTTAACTCCTGACTATAAGGGATATAACTAACTTATACTCATATGAAACATATTCACTAATTTGTTTGATTGTTTGTTTTGTTTTACTGCCTTTATTATTGCCCGCTCAGAACAATAGGAAAACTTTCTAGGTGGAGTATAAGTGATATAGGTCTTCACACAGTGTTACCAACATTGCCACGAGTAGGGCCAAGACTTTCAATATAATAATGAATTTGTAATTTATATGTTAGCCATCAAACGGATATTCACCAATGATGGATTTAAGAGAAAGTTAAAAACTCATCTATTCAGAACTGCCTTTGAACTATAGCCTTTTGTAATACAAGCGCCGGTGAGCAGAAATCATTTCTGAAACAAAATTTATTTATTTATTATTTACTATCATTAGTCAATACACAGCAGCTTAAAAACTGCAAGGTGGATAGTGTTGCAAACTCACCAATTTGAAATCTGTGACATACATGCAAAAATCCAAAGTCAAAATTTTAACTGTTTGTCTCTCGGTGAGAAATAATCACCATTGACCATTAACCAACGAACGAAACAGATAATTAACCATGTAACCTGTAGTTTAGCATGACCTTAATCAGAGTTCTGGGGGCTTCTGATCTTCATCCATTAACCATAAAATGATGTAGTAGCAATGGACGAGCTGTTATATCACGAAAGATTCTTTGTCTACCCTGCCACCAGGTGGTTGTAGTGCTGATTTGGTAGTGACATCTAGTAGAATTGCCTGACGTGAATAAGACACTAAACATCCTGCATTTCAATTAAAAAACTTTTTAGACATTTTGATTAAGTCTATGTTATCTGTTAATTATCGCTTCTCGATCAAAAATAGTATTTGTTAAACAAAAAGGTTTTTATGAGACAGAAATTCAGGAAAAAAGCAGGAGAAAGATATTTCTGATTGGTCTTGGGATGGACAGACACAATAAGAAGGACAGGCACAATAAGAAAGACAGGCACAATAAGAAGGACAGGCTTAATGAGAAGGACAGGCACAATAAGAAGGACAGGCTCAATTAGAAGGACAGGCCCAATTAGAAAGACAGGCACAATTAGAAGGACAGGCACAATAAGAAAGACAGGCTCAATTAGAAGGACAGGCACAATTAGAAGGACAGGCACATTTAGAATAAATGTGCAGCTCACAATTGAAGCACTGTTCCTAAAATGCAATCCAAATCATTTACTAATCATCACTGTACAGAATAACAAATTGTCAGCCAAAGGTTCTTTAAATTGTTAAAAACTGTCTGCTATTGGCAGACATAGCAACACTAATAATGCGGCAACGGTGACAGAGATTTGCGTAAGTCTACAAACTTGGACATAACGGTATTTGTGTTGTTTGAGTTTGCAGCACTGAGCCATTCATAAAAAATCTTGCAACACTCTTCCTTTTCCGCAGTTGTTCCTCCAATTGTTCCTGAAGATGTGGTGTTCATAATATCGGTTAGGCAGTGAAGAATAAGAAGAACAGGCTTCTTTTGAAAACTACTGTTTCTTGTCTGCCAGTTGATAAATGTGTCAGAGAGGGATGAAGGATATGATGAATTATTGTTGCTTTGACACAAAATGCTTTGTAAAAGAGGTTGGCTTTGGATAGAAATACAACGGCTCACACATCGGAATTTGGCCGGAAATGGACAACGGATTGCAGCGTCTTCAAACACAGCCATCTTCTTAAATATTTGTCCGATTTCTGCATCAGTGAGCAGCCCTTCAATTGTGGTCACTTCATTGGCCAAATCAAACATCGTCATTGTGGGGAAGTGAATCTTATATAAGGCATCGCCAATGACCTTCCGCATGTTCTCTCCATGTTCCGGCAATCCTTTGGTTTTGCACTGTTCAACCATCCACTTCTTCACCCAGAGTTATTTCGAGCATATTTATCTCATTTGCCTCCAACAAAGCAGACAACACAGGCTGGGAAAACTTGCAGAACTCAGGACTGGCACAAATGTGGGCTGCATACTGTCCAAAAACCTTTGCGCATTCAGCTTTAAGGGCAGTGGCACCAAATTGGACAGCTTCTTGCATATAGGCCAAAACATTTTGTAGGTTCAAGGACTTGCTTATGTACTTGGCACAATGAGCTTCCAAATCATCTATTTTCAGAGAAACTGCACCATGCAGAAGTTCAACCACATTTTCATTGGTTATCGTAATTTCATCAGAGTATATCACCTGGATAGAAGGTTTCTTGATAAGTCAAGTGCAGAGAGTTATTTAACAGTGTCATCCACCTTAGACTATGGAAATACTCAAGACTTAAGCCACTGTCACACGGGCCGGTTTTGCCATAGTGAACCCGTAGTATTACGTAATAGTTATGTAACAGCTCTTTCCACCGGTTTGGCGACCGGTTCTGGCAGCAAAAAGGGGCGGGGCAGCACCCGCCGGGTTACCCGCCGGCTGCCGCGGGTGCCTCGGCGGGTTCTACGGGTGCCTCGGCGGGTTCTACGGGTGCCTCGGCGGGTTCTACGGGTGACTCGGCGGGTTCTACGGGTTACTCGCCGAGTTGTAGGAGTAAGCCGGCGAGTAGTAGGAGTAACTCGCAGCTTCCAGGAGTATATTTTAAAAGGCTGCTGCTCCCCTAATATTAGTCCGATTTTCGTCAAATAAAACGGGATTGTAGTATAATTCATACTGACTCCATAGGTGTTTTCGGATTGAAAATAGACCAAATATTAAGCGAGATATTCGTCTGAGAAGGCGGTTGTCTGGTGGCGGCTGCTGCTCCATTAATATTAATCCGATTTGCGTCAAATAAATATTGAATTATAGAAGAGTTCAAACTTATTTCACACAGAATTTCAGATTGAAAATAGACCAAATATTAAGCGTGATATTGGTCTGAGAAGGCAGCATGGTGCTCTGTGTATGTTCATGAAGGGAAGGTCATTTACGTCTGTAGCTATAATATTCTTCATAATATTTTTCAACACTATATTCTTTAACTTGAGATGAGTAACGTAGATGAAACTACTACTGATGAGAGTAATTTCCATATTGTGTTTGATTTAATGTTCACTATGTAATATTAATGGATCTCTCCAGGTGGCCTCACGCTAGCGATAAATTATATATATCTTTGTGAGGTCTCCTTGCGAAACAAATGTTTATAAATGAAAATATGAAAATAAATTGTAAATATTTTTTGGCAAAATAAAAAGAATCTGAATCTGAATCTATAATAGGATGCATAATAAATGTTGCCTTTCAAACATATTTTATTGTAAAAAGCTTTGTGTGTAGCACAAAATGGAAAGAAATTACGTCAAACCCCTCTTGTACAAATGACCTTTGTTTCCTATCTTTGCAATGATAATTCTATGCCATTTTGTTATCATTATAGTCCTTTGCTTTTGGCAACAAAGAAGTAGCAGAGATAACAATGGAGATAATAGCAAAATATAACTGTTGGCCACTAGGGTTGGAGGTCTTCATCCACAGTGTTGCCACTCTTACCATGAGGAGGCCCTACCCAGGGCATCTGCTCATTGTTAAATCTAATTTAGAAAGGCATCTTCTCCTTAGACCAACTCCAGGAATCAAATTAATTTATTCTTATTAGTAAATATTAAGTGACACAATCAAAGCCACCTAAGCATCAAAAAATTGATTAAGGATCAAGATACATTATAAATTAATTTATTTCCACAGATAATATTGTGTTAAACTGTACACAAAATGCAGCTGTTCAAACAAAAATGTTTGCTTTCATGAAAGAGGTATCATCTTGTGCAGCACAGTGAGCTCAAAAACTATTTGATAATTCATGAGAATGGCAGTCTTTTTTGTAATTGCCATCAGAATATAGGTGAATTTTATAATATAAATTTTACTAATAATTTATTTTCCCTATATTGAAGCTTATTGACATATGACATTGAGAATTTGATATTTTAATAATTTAAATATCTAAAGTTTAGACAAATAGGAGGTATCATGTTTTAATTATATGAAAATCACCATATCATGACTCGTATGTAATAAATAGGAGCTTACAAAACACAAGCTTTTACATTTAAAAAAAAACCATATGAGTTAATAGTAATCATAATATGTAATTTGCCAATGTCAGAAGAGAGCGGAAAGCTAAAGCCTAGTAAAGGCATGGAAGTTGAAATTTTATGAAAATCACCATATCATAATGACTCGTATGTAATAAAGTGGAGTTTACAAAACACAAGCTTCTACATAAAAAAAAACAAAAAAAAACCATATGAGTTAATAGTAATCATAATATGTAATTTGCCAATTTCAGAAAGGGGCGGAAAGCTAAAGCCTAGTAAAAGCATGGAAGTTGAAATTTTATGAAAATCACCATATCATAATGACTCGTATGTAATAAAGTGGAGTTTACAAAACACAAGCTTCTACATAAAAAAAAACAAAAAAAAACCATATGAGTTAATATAATCATATTACAAATACCATCTGGACGATGGTCTGTATTTTTGTTTCTATATAAGACTCACACTCTTCATAATCTTTATGATATATCCAAGCTATATCTAAGCTCTAATCTACCATGTCCACAATGATATATATATATATATATATATATATATATATATATATATATATATATATATATATATATATAAACATATTTATTACATACACTTCTAGCGAAGGAATATATGTGTACAATTGGAAATAAAAAGACATTATGAGTTAAATAGCATGATATACACAAGTGAGCTTAGCAGATGGACATGCTCCGAGTCACTCAGAAAATAGTCTAAATTGTTGTTCAAAATGTCTTTAATGGCCTCAATGACTGTAAAGTCACTTATACGGCAATTGCATTTCTTCAGATCTGTAGATCTGTAGAGTCTCCAAAGTTCATTGCAGTGATCGTGTTTGAGTTCACAAGTCCTCTACTCGCAAGGTAGCCAGAACCGACCTACATTGCATTAGATGCCATGTAGGGTCGGAACGCGTTGTATGGGAATTCTTTGATGTTGACATTTAGGACACATATTTCTCCATAAAAATGTCAGCATACCTTATTTCGTCGTGATGCACAGGAGTACGACTTTGTTAACTATCAACTTGTATTCATATTTCACTGAAAAAGTCAGTGGAATTATCCTTTTCAAGAGCGTTTTCAAATTCACATTTGCTAGTTCATGCTTTTTGTGGTAAATATACACAAGAGGGCGCATCAGTGCGATTCACTGCTGATAGCTCTTTATACAGACTGCTTTTCGTCCACTCGGAATCTGACAGTAGAATGCCCAAGAAGTACATCAACAAGCACCAAAAACTCTGTTAATAATTCACTAAACTTTCGCCATTGCAACGCCCCCAGCAGTCACAGAAATGAGGACTGGTCAGCACTATTCTGTGTGCCACTAGGGGCGTTGAAACGTCGCCAGAGCCCTCTTGCGAGTTTTTCGGAACTAGGCGGCCATGCTTCAAGCTTTGTTTACCGAAATGTGAATTCGAAAATGGCACAGAAATCGATTAATATTGGAAGAAATCAACCATATCTGAGCGCGACACAATATAAAAAAGGTATGTCTAACCCTACAGCAGGTGTGTGTTGTGTGACAAACGTTTACTACAAGGCTATTTGCCACTCAAGCCAAAAAGTCAATATTTTTTCATCCAGGACCTTGTAACCCTGTCCTGTGGACAGGGGACTTGTAGCTACTCGCAAGGTAGGCTACAAGTTGGTTACTGGACATCAACATATTCTTGTGCATGGCCATAAACATTGCACAAACTTTGTCATGAAGGTCTTTCCTCTCTGCATATATGATTGCACTATTGGTTGTTTTGCTATTAAATAAGTTTGAAATTCACAGTAATACAGTAAATTAGTATGTATATCATCAACAATATGATTATTCTTCAGTATGATCTCACTAATATGATCTCATCTTAGACAGTTTTTAAGTGTTCTCATCGTAACTGTACTTTGATTATCAACATATTCTTCATAAATGGGTCACGTCTGTAGTTTTATGGTACAAACACATTTATGGCAAACCAAGTACATTGGCAACTCAGTTCACACACAGAGCATGTACATTGGTTGCAGAATCCCAGACTCCTTCTGGCGTATTTCTTCCAGTGTCAATTTCGAAGGAAATGACACCTAAACTTCCACAGCTGTCATAATGCTCTGTTCCCTTACACATCCATATGCCTGATGCAGGTTTTCGACGAAGGAATCGGGTCGGTTTCACATATCGAGGATATCCTGCGCAATAAGTGCCATCCCAGACATAGCTGCCACCACAATCATTACTCAAAGAACCATTGAACTGCAGGCTTTTGCAAATATTGTCAGGATTCTTCAAATATAAAAAAAATACATATAACCATTAAAAACGAAACTGGTAGCGAAAATAACCGTCTTGTAGTATTTCCCAGAATATAACATAAATACCAAAAGCTACAGGAAAAGATATCAACAAAACGATTCCAACCCACTTATAATAACTATTTCTGACTGTGGTGGAGTCTTGGCTATAATAAGGTTTCACTACATGGCCAAATGTGCCACGTGCGTTTTCCATGAGAAGGATAAACGCATGGAAAACGCATGGTTTTTGCCTCATTATAATTAGCTAAAAACCATGCGTTTTCCATACGTTTATCCTTCTCATGGAAAACGCACATGGCACAATTGGCCATGTATATATATCCCAAGTCTGGTGCAAAACAAAAGAAATAAATGCAGTTAGACAAGGTCCTTGTCACATTCTGAATTATTGACCGCTCCGATAAAAATTAGTTAACATGCCATGACCTTATGAAACTGATCTGAATTATTTATATACTGCATGTTCATATTCTTTAACCAACTTTACAGACAGCTAACATTAACCATGCTTCCAGTTGGCTACTAGAAATTTCATGGCTGTTTTTTTTTTAATGATGATTATGACTAGCCACTCTATTGCACATAAAACAAGCTTACTGAAGTGTTTTCTCACCTTGTGATAATGCTTGAACTTGGGATCAAACCTACAGAAACTGTAGTCCAAGTTGATCAATAGAATGCATACTTGAAAACCATCTTCTTCGGCTGACACATCAACTGCAGAACATTGTTTTTCCTTGCTGCAGTGAATCATACATTCCAGAGAGCTCCCAACAGCCAGTTGTTGGATGATTAGGCTATTAAGTGGTTTGCGAAGATTCATGTCACAGTGTTGCTCGAACATATTTGTTTCCAGCAGTGTGACTAATAAAAATTCTGTCACAAAGATCACGAAGACAAAAGACCTCTTTCCAGTACCAATAACATACATTTTGAAAGTATCCGTATCAATTGTTAAATAAAAATTGAATTTTTGTCTGCTGCAGCACTGCAAGATAACTATGGATAATGCCTATTTTCAGTTTTGGCATAGACCGAGTTTAGCTTGTCAATGTGACATAATTAAATATAGTCTATAAATTCAGCAGCAAAATTATTGATAGAATTCGTCGGTAACAGGTAATTGCCTTATTATCAAAATTGACTAGTCCGCATATAACTATGACTGAGTGGCATAAATTATCTGATATTAAAAAGATTAGTTCTCCATAATAAATAATGCATGAAGTGAAACAGCTTTTTGATTCTTTTAAATAAGGTGGAAATTGTCGGTCACAGTTACAGTGGACATGAACAATGTCAATAACTTATACAAACTACATATATTGGTTTGTCATGCAGAACAAGTCATCAAATGGTGGTGTCAGCTTCCAGAATGACATGAAGTTGTTCTGGTGTGCTGCAAAGTCAATACCTCCACCATTATTGCCAAGTAAAGAATTTCTATTGTGAAAGGTTTCAAGTTGAGATAGTTGCATAGTGACAGGGATTCTAAGAGCGTCTATTTCAGTATGTAGATAGGTGCACCAGTGTTAATGGTTTAAAATCCCAGTGCATCCGATTACATTTCTAATAAGGGATATTTATTTTCAGGTAATACAATTTCTGAGCTCCAATAACGGCATTTCAGTACATTCCTTAAATTAGGCATTTGCATTTTAAATCATGTGAAGGGTAGTTGAAGTTCAAGAACATTTTAACATGAAGGTCATTAACGTCTGATCATGGTATATATATGTATGGCTAGCAAGTGTACGGGAGAATATATCTGAAACATTGTGTTTGCATTAAAGTGCAGTTTTTGAATATAGCATTTGGTAGAATATAAAACATTTTTTATTTGTATTTAGCTGGGCTTGTACCAAACCATGGTGCTCTGCACAGGGTCCTGTGTTGGCCTCTGGGCATTGAGGACTTCCCACGTGTTATTATTATCTTTGCCACAAGTTAAATGTTCAAAGACCATCTGTCCATTTTGTCCTACCTTGAATCTTGTTAATATAAGGGCCAACAAAAGATCAACAGAAGATTACAGTTCTAAGATATATTCCAAAAGAAATGTAACCTTTATCACGCAAACAGATACAAAATAGGTGGAAAACCAAGACTACTTTCATATAGTATGCTAGTGTAATGTCTTATTGTTGAGGAATAACTCAGATAACACAGAGTGTAACTTTGCAAGAGAGGGTGGCTTTAATCCAACATATATGTAAATGTCAAGGTAATGTATAGACAATGTTCAGTACAACATTCAAGCTCAGCTCCAGCTAGTAAACTGCTTACAGTCACTGTTACAACAGTATATCAAAGCCCCTCTTTCCAGGGGTCAGTTTCCTATTGGTTATTTTGCTTCAGTGCACATATACATGGCCTGTGTCTATTGGCTTGTGCCCTGGGGTGGACAATGGTCACAACCCCTTATGTACATTTAAGTTAACATTCTTAAGTAGTGACATTTAAGTGGCCTTTAAGCTGGCTTGCTTAAGTTCTATTTCCTGAACTATTAGGTCATAGTTCATTGAAATATAACATTAATATATTGTACTTATTAGATATGATATTACTATATTTTAAATACATGATATGCCTTTAGTTGATAAGGTAAAAATTAGGTGAATGAAGCTAGATACAGCAAGGTAAAATGAACAATATTTTTACCTAATTTAGGACAAGTTATTTCTAACATTTGCTTTTATAGTTACATATTTAACAGTTGTTTTAACATTTGCTTTTAGAGTTACATATTTAACATTTGTGTGTGCTTTTGCACAATAGTGTCTCTCTTTACATGTTTTCATACTGCTGTGGACTTCGTCCAGTACATCCTGTCCTGTGCGCAAGATCTTCTTTTTGGCGCTTGCTTGTGGAATGGTGGTCACGCGATGGTGACACGTGCACTGACACGACTTACAACTGAAGATCAGCATTTGGCTGGATAACCAGGGACACGACTTATAATCTTCAGTTAGCGATGGTGATGTTGTGGGATATTTCCCATCCGATGTACACGTCGTTTGCAGGCTCCTCAGCGTTGGGCGGAATGCGACTTCTGTAGGAGCTTCAGCGGATGCTGGACTGGACACGGCTTACGAAAGAAGATCAGCATTTGGCTGGATCACCAGGGACATGACTTATGATCTTCTTTCAGCGATGGTGTGGTGTTGATGGTCAGATGCTTGTCGCATGCTTTGTTGATCACTGGCTGATATGGCTGGACTGTTATGTTGTGGTCTTCATTGGTCCGGCTTCTGGAAATTGTTTGCTAAAACTGCATAGTTCATTATTTGTGCACATTTGATTGTTCCTTCAGCTGCAGTCCTATGACTGGACAACTAAACACATAATATGCCTTTAGATGATAATGGCATTTGGCTGAAGGCCAGCGACGCAAAATCTATAGTGAATCAGTCATTAGATATAAGTATATGCAGTGGTTCAACAGTGATAAGTGATTGATGTGTGACCCTAAAGAGTGGTACAAAAAATTTTGATATTTTGCTTTTAAAAAAATTTCTATAGCCCAGGTGCATGAGTGTATAAAAATGTTACAAGATAGTGAAAAATATTAATGATATTGCTTAATAGAAACATTCAGTTTGGATGGTGTATGTTACTCACAAAGATATGTGACAATGGTAGCTAAGGGGAGTCGGAACTCCTGATCAAAAATAACTCCTAAAACTAACTCTAAAGTTGCTATAAAGAGCGACTGTGGTGCGATGTGCTATTAGAACTATATTTTGCTAAGGAGTTGGCAGGGGTCGTCGTCGGTTGTGTTGTATGGGGAGGCCTGTGGGCATCTGTCGAATTATCGATATTCGATAGTGTGGACGTCTGGGGTCGTGGGGGGTGTCATGGAATGAGACGAGGGTGCTCTAGAGGAGCCACGTGACTGTTGTTGTTTTAGGCTGGGCGTTGATGTTGTAAGTTGGTCTGTCTGTGTCATTGCCGATGTAGAGGGATTCCCGGGTGGTATGGTGGTACCCGGTTGGGCCAGTAATGGTGTCCTGACTGTGTCGTTTGTTGCTGGTGCTGTTGGGGTGCGTCGGTAGGAGGCTGTTGGGGAGTCCCCAAAGCGGAGGACTACTGCTTGCTGTTGCTGGCTTACTGTGTCGGTGCGTGACCAGCTGCTGATGACCATCGAATCCATGCTCTGCATGAGAATGAATTTTACAGTGTGTCTGTGTCTGGCAATTTTACAAAATGCCCTATATTGGCATAGAGGGACACTGACATGCTGTGGTAGGAGGATCCTTTTGCTGCCTGCGTATATTTCCAGCTGTGCCCAGTCAAAGGATGCATATGTCCAAAATAAATATGTGGAGAATGTGACGTTGTGCGGGTCAAGGGTTTTAAGTACAGACAAGGCACTTAAATCATGTGAGATGGTGGCAACTTTTATATACAGCTGGTGCTGATTACTGTACATGGCACAGTAGAGATCAGTTTCCAAGTGGTTGAGCCGCATATTGGCTTCGATTTCTCCAGCAACGGAGTTAGCTCCTCGATCAGGATGATCAGCATGTTATTGACTGACAGGACAAAAGAAGCTATAATGATTACCGTGCGCCATGTTGGGAAGCTGGTTGGTGTAGCGGCGGCTATAGTTGGCAATGCGGTTGTGGGCAGAAAGAAATCTACTGCGTTTGCTCCCTGTGCTGTTGCCAATGAGAGCAATACAGTGTTTATTCTGTTGAGTTGCCTGTGGTGATAAAGAAGAGCCATAATCCCTAGTATTTGAATGGTGACAATTACAATTGATCCTGCCGCTAGTATGGTGTCGGCTTCAGGCATGTTGCTCCAATTGTTGAAGGACCAAGATAGGGCGTCGTTGGAGTCACTGAAGTGAAAGTTGTCAAGGTCTGTAGATAGTCCGTCGTTGAGTTCTAAGCGGGTAAAGTTCAGTTTGCTGTGGATTAATGCTGGTAACTGGAAATTGTATGGCTCATTTGTGAAGTCATTGATGGTTAGGTTAACTGGCATAGATTCTTGGTATAGTTTAAAACAAACCAAGTAATTGGCGCTGAAGGTGGTGATTGACTTGGAGGTCGCACAATTATTGGAATCAGCTTAGATTTCTGTGAGATGCCATGTGAGTCTACATCCACATTGCATATTAATTTTAAAGAGACCTTTGTGGAACATTGTTGTGGTGTTTGACTGGTTTTTGTATTGGCACTGCAAGGTCCAAACTCGCGCCGGGGTGTATACTAAATAGCCTTGGGCGGGGACGGTGTATACAAACTCGAAGCCCATAATAGGCTTATTTACTAATCTGTGACGGCATACAGCTATTATTGCCTTGGAGTCACCCATGAACAAAGAGTACGGACATGATGCATTATGTGCTTTCGTGGGTAAATAATTACGGGTATTCAAGACGTCTTTGATGAGGTATATGTCTTCCTCGGGGATTTCTATGAAATAATCAGATTGGGTGGAAATAGCAAACCACTTGTTAAAACCGTAAAGTTTGGTGTATATATCATTAGTTTGGGAGGTGGGCACTGGCACCGCATCGATTTTATATCAAGAGAACTCAGTGGTGGTGCTTGAAACCGGAATTTTGATTTTCACATATAAGAATTTGCTATCATGCGAGGTGGTGACCATATTGTCGTGCTTATAGAAAATATTGACGTCTGATTTAATATATAAATTCTTAGATTTAGTTTGTAATTCCGTATTGATATCGTTCAAGATAGCTCGGAGATGCTGGGGGTCTACCAGGTTGATAGTTAAGCGCCCCTTGATGAGTTGATTAATATCTGCCAGCTGAGAGGCAGCTGATATTCTCAATTGATTTAGTGTGTGAATATTAAGATTATAATGGTGTAGCCAGTTAATGATTGCAATAGTGGAATTAATCTGGTGGCCCTGAATATTAACCTGTTTAGCCAGAGATTCAGCAAATCGAGCATACGTCTGTAGCGTCGATATGTCAGTCGATATGTCAATTAAAGTTTGGTCCAGTCTTACCAGATGTTTTTGTAGTCTGTTCATGCGTAGGTCGGCTTTCACTTCGTACGAGTGTAGTTTGCTGACGTCATGGATGCGATCTTTCTTGTCACGGCGAACCATATCCATGAGTTGGGCGATGTGTCCCTGCAGTATCTTTATGTCAGCTTCAGTGGCGACGCCCATGACCTTTTTGGCGATATTTCCCAGTAAGTTGAACCATCCTCTGCGTTGACGATGCGTGCTGTGATCTTTTACGGCCATTACATCCATGATGGACGTATGGGTGATGTGTATATCGGTGGTCAGCCTACCTTTCAGCTCCATGTTCATCACATTGAGCTCTTGAAGGGCATCGCAGGCGATAAGAGATGTCGGTGTTGTTCATCATGGTTGTCTCGCATAAGACGGATGGTGTCGTCATTGGTAGGTCTGGAAAGAAGGGTATGGCGATGGTGTGATGCCATGTCGTTGGAGATAGTGAAATGTCCCTTTCCTTCAATAAAATGATTCCTAAGTTCGGACGAACTATCATCGGAGGGTGTTGAGCTTCAACCAGAGAGAGTAGCGTAGCCACGAGAGAGAATGTAGTGAACTTCATTCTGATCGAGAGTGGAATGGTTGGATTGATGGATTGCTGTCCTTTTAACTGATGTGGTATTCTGTGTCGCATGAAGGTGGTAGTCTTAAGCTGTGCTGTCAGGGGTGGATTAAATTATCAATTAGTCCTTAACTGTTAAGGTTGTAGATCTGTCTTTGTAGTGGAACGGTCTTTGTAGTGGATCTGTCTTTGATGTCAGCTAATACTATAACGTAAATGTACAAAGTGCTAAGAGCTATGCTAACAATGAGATTGCGTAAAATGGCAATCTGAAAAAAAAATCGTTTGAAGTATGCTATATCTACATTCATCAAAAGGTTTGGTGTGAATTTAAGTTTTTATGATACAATGTGAGATGAGGTTGTGTGAACAACCTTGGACTACCCTGTTATTTCATTAAAGGGTGACACAGAACTTGAAAACAATTTCTAAGTTCTATGGAATTTCTCCACCTGTAAGTGAGAACTGCCATTGTGGCGAAGCCCGTTTCCGAGCTAATAACCCAAATAGCCATCTGCTAGCACATTGAGGTGTGCAGAGTGGTTTGGGATTACATCACCTTTGTTTAAGGTAATTGGATTTATGAATGGTGTGGGGTACCACTTAACCATTGTAGCAGCTAGCCGTTTGGCTTGTATGTGTGCGCTGCTATTATTAATTGGCATTTTGTTTCTTTTATGTCTTAAGTTTACGATGCCTGTTGCAAATTTCCCCAAAAGGGCTCAATTATATAGGTCCTGCAACTATTGTTGCACTCAAATACGCTGTATTGAGGCAACCCAAATCCTGGCCAAAGTGTAAACAAAAAACTGGACAATGCTACCAATCAAATAGTAAACTTAAATTCATGGAATGCGTAAAAATGCGAATTGTGTCCATGAGACAATTGATATTCACTTCCTTTTACTTTTGTGCGAAGTGTTAGCACTTTATGTCGTAATAACCTAGTGAAATTTGATTTCCGTTAGGAAAAAGTAAAGTACAAGTGTACTTAGAATCGCTGTGTCCAAAAAAATGACACTGCTGGCGAATTTAACCATTATAAATGGTATTTGACAGCATTATTTGCGCTAAATTTCACTTTTCAGTTTGTGTATACACCAGAAAGTTGGTTGATCCACACAAAGCAATCTTACATAAACAAACAGACAAAAAATTAGTAATGGATAATGAATATGGAGATGAAAGAAATAGTTGTGATATTTTGTAAATTGTGGCAAGGCTCAGAAAACAATTAGTTGGAAGTAATGGTGTGTTTTACTGGTTTGTAATGCGCTGTACAAAGTTGCGTACAGTACCGCTTACACGATAATTGTCTTTTTCGAATTTTTCTGTCATATTTGAGAGAGATGGATGCTCATCCTGAGAGAGCCACATCCCTTGGATCGAGTTCTGGGATACAAATATTTTTAATCTACCATTCTTGATCCTAGCTTTTGTTACTGGATAGTCACCAGTCTTGGGAATTGGAAGTTGAAGCAGTGCTTTAATTTGCTCTTCTGGGAGTGTGTAACTGGCTGCCAGGTTTCTGTTGCTTGTTGCATGTTTTGTGAATTGGCTGATTGGTTGTAGGATGTCATCCTGTATGACCCTGCAAGCAATGCAGTGGGTCTTGGGTAGTCTTTCCTGTCTCATCAATAATGGGAGTTAACTGGTCTGCAGTCACTATATGTTGGTTTCCCAATTTAGCTTTGAGAATACCTGTTAATTTGGCAATCGAATTCACTGGGCCGGCAGTGGTTCGAACCCATGCGGGTTTGAGTCGATTTACGTGAAATTGGCCTGTCAGTTGTTGACCTTCTATTGTTCCCAGGATTGCATGTGATGAATCTATCATGGAACGGATGACGAGTGGGCCAACAAAATCTATCCGGATTTTCTTGGATGCGGTCTGTAGGTGGGTGGGTGGGTGGGATTAGGGCTTTACGTCCTGTGTTTCTGCACCAGTTGGGCTAATTAGGACAGGCAGGGACCATGGCAATGAGACGAAGGATGAAACAGCCATCCAACTTAGGCTCGACCGGGAATTGAACCCGGGACCCAGCGGTTGGAAGCCCAGAGCGCTACCTCTGAGCTAGGCCCCCGCCCCTGGATGCGGTCTGTAGGGCACTGGCTGTCGGTGCCAGCAAATAGACAAGGATTCCAGCTGAAAAAGTAGTGTTGGGTGACGCTTTGCGGGCTTGTTTAGCCGCTTGGGTGTGTTGTAATTTATATTGGAGGTCCAGCACAGTTTTACCCACTTTCTCTGGTCTAGCTTTGAGTAAATCCACATATTCACGATAAGTGGGCGCTATGGCGTCTGTGGTGGGAACATTGAACATGGTTGGGGGGTGTCTTAAATGAACTAGGTAATAGGGGCTGTAATTGCCTAGACTGGGTAGTGCAAAACTGTTGTATCCGTATGCTACAGCATTACAATAAAGATGCCAGTTACGTCCATTTTCATTTAGACAAGATGTCAGCATATTGGCAATTGTTCCAATAAATCGTTCGGCTTTGTTGACCTGGTGGTTACCAACGGATACAAAGTTATGATTGATTTTAAGAGCCTGAAAGATGTAGTTGGTTACTTGGTTTTCAAATTCGCGACCATGGTCCGTGATCAAAGTGGAAAATGGTCCATATACAAACACACATTTCTGGAGTATGGCCTCGACAACGGAGGCGGCGTCTTTATTCTTGAGAGGAACAAGAATGACATAACGTGTGATGTTGCATACCAAAGTCAATATATGACGATGGTCTTCTGATGATGGTGGCATTGTTTTGAGATCAGCATACAATTTTGAAAAGGGGGCATATGACGTGGGGATGTTTAATGCATAAGGCCTTTCATCCTGCTGGGGTGATTTCCTATTCTGGCATGTAACACACGTTTTGACGTAGTCATATACCTGCTGATGTAGTCTTGGGAAATAAAAATGTTGTTTGATGGTGGCTGCCACGCGAACCACGCCCTGGTGACATGCAAGCAATGAATCATGGTAAATGTGTAAAATTTGATTAACCAAGACTTGTGGTGTGTGTGTGTGAGTTATTGTTTAACGCCTCATCAGCACCTGAGTGGGCTATGTAGAGGCTCTCTAGGTTAAGATTGATTATCTATATTTGGTAGTAGAAACCAGAAGCATATAAAAAATCAATAATTGTCTGGGTTGGATATCTAGTAAAGAGATGTTGTAAGGTAGTAGCTTGAAACAGAGGTCTTCTAATGCGTTGTAAGTGGATGCAATCTAATAAAATATGTTTGATTGTTAGGGGGCGCCGACAACTCTGGCATACCGGTGCCGGTTCATTGACTAAAAGGTGTAAATGTGTAAGTCTTGAATGTCCTATGAGGCATCTGTGATATATTCCTTGATCTTTGCGAGTATTGAACCTACTCGGTATTTTATTTTGAATGCAAGGTAAGATTGAATGCAACTTGTTGTTATTACATTCATTCCATTGTCTTTGCCAGCAAGACATGATAAAAGATTTTATAGTCATTTTAAAATCAGTGTATGGAATGGTAAAATCAGTTATCTCTTTTGTAAGAGCCCTTTTTGCTGCCAGGTCTGCTTTTTCATTCCCTTCAATGCCAGCGTGTCCAGGAATCCAGCAGAATACTATGTCTTTGTATTCGTGAAGATAGAAATACTTAATAAGAACATCTAAGATCCCAGGGTTATCAAGTTGTTTATTTTGGATTGCTTGAAGAGCAGATTTTGAATCAGAACAGATAACATAACGATCTGATTCTGAGTCCTCGATGTTCTTTAAGGCAAGGTAAATAGCTGTTAATTCTGCAGTGTATATTGAGCAGTGGTCTGGAAGACGACATTCAGCTATAACGGTTTTATAAGAAGTGACAGCACAGCCTACTCGTCTTTCCATTTTTGAGCCATCTGTGTATAGAAATTTGTACGATTCGTATTTAAACCTTATACTATAAAATAGGTTTTGATAGTCTACCGGATTGGTTTCGCTTTTCTTAAGCTCTGCCAAATCCAGTATAACTTTCGGGACTGGGAGAATCCATGGCGGAATGGGTGGTACTTCCGTCTTGGCAATGATTGTAGTATCAATTTTTGCAGCCTCAAGATAGAATTTCATGCGTAATCCCAGTGGTCGAATGGCGTTTGAACGAGATTCATAATGATGCATGTATTTTGGATGAAATATTACATCATATGTTGGATTTGTTGGAGTTGAAGCTACTTTTAGTATGTATTGCATGGATAACTTGATACGACGAAGGGAAAGTGGAGGTTCCCCTGCCAGTACATATAAGCTCTCTACAGGAGATGTACGAAAAGCTCTTAAGCTTAGTCGCAACCCTTGATGATGTACAGAATTCAGGCATTTTAGATAAGATGGTCTGGCGGAGCCATATACCACAGAACCATAATCAAGTCGAGAACGAGTAATTGCTCGATAGAGACGAAGGAGGACCGTTGTGTCCCCACCCCAATTATATTTGCTCACTACTTTAAGGAGGTTCATTGATTTCAGGCACTTTGCTTTCAGTGCTTTGATATGCGGAATGAAAGACAATTTGGAGTCAAAGAGTACACCCAAAAATTTTGTTTCATTCACCACTTTTATTTGACAGTTGTCAATTATTAGTGATGGATCTGGATGGTTTGATCGTAAGTAATAGAAAGGCAGACAAACTGTCTTCTGTTTAGAGAACTTGAAGCCATTTTCGAGTGACCATTTGTGAATCCTATTCAAATTTAATTGCAGTTGTCGTTCTATGGTTGGCATATATCTGGAACGATATGCAATGAGGAAATCGTCAACATATAGGGACGACATGAGATTTTCTGAGATGGAATTTACTATACTGTTGATTTTGACGTTAAAGAGGGTGGGCGAGAGAATACTACCCTGAGGGACTCCATTCTCCTGAGAGTAGGGGCTTGACATCGTTGATCCCACTCGGACCTTAAAGAAGCGATCCTGTAGGAAGGATCCGATGAAAACTGGAAGGCGACCTCGAAGCCCTAAGTCGTGGAGATCTTTCATTATTCCATATTTCCATGTAGTGTCATAAGCTTTTTCTAGGTCAAAGAATATGGCTACTACGTGTTCTCTGTTAATGAAAGCATCTCTAACATAAGTTTCCAGTCTGACTAAATGATCTAATGTGCTCCTGTGACGGCGAAATCCAGATTGGAACTCTGTAATAAGCTGGTTCGACTCCAGGAACCAAACCAGTCTATCAGTAACAATTTGCTCCATTGTCTTACATAGACAACTGGTTAAGGCTATTGGTCGATAATTCATAGGATCACAATGATCCTTCCCCGGCTTGGGAATTGGGATGACCGTGGCTTGTTTCCACAGGGATGGAAGACATCCCTTCTCCCAAATTTGATTAAAGATATACAGTAATGTTCCAAGACTTGTGGTAATGCAATGAGCAATTTACACTCTGAATCATTTACTGCAAATCGAAACAGGATTGAATCAATGATGATATAGGATTCAGCCTGTACCATGGTATTTCTTGCTTCTTGTCTGTTAAATGGTAGTGTGCCCTCTGCAATGTATTTACACAAGTGTGAAAAATGTACACATAGAGATTGTTGCTTTGATAATTCAAACTTAGTACAGGGCAGGGCTGGGCTGTCATTGACTAGTGTTTGTAATTTATCTAGCTGCTGGGAAATAAGCTGCTGTTTTGGAAGATGGCGCAGTGAGACGATTGAGGTGTCCAATTTCAATGTCTGGGGTTGTTTGTGCAGAAATGGTGGCGGCTGGGAATGTGTTTCTACGGGTTGTGGCTGTTCTGTATTATCTGTGTATATAATGGCCCCCGGTGTATTATTATTTGCAGTTTGTCTGGCTGTGCATTCTACTAATGTCACTGGAGGCACTGGCGGTGCAGTCGTAGCAGCTGTGGCATGTTTAATGAAGGTGCTGGTGTTGACCTTTCCAACTTGTGTCAGCTCTCTCCTCCGAGTGTCTGGGGCATTGCTTTTTGATCTTAGATCGATTGAGATTTGGTCCTGTTTGACACGCTGCGGGGTAACTGACCTGGAGACTATTGTTTTGTGACTAGGCTTATGTGCAGACTTATTTGTGGGGCGGCCGCGAGGTGCAGCTTTTGGGGCCATTGCTGGCTCTGCTGGCGGGACTGGCTGTGATGGTTGAGTTATGTCCGCTGTTTGTGCTGTCTCTGGTTGGCTGGGTTGTGTTGTTGGCTGTGTTGCTGTGATGCTGGCAGCGTCTTGTTGTCTTGCCTGTGCTCTAGTTACAACAAATGCAATGTCTAGCCCACTTTCATTGAGTAATTACTGAGGCGCTCTATAAGGCGTTTTATTCGTGCTGTGGCAGGCTCTGTTTTGGCTTTAAGAATTTGAGGAATGGCAGAGTGATCTGTATAAACTTCAAATGCTGTGCTCTTCAGGAGGTGTCTGAAGGCATGCACAGAGATGTATAAGCCTGTAAACTCGAGCTCAGTTATTGAATAATTGGCTGCCGCACGTGGAAGTGCTTTGGAAAAATATCCAAGCAATCTTTCCTGTCCTCTTTGTATTTGGTATAGAGCTGCTCCTACACCAATCTTGCTGGTGTCACAGTATAGGCGAAATAGGCCTGTACTGTTGGGCATCGCTAGTACTGGGGATTTCCCCAGGAGTTCTATAATGTGATCATACGCTTGCTGGGTTTCATGATCCCATACAAATTGCTCATTCTTGGCCGCAATTTTATGTAGGGGTCTGAGTAATTTCTGTAGCTTCGGGAGGTACATGGAAAGATAGGCCAGTAATACATTCCCAATGAAACCTTTTAATTTGCGTTTTGTATCTGGAATTGGCATTTTAATAATGGCTTCCGTACGGTGGCGTAAGGGCGTAATGCATGGCCCGCCATTTTGGATCAATACTTTGTGACTTATGTACGTGACCTTATTGCGAAAAAGCTTTGCTTTTGCTGGCGATATTTTAAGGCCATTCTGTTGAATGGTTTCCGGGATGGTTTCTACATGCTGAAAGTGCTCGGTTTTCGTGCGAGAAAAGACGATAAGGTCGTCTATGATAGCAATGCAGATTTCTTTCGTTTGGGCCTTAAAATGGATATTATTAATGTGGGTTTGAAATTCCGCGGGACTTAAAGCCAAGCCCATCGGTAATTTCCGGTACACGAAACTTGACCCGCCGTGATACGATGTTATACCACAGTATTGAGATGCTTTGGCCGTGAGCGATAGGCTGTGATAAGCTTCTTTCAGATCTAATACTGAAATAACAGTTGGCTGGGCATGCCCGATGGTTTGAAGGGCATCACGCAGCAAAGGAAATGGCAAATTACGCTTTATGATTCTCTGATTGAGAAACCGGAAGTCGGTGACTAAGCGCTTTGCATCAGTGTCCTTTTTTCGTATTAGCATGACGGGGCTAGAGTACTGAGAATAATCATGTGCCAATACACCCATTTTTACCAATTTGTCAAGTTCTTTGTCAATCAGAGGTTTCTCTGATTGCGCCACTGTAAAAGGGCGTATGTAAAAGGGTGTTTTGTCATTCAGATCAAAGTCTACAGTTATACCCATGTCGCCTACTTCGGCGTGAAGACTAAAAGCCTGTTTGTACTTGTTCAACAGGGCTTTCAACGGTGGTTGCTCAGATGTGTGTAGGACACAGTCGTCATAAGCTATGTCACGTTCAATAATTTCAGTATCATACATTGTCAGGCGAGCATCATCATCCTCGAGGTGAGGGTATTTGTCGAGTTTGACCTGACGGAGCTGCTGCCTAGTTAGTGTATGCTGTGCGGGAGAGCTGTCCCGCTGCGCGGGCTGCTTGTCAATGTTTTGTTTACGTTTGGCTTTGTTCTCTGCCGCCGGTTTCTGTAGCTTTGTGCACAGATTTAGTAAACTTTGTTTGTCTATAGGGGTATACACATTTGTTAAATCACTAAATGCCAAAGTAGCGAACGGCTTAGCCTTGTATAATGTGACAGGCCTGTAAGTTGGATTGTATACTATTACGTTCGCTATGCACTTGTTGAATTTAACTACCATACGTGGAAATGCAAATTTAGTTGTAAACTTGGTGGCTTTTATGAGTGCCACACTGTTTTTCAAAACATTTGGAATATTTCCTTTGATTTGTATGACGTTGGTGGCACCAGGTTTCAGTGTAACATCATGGCAGACATGCAGATTGACTGAGCTAGACTTAAAATGCAATTGATGCTTTTTAAAATCTAATTTTGCATCTAGTTTTGCCAATGATTCTGTACCTAGGATAAGGCCTGGGCCTCCTAAGGTGTCCACTGTTCTGACTTCTATATCGAAGGCGTGACCTCCGATGTAAATAGGGATGTTCATTGCGTACTTCGTGACAATAGTGTCACCATTTCCTACAGTGAATTTAAGCTCTGGTGCGTCACGTTTTGGCAGTCGGGACAGATACTCTGAGCTTTGAATAGTTTTGGCACATATTAATGATGATGTAGCTCCTGAATCTACTAGAACAATTATCCCTTCTTTGCTCTGTAGCGTGCCTTTAATCATGTTATGTTTACTGAGTTGCAATTTACAAGGTGATTGTGATCTTTGAGGGGAGGTAGTGTCTGCCTCCGAGTCTGATGACTCATGATCTGATTTGCGAGTGACATGAATGTGATGATGTTGATTAACGATTTCAGGCGGAGAGCCGAGGTGATGATTTGAGTGATTGGGTGATTGTGATTGGTTTGGAGGATCAGTTCCATTGTTAATAATGGGGTAGCCAGGGAGTTTGGTGTGTTCTGCCTGGGCCCCTAATGAAAAGGCAATTGGTCCACATTAATGTGCCCTTCCTTAATCGCCCTCTGCAACTTAAAACATGATCCTAAGTCATGGCCAGTTTTATAGCAGAATTGGCATTTTAGTGGGCCCGGTGAATTGGACCGTCTGGTGTCAAATGACACAGACTTGTTGCCGGCTGAGTCACTGCCGTCGTGTCTATTACGGGATCTACTATCATCTCTGTCTTTAGAGCTGTAGTTGTACCGTCTGTCACGTGATGAGTTGTATCTGTCACGTCTGTCATGTGAGGGTCGTCTGTCTCGTCGACTGACCCTGTTGTTTTGTCCATAACGTCGGTCTCTTGACTGGGACCTGTCTGACTGATTGTATCTGTCTGACTGATTTTACCTGTCTGACTGATTGTACCTGCCTGACTGATTGTACCTGTCTGACTGATTTTACCTGCCTGACTGTTTGTACCTGTCTCTGCTCTGTGATCAACCACGCTGTGTGGAAGATGATCTAGAGTCTGACCTATTGTGACGTTTGTCACTGTCACGATAGCCATTTGTGTTCTGGCGTGACTGTCTGTGTTGATTGTCGCTGAATGTTAGCAGTAAGGACTCCATTTGATTCACAATATCATGTGTGTGATCAGATGCAGTTATTGCCATAGCGGGTGCTATTTGAGGCGGGGCTTCTGAGAGCAATGCTTGTGCTGTAAGCATGCAATCATCGAGGGTTGCATCCCTCTTGGCTCTAAGAGCTGAACGGATGTGGCTTGGAAAACCATTTATAAATTGAAGCTGGATATGCTCCTGGTCTGTTATTCTAGCTCATGCCGCGGTTGAAATAATTAAATAAGTAGAGCTATTGACATATGACATACATTCAGGAAATTACATTATAACATTATAACAAAGATTCAAACACTCTTTATTTATACTTTATGGTCACATGTCCTGCAACAAGTCGCCAATGCTACATTCAGGAAATTACATTATAACAACCAACCATACAAATCTAAAACGGATCCATTGCAGTGATCATCGGGATTCCTAAAAAATAAAAAATATAAAATTTTAAATTGTGTGTACCTTATAACAGAGTTATAACAATGGGTATTGTTAAAAGATAATTTAAGAATGTTTGATAAGAGCAGTCCAATTATCAAGAAGGCAATTATAATTTAGATAAATCTAACTGAAAAACCACAGCTATCGGAAAGAATACACGAGTCACTTTTCTGTGTAAAACTAACATTACCACAATGAATTGTAATGTAACATATTTTAGTTATTGTGATTATTTCATACGATTTTGATATTAATTGTGAAAAAAGGACCCAATATTAAATAGCCTGTTTTGTGACCAAGCTATAATATAGTGGGCAACCTTTATCTAAACAGTCTAAACATTCCTAAAAATATTCCATGACCAACGTCATGGCATACCTCCTTTGCTATAACCTTTAAGCCATCTGCCAATTCCACATTGGCCAGCACGGCTGAAGGTGAGTGTGTGTGTGATTATGGCTTTACGTCCTGTATTTCTGCACCAGTTGGGCTAATTAGGACAGGCAGAGACCATGGCAATGAGACGAAGGATGAAACAGCCATCCAACTTAGGCTCGACCACACGGCTGAAGGTGCCAGGAAGCGGATTCAATCGCAGGCCTGGGCACTCTCCATGAGCTACATCTCAGCTGGATGTCGATCACATAAGACGTTAAATTGGATGTGCCTTGTACTCGGTTTCTATGCTGAGGCATGAAAAAGACCCCACCCATGGGGTAAATGTGTAACATGGTGTGGACTCCCAAGCCTATACATCATCATGATGTCTACCTCTGGCAGCTGGTCATATAAGCTGACTAAAACTTAGACCCAGTAGCATTGAGACATTAGACACTAGACATCGTTCTAGCCATATGCAATGAAGTGCAGGCCAATTCACTTTACAAGTGTGCTTGCAAGGTCACAGTTGTTTTGAAAAGTCAGTAACAGACAATCACAGGCGTTTGCCAACAGATATGACATTGCACAGTGATGACAGCTCTTATACTTTAACTAATACCAAGGCTACTTAATTGGCTTTTCATCTCAAGAGGCAGCTATGTCATTTGCAACTGCCAATCAGAATGTAGCTGAATACATTAGGAAATGCCCTGAGCTTGATGGCAATTATATTTTGCTAGTTTACCAGTCAGACTTAAATACAAACAAATTAGCTTAATAGCATATAGGCTGGCTTATGGCATTGAATGTCTAACAGTGAAATTGCATATCAATTTTTATTGTTTGCATTGATTACACTCAATTCTTTAACAAAGATTACTCAGTTAGGTCACTTAATTGGTTTGAAGCTGACAGCAAACTGTGCTTGGGAGATATTGACCAATCAGGAAGTACCATCATGTGTGCAGATGGTGAAATATGCAAATAAGCTGCCATTAGAGTTGAGAATTGAAAAATACCCCACAATCAGTTGTATACCACATAGAAAAGCCATGTGGTATAGCCTATGTGGTATACATGTGTATACTACATGGCTTACCTTACAGGGATGGGAAATGTATACCACATACTTCTATGTATGGCAGGCCAATGACAAAAAATCTCTTTTTGCAGCTAAGCGCTTCGACGTTTAAACTAGCGCCGCTGCTTGAAAACAATATTCGTAGTCACATTTTTACCACCATTCAAAAGATAAAATTGTCAGCTCTTTTTTTAAATCGGACCAGAATTAATGATTCTAGGACCAAAAAACGCAACAGAAAGTCAATGGTCTGTTCAGTCCACAGATACAAGCCATTGTGTGTCTGTGTTGCTATGGGCAACGTCACAGGAGCGTCATCGCTTCGGTAATACAATCGAATAATACTGAACAATAAACCATTATCTTTCAAAATCTATAAAAACAAATTCTGACAAGAAATATTTTACAACTGGTTTGTAAATATCATTCGTAAATTCCTTTATTATTCTGAAACTTTCCTGAAAGTGTTGAGGTGATGACGTTGCTGACAGTTATGCAATGCTCTGATTGGTCAATGGCTCTATACTACATGAATGCATAGCCAGGCAGCTCAACTAAAAGTGAAAATTTTTTGCAATTTTTGAGGTGCTATTTACCACTTATATACAAGGAATTCTTTGCCTGTATGCTGGGAAATATAATAAGACCCAAGTGGATATGTGGTATATTTTTATATTCCCCACGAGTGGACAGATTGGCCAATCTGTCCACGAGTGAGGGAATATAAAAATACTGACTGAAACTGGCCCCATCAATGAAGGCAGTTACGCAGGGGGAGTAAAAGCTGTTCTTGACAAAGTCAGTAGCCTTGGTCTTATAGTATACTAACTTTCTAAGGGCTGTCATAATGGCAAAAGCCTGTGAGACAATCATCCCGGTAAGACTGTTTGCCAACAATGCACTGTACTTTTTTTGCCCTATAATGGACTTTAAAAATAACTCAAGCGCAAGGTAAACTGTGATATCATAACACAATATTGCACTTGGTTTGGATTTAAGGCCTAAGCAACTCATAAAAGTGAAAGAGATGGCATTGTTGTCAAATCAACTCCCTATAATTATATTGTACATTGTCCACACGTAGACTGCTCAATTAGTTTTCGAGCGATAGCTCGCAGTCTACCAAAACTTACCTGGACTATATTTACGTTATCACTGCGCACATTCAAATGTATTACTGGCCGCATAAAAGGTCAATGTTTACCGCACTAGATTGCTTTGCAAAGGGCGTAATAACCTAATTATGCCGTTTTTGATTCCCTTGAAACAACTTTTAATGGACGACCATAGGTCAAAAGTGACTGGGTAAGTGGTGCGCCATCTGATGCGAGTTGTTCACAATGAACCCTCGAGAGTCTAGGGTCACGAGCAGAGACAGGTACATTTTAGATACCACAGGCGTTTGCCATAATGACAGCACTTAACAAGTTATCATACAATAAGAACAAAGCTACTAACTTTGTCAATATATAACAGCTTTTACTCCCACTGCGCTATTGCTATCAAGGATGGGGCCAGTTTCAGTCAAAAAACATCATGTAACACCTCAAAAATGGCAATATACACAAAAATAATTTTCCCTTCTTATTCTTAATGATAAATTCCATTATTTATGGGTATTTACCACTTATTTTTGGGGAATTCCTGGCCTGTTCACTGCGAATGTTCAATTCTCATCTCTAGTGGCAGCCAATTTGCATATTTCACCATCTACACACAAGATGGTGCTTCCTGATTGGCCAATATCGCCCAACCACTGTGGGTTGTCTGCTTCAAGCCAATTAAGTGACCTAACTGAGCAATCTTTGTTTATGAATTGAGTGTAATCAATGCAAACAAAACTAATTGATATGCTATTCACGGTTTGACATTCAATTCCATAAGCCAGCCAAATAGGCTATTAGGTAAATTTGTTTGTATTTAAGTCTAACTGATAAACTAGCAAAAGAATTGCCATCAGGCTCAGGGTATTTCCTAATGTACTCAGCTACATTCTGATTGGCTGTTGCAAATGACATAGCTGCCTCTTGAGATGAAATCCAGTTAAGGCAGTCAGGAGCCTTGGTATTAGTTTTAAAGTATAAGTGCTGTCATTACTGAGCAATGTAATATCTGTTGGCAAATGTTGGTACCTTGGTTTTGCTGTTATTGTCTGATGCAACAAAGTGTTCCGATGCTGCTCAAGTGTTATCAGCTCAGTGCATATATTACATCACTAATTGTCACACTCTGTTGGTTGCAGGAATTTATGGCATTGTTTAACTAAGTACTTTATCGCCTGATTGGGAAGGTAGGTAGCCTGATTGGGAAGGTTGGTTGCCTGATTGGGAAGGTAGGTAGCCTGATTGGGAAGTTGGTTTCCTGATTGGGAAGGTTGGTTGCCTGATTGGGAAGGTAGGTAGCCTGATTGGGAAGGTTGGTTGCCTGATTGGGAAGGTAGGTAGCCTGATTGGGAAGGTTGGTTGCCTGATTGGGAAGGTTGGTTGCCTGATTGGGAAGGTAGGTAGCCTGATTGGGAAGGTAGGTAGCCTGATTGGGAAGGTAGGTAGCCTGATTGGGAAGGTTGGTTGCCTGATTGGGAAGGTAGGTAGCCTGATTGGGAAGGTTGGTTGCCTGATTGGGAAGGTAGGTAGCCTGATTGGGAAGGTTGGTTGCCTGATTGGGAAGGTCGGTAGCCTGATTGGGAATGTAGGTAGTCTGATTGGGAAGGTTGGTTGCCTGATTGGGAAGGTAGGTTGCCTGATTGGGAAGGTTGGTTGCCTAATTGGGAAGGTTGGTTGCCTGATTGGGAAGGTTGGTTGCCTGATAGGGAAGGTAGGTAGCCTGATTGGGAAGGTAGGTAGCCTGATTGGGAAGGTAGGTAGCCTGATTGGGAAGGTTGGTTGCCTGATTGGGAAGGTTGGTTGCCTGATTGGGAAGGTTGGTTGCCTGATTGGGAAGGTAGGTAGCCTGATTGGGAAGGTTGGTAGCCTGATTGGGAAGGTAGGTAGCCTGATTGGGAAGGTAGGTAGCCTGATTGGGAAGGTTGGTTGCCTGATTGGGAAGGTAGGTAGCCTGATTGGGAAGGTAGGTAGCCTGATTGGGAAGGTAGGTAGCCTGATTGGGAAGGTTGGTTGCCTGATTGGGAAGGTAGGTAGCCTGATTGGGAAGGTTGGTTGCCTGATTGGGAAGGTAGGTAGCCTGATTGGGAAGGTTGGTTGCCTGATTGGGAAGGTCGGTAGCCTGATTGGGAAGGTAGGTAGCCTGATTGGGAAGGTTGGTTGCCAGATTGGGAAGGTAGGTTGCCTGATTGGGAAGGTTGGTAGCCTGATTGGGAAGGTTGGTTGCCTGATTGGGAAGTAGGTTGCCTGATTGGGAAGGTAGGTTGCCTGATTGGGAAGGTAGCCTGATTGGGAAGGTTGGTTGCCTGATTGGGAAGGTAGGTAGCCTGATTGGGAAGTTGGTTTCCTGATTGGGAAGGTTGGTTGCCTGATTGGGAAGGTAGGTAGCCTGATTGGGAAGGTTGGTTGCCTGATTGGGAAGGTAGGTAGCCTGATTGGGAAGGTTGGTTGCCTGATTGGGAAGGTTGGTTGCCTGATTGGGAAGGTAGGTAGCCTGATTGGGAAGGTAGGTAGCCTGATTGGGAAGGTAGGTAGCCTGATTGGGAAGGTTGGTTGCCTGATTGGGAAGGTAGGTAGCCTGATTGGGAAGGTTGGTTGCCTGATTGGGAAGGTAGGTAGCCTGATTGGGAAGGTTGGTTGCCTGATTGGGAAGGTCGGTAGCCTGATTGGGAAGGTTGGTAGCCTGATTGGGAAGGTAGGTAGCCTGATTGGGAAGGTAGGTAGCCTGATTGGGAAGGTTGGTTGCCTGATTGGGAAGGTAGGTAGCCTGATTGGGAAGGTAGGTAGCCTGATTGGGAAGGTAGGTAGCCTGATTGGGAAGGTTGGTTGCCTGATTGGGAAGGTAGGTAGCCTGATTGGGAAGGTTGGTTGCCTGATTGGGAAGGTAGGTAGCCTGATTGGGAAGGTTGGTTGCCTGATTGGGAAGGTCGGTAGCCTGATTGGGAAGGTAGGTAGCCTGATTGGGAAGGTTGGTTGCCAGATTGGGAAGGTAGGTTGCCTGATTGGGAAGGTTGGTAGCCTGATTGGGAAGGTTGGTTGCCTGATTGGGAAGTAGGTTGCCTGATTGGGAAGGTAGGTTGCCTGATTGGGAAGGTAGCCTGATTGGGAAGGTTGGTTGCCTGATTGGAAAGGTAGGTAGCCTGATTGGGAAGGTTGCATTGTCAGTCTTCCATGAAAATGTGTTGTGTAACAAACACTACTTGCTTAATGCACAATCAGCATTTGCCTAGACCAGTTCCCTGCTTCACACAAAATAAATAAATAAACTCTCGATCAACATCTTTTTTTTTATCAAGACTTTGTTCAATAAAAATTGCCAATAGCTTCCTGACCTTTTTTTTTATTTATTATTATTATTATCCTTGTCCATAAGTGATTCACTGGCCAAGTGTTTTACGTATATTCGCTAATTCGTAGGTGCTCCTGGTAGCCCTACACCACTCAAGAGCATCCGTGAAGAGAGGAAAAAAAATTTAGCCCTGTGTTTAAAACTATGACGGACGTCCTACGAGTGAATTGTTTAGTTACGTAACTCGCTCGTGATTCACTCAGCGAGCGTTCTACGTACGTTCTACATATATTCTATGTATGTCCGTGGCCATCCTTGGCCATACTTAGCCACTCTCTATAAGTATGTACTCGCCATCCACTCACGTTCACTAGTAGAATGCTCGTAAAACCCTCGGCGGACGTCCGTCGGACGCCTGTTGTCTTCTGTGCCCATCCGTGCCCATCCGTGCCCATCCGTGCCCATCCTTGCCCATCCTTGCCCATCCTTGAACCACTTGCACAGGCGATCTACGAGCGATCTATGAGTGCCTCACGAATGCCTCATGAATGCCTCACATATGCATCACGTATGCTTGCCGATGTATGCTTGCCAATGGGCTTTCGGCAAGCATTGACGGACGTTTGGCAAGCGTTTGATGGACATCCGGCAAGCGTTTGACGGATGTCCGCCGAGTGATCTTCGACTGCCTCACCTACGCTCGTTGATAAATTTATATGCGATTAACAGAGCCACGAGTGAGCACATATAGCCCATTTTTGACGTACATGGTCACTCCTAGGTCTTATACGTGACATTGTGAACGCCCCTTTAGTGGCATGATTTATAATTCAAAATGGTTATCAGTTGTTCTTCATGTAATAGAAGGTATTGCAGCACTCACACCACCTGGTGTGCTATATCTGCTCTAATCCTAGTCATATAGCTAATGTAACATTTTCTGATAACATCTACCTGAATAGAGAACATAAAAGGTGGATGTGCATTGGTTGCACCTCCACAACTATTTCGAATAAAATGAGTTATTTCTCAAAGCAATATCTGAACTATACCTGTCGCCTAGCTCTATTTCATTTCAGAGACTTTTGCAATATCAAATTAACCCAGTGAACTGAATGAGGATGATTCTCATCTCAATACAATTATGAAATGTGATTATTATTATTTAGAAGATTCTTGTATCACGAAATGTAAAGAGAACAAGTGTGAAAACAATTTTTCTATGATTGCTAAATGTCAATGAATAAATCATACGCGTCATTTGCATTACTCATAAAAGCAATGTTTCCCGTTTTTATAACCCTTTTTTAACGATTGAGAGGAAAACGTTTATTATACAGCATACAAAACTTTTATAGAAAAGGTCAAAGGCTGCTTTGCCATCTGATATATTGAGCACTTCACTCCATGTAGTGGCCTGTATAGTAATCTACTTGAGAAGTTATTACGTTCATTGACAAATATACAAGAGTGCTTGACTCAAAAAAATTCCTCGAAAAGCTGTAAAGCAAAAAACGTATAAAATAAAAAAGCATCACAAAAGGAATTTTGAATTCTATGAAAAACAGATAAATTAAAGTGCTAACACGATATTCTGAAAGATCACAAGAACATAATTTAATAAAGTATAAGCAGAGACGAAAGAAACTTTTTTTTTTGTTTCATTTTATCCAAGTTTTGTAAAATATAGCCACTCCAAGGCAAAGCTCCCAATACTAATGCAATTACCTTAACGAAATTTCATACAGTAATACTCTAAATGGCCTAGTGGTTTCTTTTGACAGTTAAAGTAATACTCTTTATGGCCTAGTAGTGCCTTTTGATTGTCACATTGACATATGTTGAAACGAAAGTCTTCCTCCCGTCCTCCTGCCTGTCAGATGGACACTAAACAATTTTAATGATGCCTGTGTGCTATGTGGGATTCGCTGAGGGTTTTGCTGCCGTGCAGCTTATGTTTTGATAATGTTATTTCTTCCAGATCATTGGAAGACAGTAACCATCAGCATGATCAGTATATGTAGGTTTGCCCCCCAAGCTGGAAGGAGATAGGTTCCAGTCGGAAACTTCATGGCCGGGAGGACATGCCTGGCCCAGGGATCCTGGCATCCCTGGAAAAAAAACAGTGTGGTGTGTTTCAACCATTTTACCTGATTCTTATATTATGGAAACAATTTTCGGTAGTATACACTGCAATGTCAATGTAATTACTAGATAAACAGCTCCTTTATTTTAATAATTCTGTATTGTCTGTCAGCTAGTAGATTTTGAGCCATCATAAGATTAGTACATTCCAGTTGTAGATCGATGCTGTGTTTTGTTTGTAAATGAAAACCTGCATGCTGTCATAAAATATAATTTTCTTCAATTGTATTTTAATCAGGTAATGCACCTGCCAGAAAACAACTGAGATAAGGAGCTGTCTCCCGAATCATTGCCTGGACACAGACTCCCAACTCCACAGACTGCACAGCGCAAAATGTGTACAAGAAACAGACATGCACACTCATCTCCCGATGTACCACCTATTCCACATGTATATGGGTAATAAGATCTGTATTGATACAGTTGAAAATTCCCTGACTCCTCTGCTGAATAAACAAAGCAAAGCCAATGAAAACTTAAAGAAAACAGCAAGCACACCAACATCAGGGCAAGAAGATCCTCCAATGTCAAAAATTTGCTATGGATGACCAGGCTATACATCATTTGACAAGATTGGAAAGTTACCTGAAATTGGTCTTAGTTCTGAACACTGTTGGTGAGAGTTTTTGATAATGACTAATGTTGGCTATTATTAATGCTTTCATTCACGCAAAAAGTATGTGGTTGGTGAATCTAAATACAAAAAATGAAGACACATGTAAAATATTTAAAAAGAATAAAGTTGCACGAAAAAGCCATAAATTGGGCAATAATATATATATACAATCACAAACCATTTTTGGCAGAGAACCCTAAGGGTAACATTCATTTATATGACCAGGAATCCTCTATGATATGACATAGTGGCCTTCGGCATCATGCTGAGGCATTAACATATATGCTTAATGACATGTTACTGTGTAAGAGTGAAGACTTTTGCTTTTTTGGTACTGAGAAGTGGGCATGATGAGTCATGTTCCTATGTGTCACATCTTCAGATCTGCTGCCTTAGCCTGCCTATCACGAGTCATCAGATAGGGATGTGTGTCACTGATGACTCATCATGCACAAATTTTACTCTCTAAAGCAGAAATATTCTTCACTCTTACACATATCACTGTAACAGGTTAGGTCATTTCACGTCTGTATTAGGTATCAATACAAAAGGAAATGTATAGCCATATATTTATATGTTGTTCCTATAATTACCACAAAATTGTTTGTATAATTAACATAGAATTGATAAACCTCTTAAAATTTGATTAAATTAACAGCATTTATCATGTGTGTATTATGGTCAATGGCATGTTAACCTAAGAGGTCATTCACGTCTGAACTAGGCACGGAAAGCTAAGTAGGGATGGATAGATAGATAGATGGATTTGGAAAGTGCCAAGGCAAGTTCTTGCCGCTGTCGAGGGTTGATTGATGAGGTGAGAGAGGAGGAGTCCACCCATGTTACACATTTACCCCATGCGCAGGATATTTTACTTGCCTCAGCATAGACACTAAGTACAAGGGACCACCAATTTAACATCCCATCCGAACGACATCCAGGCTGAGATGTGGCTCATAAAGGGTGCCAAAGCCTGGGCTTGAACCTGGGTCCTTCAGAGAAGCAGGCGAGCGTCTTACCACTAGACTAGTTTATGTGGATATCAGGCATAAGGTATTTAAGTCCCCTTCACACATAGCCTGATCACACGCCGGAGTGTCCCGGAGTAAAAATTTTTCACTCCAGGGTGGTCCGGGAACAAGAGCTGAAAATGTCAACAAAAAAAAGAAATGTTTGGCGGTGTGTACACGATGGCAATACGGTGTCAACAAGGAGCAACACAGTCCTTACACTGATGAATACGGTCGCTACACGGATATGTACGGTTGAAACACGGCGGTGCCCGGTGCAACACGGAGAGGAACCGTGTCCTTGATACTCTCCGGCGTACATGGCGGTGAAATTTTCATGCCCGGTTGACGCCAAACTTAGCCGGAGATAACACGAAGTATGCCGGAGTCAATACAGAGATTCCCGGAGATCGGCGGAGTCTATTGGGAGTCTACACGGATCAACCCGGGTTAAATTACTCCGGGATCATCCCGGACAATGCTGAAATAAACGCGAGGTCTACACGGTATTACCCGGAGTATGCCGGAGTGATACTCCGGGATGCTCTGGCGTCTGATCCGGTTATGTGTGAAGGGGGCTTTAGTGGAAAGTAATCATCTTGAGAAGAGGGCCCCTCATAGCTACAGAAGCTAAAATGGCACCATGGCAAATAGGCAGAAAAATGCAGACATGTGTGTGCTAATCATGTTTTAACGATGTCTTAACCTGAGAGGTTAATAAAGTCTGAACAAGGTACAGGGTGCGGCCTAAAAACTTGCACCAGGCATCTCCACTTTCGGTATTGCTCTAGGTTACTCAAATGCTTATGAAGTCTTTTAAAGTTTTTAGTTAAGGGTATAAGCAATTGGTCATTGTTATATTTTTGATCTTATAATGTCAAGACAATATCAGTATCTGAATTATTGTTCATGCTGCAAGGCTTGTTCTGAGAGACACACATCACAGCAGTCAAGTTTCTGTCTGCTTGCTATTTGAACAGAATCCTCCTTCAATATTTGTTATATGCACATATATATATCATGGTATTAGATGATAAGAAGGTTGGTTCCAGTTTTGATTCAGCAAGGTCATGAAATTAAAATGGAGAAATATAATGGCATTCCAGAGAGACTTCTAGAATCTACAACTAATCTGTAAACAATCACATGATTTTCAGGAGGATTGGCCAGTTAATTAAACAGAAAAGGCAGAAAATTGACCAAAATCCAATATGACACTTTCCGACTCAAGGTGTAAATGCTCTACCTTCTTATTAAAAATGAATCGATTTGCCCTATTTTTGGCGGCAAAGGTCAAGAAAGGTGTCTGTAACACATCTGTATGATCAGTGACATAATCTAATGCTCATATTGCAAAAGCCAAGGTGAAAATCACCCGAAGGTGTGATAAATCTGCATGTGCTATATTTAGATCCATATTATCTATAATTCCTGAGGAAACAAGAAAATATATTTATAAAGATAATTTGGGACTTTTATTACTTTGGTGTGTATGATTGCAGCTGCATGCGATCACTGTCAATTAAGGTAATAACAAAAGAGGTAGCAGTAGCTGCTGGTGCAAGTTTTTATGCCGCACCCTGTAGGGGTGGAGCATAAGTAGAGCTATATATGTGTAGGGAGCACTAGGTGTAGGGAACCCTAAGACTAGGTAGGGGTGGGTGGGTGATTAGGGCTTTACGTCCTGTATTTCTGCACCTGATGGGCTAATTAGGACAGGCAGAGACCATGGCAATGAGACGAAGGATTAAACAGCCATCCAACTTAGGCTCGACCGGGAATCGAAACCCGGGACCCAGCGGTTGGAAGCCCAGAGCGCTACCTCTGAGCTAGGCCTCCGCCCGACTAGGTAGGGAGTGCTATACAGAACTGATGTTGAAAGATACAGAACTGATGTTGAAAGATACATAACTGATGTTGAAAGATACATGGGTGATGTTGAAAGATACATGGGTGATGTTGAAAGATACAGAACTGATGTTGAAAGATACATAACTGATGTTGAAAGATACATGGGTGATGTTGAAAGATACATGGGTGATGTTGAAAGATACAGAACTGATGTTGAAAGATACAGAACTGATGTTGAAAGATACATAACTGATGTTGAAAGATACATGGGTGATGTTGAAAGTTACAGAACTGATGTTGAAAGATACAGAACTGTTTTGTCATCCATTGACTGCATAACTGATAAATTTTTTAAGTGAATTGATCTTGTATTGTATATTTGGTGGACATATCCTGATAGTGGATAATTAGTCTCAAATTTTGGGGAAGTAGTATCATGTGGTATTGAGAGATGGCCAATGTGGAATTGGCGGATACCTTAATACTTATAACAAAATCGAGGGTCTTGCATTTCAGGTACTCAGTGAAGCCCAGTACCTATACATTATAATTTTGTTCTTTTCTTTGAAAGACCTCCAATGGTTAGCAGCTGTGCTGGTTGGGTTACTCTCTTAAAATATCAAAGGATAAAAGGGCAATATTTGCTCTATTAGACCTTTGTTTGAATCAACCATAAATTTTGACCACGCCTTTAAATAACTGTCAGACCAATAAATTTATTTTTAAATGTGATTGCAGTTATGAGTCACCAAATTTATCTTTAATTACTATTTTTTCCCCTTACTTTCATGGAGCTTTTTTTTTTTTTAATGATTTTAATGGTCTCTCATAACTATATATATATATAAAGTGTTTTTATTTAACTAGGTAAAAGTGAGACATGAATAAATTACCACTATCTACTTTTCGCTTAAAGTTTAAGCTTTATTGCCATAACAGCAATAACTCAGATTACATTTTGACTTCTATAAATCTATTGAGTTATTACATACAGAGTAAATTATTAATTAATATCACATGTATTTGCCAAATGTATGGAAGGTAGCTAAGATAAACAAAAACATATATAAATATACATATTGAATGAAGTTCAGCACAATTTGTAGTTTGAAGCAAATTGATTCACACATTGATGTAGTAGTTAGCATGATGAATCTAAAACACAAATCAACCGTGTCAGAATAATTTATCCAAAAAAAAAAATGCTCAGACTAAATAATCGTTTGACCCTTTGACTAAATCCTTTAGATATTTGACATATTGTGCAATTAAACATATTAATATCAAATCATACTTCTCACACTTATCTCTGGCATTTAACATCAATGCACTAGTAAAATTATTGATGAGATCAAAGCAATAATTGAAGAACTATGTAAACAAAATATAGCAATACAAAACTTCCAAGTGGTCTAACTCAATAAATGAACACTCACAAACACATTTGAAGCACTTCATCCAAGACATTTGACCTTCACATTTGAGGATTGAAGCTCATGACCTACATAAAATATTAGACAAATGACTACAATATATATATATATAATCCCAATTGCATAATGTGTACATACCATTTGTAAATTGTGGCAATAAATAAGATGACATTCTTTAGCTCATCCAAACATTATCAATTATGAGCAACTGCACTATATATAGCACAACTAGTTTTAGATACGAAGTGACTTGCTAATTTTTATAACAGGTTATGGCATGTAAGAATAGCGTGAGTTTGCTTCAAACACACCAGCAGGCAAACTGTTGTAAACAGTTGAACTGATTACAATACATACCCGGCGCTGGCTACTTGGCATTTACTTGAAATATCTCGGAAGTCAGCTACCTGGCGCTGGCTACATGGCATTTACTTGAGTGGCCTTGAAGATAGCTACTTGGCACTGGCTACTTGGCGTTTACTTGAACTTGTCATATGTTAAGAAATAATAAAGCAGCCATAGTAAATTTCATTTCACTATACTTGAGAAAAATCGGCCGAAAGTTGGTTTTTGGCCAACAGCCAACCGACCAACCAACCTACCAAAACTAATTCTAAGGACCCCAGAAACAATAATCAAGCATTAGAACTAAGTTTCAAGTAGCTATCTTCAAGGCCACTCAAGTAAATGCCAAGTAGCCAGCGCCAGGTAGCTGACTTCACAGATCTCAATACATATTCGTCTTGAATTGAACTAGCGAAAACACAGTGCTGCTTATGCAGCAAACCCTCAACAAAGAAGCAGAAACTGCAATGATAAGAATGGCTTGATCAAAGCTTTCCAGGCAGCTGTCCAGGCACTCAGTCAGTATTCTCAGATTTTGTGTAATATCAGTATAAAAATCTTCAAAATTGGCCACTTGTGATATATCAAAACTGGATTATGTTAGCATAAGATATACGTGAGCAATGGCGGAACAAAAATGTATGAATTTATCATTACCTGTGGGTTTACAGTCTGCTGGTACATATATCATGCAATCTACCAACTTAAAAATTACACCCTTGACAGGCCAATCCAGACTTTCTCAACTCCCTGGCAAGCACTTAGCCTTCCAACACAAGGTTAGAACATATATCCGCATATTTCAGATGCTCAGTGTTAACACAATTTGCACAAGTTGATAGTATCTGATGTTTAGATTGGGGTAAAATGCCATTACTTGTTCTAGAATGGGGTAAAATGCAGTAACTCCTGTTTGGGTGACTGGGTCTTCCCACAGAATTTGGTTTGCATATTCTTCAGGGCGTTATCATTTCATGTTCTTGCGCTTCTATGGTTGCCATGACGTAAAATTCTATCTGTAACTTCTGGTAGGCTGATTGAATCTACGGGCAGGGACCATGGCAATGAGATGATGGATGAAACAGCCATCTAACTTAGGCTCGACCAAGCGTGCTACAACTGAGCTAGGCAATTTTCCGTTTTCCCTGTCCAGTGGATACCCTGATTGCACTGGCCCACTTCTCAGACAAACCACAAGACTACCCAGTTGCAAGAAGTGGGGTATGTACCAACTCGGTGGGTGCCACAGCCTAGTAAAGAAGGTGTTGGAATCATACCCGCAAGGTTTTAGGTTCAAACTCAGCCACAACATTGAGAAACTGAGCAGATCCTCCTTGAACCACTGCTTTACTCCACCCAGGTGCAAATGGGAACTAGGCTATAGGTAGTGATGGCAATTGTTGAATGCTTAAGGGCCCTTCACACATAGCCGGATCAGACGCCGGAGTGTCCCGGTGTAAAATCAAAGAGCTGAAAATGTCAAAAAAAGGTAATGTTTGGCGATGTGTACACGATTGCAATACGGTGTCAACAAGGAGCAACATGGAGTTAACACGACTGACCCGGAAGAGTGCGGAGTGAACCGGATTTTACACAGTGCCTTTGCGGATATAACCGGTCTTTACAACGTGTTCATTTGTGTGGAACCGTGTTGGTCCTTGTACTCTCTGGCATACATGGCGGTGAATTTTTCATGCGGTTTCTTTGCCTGTTTATGTCAGGCTTTAGGAAGATGACAAAGAGCATAATTCATAATGATTGTTACCAGGAACATGTTTGAATGCCACATGTACCAACTAAGTTCATATGAACACAAGAAATTTACTAGTGGCTCAGCAATGAATTTTAACCACAATTCTGGAGGGATCGACCCTAGTTCTGCGATTTAAAAAAAGTCACTGCCTGTATGGCGTCATGTTTAACATTCTTTTGCCATCACAGGATATACCAGAAAATCAGTAAAAGAACCAGAAAGAGGTCAAGTATCTGTCTAGTTGCGGAAAAATTATGGAACCATCTGCTTTGCATGACAGAATAGACAGTAGGGTCAGCCTGAGAGCCAGGAGGATTTCCTAGCACCAGAAGCTGGTTTAGAGCCCATATATATACCACAGATTTTACCACCATAGAAGCATGTTAACCAAAGTTATTTCATGATATTCACATGCTCTGCATAACTAAGCATTTTAACAAATGTATACTCACATTAACTTTAATCTCTTAGCAACAGTTTTTTCATGATATTCACATGCTCTGCATAACTAAGCATTTTAACAAATGTATACTCATAAACTTTACTTTAATCTCTTGGCACCAGTTTTTTAATGATATTCACATGCTCTGCGAAACGAAGCATTTTATAATTTTTAACTCAAAATTAAGAGAAAGCCCATTAGGCTGGTGGGTGGGTGGGATTAGGGCTTTACGTTCTGTGTTTCTGCACCAGTTGGGCTAATTAGGACAGGCAGGGACCATGGCAATGAGACGAAGGATGAAACAGCCATCCAACTTAGGCTCGACCGGGAATCGAACCCGGGACCCAGCGGTTGGAAGCCCAGAGCGCTACCTCTGAGCTAGGCCCCTGCCCCATTAGGCTGTGTAGAAGGCTTTTGCACACCTTGCGTTGAACAAACAAAGCCAAAAATGGTGTTTAAAATCAATTTATATTGCTTTCCCAGCATTATCACATCTTTGGTACAAATCTTATTTATAATAAGTAGGCGAAAATAAAATAAATATTTTCACCTGAACATTAAAATGAACTCATGATTCTGCACTGACCGAAATCCTAAGACAACTTAATGCAATTAGTGCTTAATTGCTTTTCAAACAAACTGATAAATCAATAAATGAGTTGGAGAAGGCAGTAAGACTGGCACCCTTCAGTTATACACATGCAGACAATAATAGCTACTAATGGAACGTTCGAATACAACTAACGAAACGTTCGAATAAACAAACAGATCATGTATAGAAAAAGTCATTTTCTCTCCTGGGCATGCACTCAAGTGTTCTCATGCTGCATGATGCAGCCAAATCTCATTCGACATTCCTTACCTTCTCATTGTTGTATTTTGTGTAGTTCAGTTACTAGATTCGCTGGCTCCTTTACTATGATAAGGTTTATACATCATCACTGAAATGCTACCAATATAATGCCACTGACCAATTTATAAAACCATTTCTATGAATCATAGCATTATTAACATTGTAATAACTGCCCAGATACACTTGATAATCATGATATCACACATGAAGAATACATGCGAAAGTGGTACTTTGTGAATACATGTAATGTACGGACCAAAGACGTGATAATGTTGGGAAGGTTATAGGTACTTTTAAAGTACTTATTGCGAGTCCTACCACATTTATTCATCTACTGAGGCATCAAGAACACTGTATTAAGTCAAAGCATTTACAGTTTCAACAATTTCATTACATGTTCCATTACCTATCACATTTACCAGGTTACTAAACTTCTGGTCTAGAAAGCACCATATAATTATCATACGTCTATTGACCGGTAATTTTTGTAAGCTCTCATATTAGTCAGTTTAAGTAATGCGCCAAGCTGCTTGCCTGGACCCACTTCAAAAACGTTAGGAAATTTGTCACCTTGAGGACGAGAAAATACAGTGTGAACAATCTGTTCCCATTTGACTGGTTTGACGATCTGTTGCACCAGGAGGCGCTTTATCTGGCCCACTAGCGACATCTGGCGAGCAGTCACATTGGAATACACTGGTATGAGTGGAGTCCGTACTTTAATGTCCTTGAGCGCTTTTTCCACGGGCTTACATGCCGGTTTCATCAGTTTTGTGTGAAAGGCTCCACTAACTGGAAGTGCTTTGCAGCGTGTTATACCGAATTCCTTACTGTGTTTTTTCACAAATTCCAGTGCCTGAAAACCATCACAGAAAACAAGATAAATATGATGGCACTTTTTCCAGAAAATTTCTGCAATTTGGTCTTCAGACTACACACAACTAACAAATTAAATACACATCTTCTTTCGGTAAACCCCTTCCAAAGCTCCATGTGTCAAATTAACACACAATTTTACTTTCCAGTCATGCATTACAGGACATATAAATCAGGCAGATTGACATAATTATATTATAGGCCAATACGATAGTAGACAAAGTTTTTGCACACCCATTAGTTTTGCAAAATTTTGGTATAGGAATCATTTTCCGGTTTCGATTCCTGTCTAGTAGTGTCCATCCCATGCATGCCAGTGCACTTAGTACTTAAGGACAATGGAAACTTACTTGATTGTCTTAGCATATTTGCAAAATTTTTGGTAAATAAAACAAATTTAACACAGTTAAGTGAATTAGAGGGTCATGTAGTTGATCCCAAAACTTTTCTCCACCACTGTATGAAAATATGGTGCAACAATAAAATGCAGCCAAACTGAGGAGGAGGAGGCAATTACATCATCAGAGTTATGAATGAAAAAGGGTGATCACTAAAAAAATTTATTTCCAGGAGCTTTTAAGTCTGGTCACAGCACTGAAATACATGCATAAGTCACTCAATAAAAAATATTGATAATTTGATACAAACCTCGACATTACCGGCTACCACTTTGCATTCGGTAGACAAGAAATTAGCCACGTGGCAAATGGCATTCTCCATTCCCAGCTCTTTCAAGCAGTATTGTCTCGCAGTGTGGCATGCAAAATTAATTTTGTTATCCGGACCAAGGAATACCGTCATCATGCCACTGGGAGTTGCTTCTGATGCTTGTTGCATTGCCTTTGCTCTCACTTTGACCAGCTCCAGACCTAACGGAAACATAATACAGAGTTATTAAGGTATCTATTTATACCTCAGTTGTACACTAGTAATATCGAAGGTGTGTTATCACAGAAAAACTAGTACTACTAGTCTACTAGATAAAGTAATGCAGTCATCATCGGTTTTATATATTGGAATAATTTTGCTTAGCTTGCCTTTGTTGTCTTGAACAAATCATTTGCAATCTCCATTTTAACAAATTAAAATATCTCAGGATTAGCTACCAGCTACTAACCTTAATTAATGTTTTACTCATACATTGTTACCTCAACTCAACTTACCATCCTCAAAAGTCATGCTCCCAGAGAACACCAAAGCGGCATATTCCCCGACACTGAACCCAGCAGTTCCTATGCAATTTTCAATGGCCTAAAAGTAATGAAGTTCACACATATTACATTTTGACAATTCACATGTCTTAATGGCCACATATATATGTTAATATTATAACACATTTGTACACATGAAAATGTTATAAATAAGTCACAAATGTCCATTATGAGATTAAAATATGTGACTGTACAGGCAACAAATAGACATTTAATTGCAGGAAACATTTCAGTTTATCAATGAAAATTATGAATGCCATCAGACAACCGCAGAGTACTTACTGGTTGTCCTTTTATATATATATTTATTAAGATAGACATTAATATTGATGATGCCAGTATTAATTAGTCAAAATGTCATACAATACATAATCTACTGTAAACAATCCCATACCCTAGGACTTTCTTCTTTTAAACGTTCAATTGCAGCCAAGGATGCAACAAAGACAGCAGGTTGACACTGAAGCGTTTTATCAAGTTCTGATTTGGGACCATTCAGGCACAGGTCCAAGAGATCATAACGCAGAATGTCATTTGCAATTTCAAACATCTCTTTGACGTTAGGGAACTGCAGGAGTTTCTTGACCATACCAGGGAATTGACTGCCCTGGCCTGGAAAGAGAATGACTGAGGTGTCTTCCGCTGGCACTTCCGTGGGTCGATATGAATGGTGTGCTTGGTTGCGCGACCAATTTTTGTATTCTCTGAAGTCTTTTACTAATTCCACGTCAGACGGGTATGCAGTCTTGACAAATTTGGACTCTTGTGATAGCGACTCGTCTAGCATTTCGTCAACTGGTTTCTGCACACTCTTAGTCTTACTTAGTTTAGTCGGTTCAATTAGTCTTCCAGTAGTTGTGTCATGGGGGTCAAATATCAAGTCATCCTCTGTGACCTCTCTGAGACCTCTTGACCTCCTGGGGTACAACACATTGGCTGTGCTGCCAATTCCACGGATATTTGATGCAGTATATCTTCCACATAGGCACTTGCCTAGAACACTTACTAAAGTACTATTCATTTTGCACAAATAAAACTCAACTTCTGAAACACACAACTTCACAAGTCACAACTTTTCTCAATTCATTTCAGCACGTGGTCATTGTCAATGCCAATAACCTGATTGAAATTTCAAGATAACTTCTTCATACACTGCTTCTCTAACTAAATGATACCTCCATGTCATCGTTCAATCACACTGAACTACTGTCAAGACTTCTAAAACGTCTCAAGAGATCTTAATCCTTCAGAATGTCCTCTCCACTTTGACAGCATGGTAGTTACTTTACTCATTCACAAGAGGGCGCTTGTTATTGTTATGCGGCACCTACCGGATAATGATTTCCCGCGAGTTTGGTCACGTGGTTTAAAGCCGCCTTGTGTTGCAAATTTGGCGGGAACGGTGGACCGGCATTGTACACTTGTGTCATATTCTTGAAAAACAGGTGCGTATCTCTTCGGTTTAAGCAAATCAATCGATTTTAGACATGCCAATACTACATCACATTATCTGGACACTTTTGAACTGCTTTTAGTGTGATATCTTGCTTGTTTGTTGGAAAAATTCACGTGAAATTGGCTCTCACTCTCAGTGCGAGTGTGATGACTGATGTCAAACTGGAGCTGTCAAAATAACACATGCATGATGTGGATTGGTGTTGTTCTGTTGTTGTAATTAAGTTATCTGGCAAGGTGTTGCTTCATTGGTAAGCGTTTGCTTGGTGGCAATCAGTTGAATAGACTCATCTAGAGGCAAAATTACTGTGGTTGATCTGAAATGCAATCTACACAATGTTAATTATATTGTTATGTAGTGTCAGCTCCTTGAACAATGTTGAAGTCTTTGGTCTGAGTCATTTCTGTGGAGTCAATCACAATTAACTGTTGTCCACATTGTCAGTCCTGTTATTCCTATTTTAAATGTTTACAATGACTTGATTTTGTACGGTGAAATATCAAATTGAATTTTGATTAACTGGGGGGAAAACAAAGACAAATTTGGGTCTGAAAGTGAAATGCTGGGTACTATGCTTCTGCCTGATACCTTGCATGCTTTAATTTGCGGGATGACAAAAATCTTTTTAATTTAGTAGCTTTCCAAATGAAAGGTTTGAACGCTTAGATGCAATACATGTACGTATTTTTCTATTTTAATCTTTTTTTTCTTTCTTTTTTTGTCACATTGACTTTAGATGGTAATATCTATTTCAGATAATAATCCACCATGTCTGCTCCTGGAACGCCAAGAGGTCGGAGTAAGAGGACCCGTGATGATGGATCATCGACCGGCGCCCCAAGCCCAGCGCCATCTAATCGAAGCACAAGGTCCTCAGCGAGAGGCACTCCATCAAAATCAAGTGCTGTATCCACGCGTAAGTATTTTAGTGTAGCAATATAAATTGTCTTAAGGTTATAAAGTAAAATTATGTCTGTCATCTGATTGTATATGTGCCTAATGGTTGTTTAATTTAAATGTGAATAAGTATATGGCCCTTGCATAAAATTATTGAATTAATACCCAGTTCTGGAAAAGAGGGCTGGTATACATGGCTTCTAGTCGATTCGTCATTGCGCGATTCGTCCTAGAGAAAACTGGTCCATTCGTCACTCGAAAAAAGTCTGTTCGTCACCTGAAACTGGTCGATTCGGCACCCGAAATTGGTCGGTTTGTCACTCGTATATTTTTAAATATTTTATATTTATAAATGCAGGCACAGGCTGTCTTCCCGCCGGCTAGCCTTACTCTACATTGTCCCTCCAATAAAAGCTTCCCAGTGTTCAACAATCTTCATCTGACATGTTGCAGAATGCATAATGAAAAAACTTTGCCCTTTTATGCTATCATCCAGGGACCAAGCATGTGATGCAACAGCCAATCAGGTCTTTGCCCAAACATTTCATTAATTGCAATTATCTTCATTTGCAAGTTGAGGGTCTGAGAAAGAACAACTGTTTGGTTCTCCAGAAATTTATTAAATTTATATATATATATATATATATATATATATATATATATATATATATAAAACAAGAAGTCATAAATGCAAACCAACTATACAACAATACAAAAAAAAAAGTGGAAAAATCTTGTGCAAGAAAAAGTATTGAAAAAGTCTTTGTGGTTCTGTACGACTTTATTGAAATTATTATGCATCATTTGATATGCACCAAGAAGTAATATGTTACAGAACAAGTCTTTGTGGTTCTGTACGACTTGAAAATATTATGCATCATTTGATATGCACCAAGAAATAATATGTAATTATCAGTATCTAAATATGAATAATGCACTTGTGCATAGGAATAGTAATATGAAGAAATAATTTATTAATCATAATATAAGCATATTATTATTTATCATAATAAATAATAATAATTTTTTATTACTTTTTCTTCATTTTATTTTAAATTGTGGCATGAATTTAATATCAATTAGCAAGCATACTTATACATTAAAGACATTGTAAAACAAAAAAGAAAATTGATGTGAAAAATCATAATCTGGCATTCATTTAATAGCATGTGCCGTTTATGTGATTATAGATCAGGTTACAATAGCAATTTAACAAGTGAAGCTGTTTTCTGTGATTCTGTACACTGAAGTGTTTTTCTTTTATTCACAATTGTATTTAGTTAGTCCATCAGGCATCGCATGCTTATAAATATGCTACACTTAAATTAAATTGGCGTTAGATATTCATAACTTTTAAAATGCGGGTGACGAATCGACCAGATTCGGGTGACGAACAGACTTTTTTCGGGTGACGAATGGACCCGTTTTCGCTGGGGCGAAACGCGCAGTGACGAATCGACCTGCTACCGTATACATGGATGCATCGTGTTTCTGTATGTATTTCAAGTGTGTGCTGTGACCAAATATGGATGATAAATGCCATTATAAAATTAAGCCACACTTATTTGATCCTAGGTTCTCAGTACCTCTCTGGGCAATTTTTAATTGGTCGGTAATCCAAGAATAAAATAAAATTTCATATTTAATTACATTAGGACATGTTATTTTATTTTGCCATCGACACATTTCTCATTGATCATATAGGCAGACCTGAGAAACAAAAATTTAGAAAGTGTCACCTTACTACACTGTATTTGCTGTGACAATAAACTGAGTACACCTAACTTCAATCAATTTAATCAAAATCCTTGTCAAAAGAATTTTTACATGATAATCAATAATCATAGATTCATAATTGTATTCTTCAGCATCAAGAAGATCGGCCAGAGGACAACCTCAGTCAGAAATGAGCTCTCCACCATCTCAGCGCCGTCGTGTGGAGTCCTCATCAGCGGGTGATCTTGCAGCCATGCCCTCGTCGCCACCTGCTGGAAATGTTCAAGAAGAGATGTCACTGTTCTCCAGTCCTCGTGGAAGTGTGATGGGTAAGGGTATTATCAACATATTAAGTTTGTAAATTACATTATGCAAGAGAAATATAAAAAGGTTTAGGATTTAAATAACGCAAATTTGTATCATTATAGTGGTTAGGCACTGTACTACTTGGGGGACATGTGAAGCAACTGAAACTGTTGAATATAGCTTATATTCAGGACCATGAAAACATGTAAAATAGGCTTTGTGTGTGAAAGTTGCCATAAAACTTTCACTGATAATTAAAATGCACCTTTTTTGGAGAAAGTGCAATATAGCAGACCCAAATTTATGACCATATTTAGCGAGCCTCGTTGCCAGGCCTGTTACGTCAAATGCTTGAATTCAATGTGTGATGTCACAAACAAACGGCGGCAGCAATCATTTTCAATGCAGGAAAGCAGCTAATTATTGTTTATTTTTTCTTGGGGGCTTCTGTCCCCAAAGCCCCGCAACTCTACACAAATGTTATTCTTATCATGTGTCAGAAGCAAGTCCGCCTTTCCATGAAGCTACGCTTAGCTGCCTTGCTAGAATCCATGGCAGTTACGCTGATTTTTTCGTTGCAGCCCTCTAGCGGTAAATATGAGTACAAAAGTTCAACAAAAGTTGAACCGGGCAACGTTACCGCAATGAATATAGATACATTCCATAAACATTACCGCTGATTTGGCGCTCCACAAATCTTCGCGACCAATCGCATTGACCTGCGATTAGGGCCCATTTCTAGCAAGGCCGCTAAGCGTAGCTTCGGGGAGAAGGCGTACTTGCTTTGGGAAGATGTGAAACAAGTGTGATGTATTTTTAAACAATTATTTGGTGAATCCTAGAACATTAGAAATGATGCAGAGACCATGCTTAGTCCAACCATCTACATGCAGCTAGATCTATGAATATCATTTCCAAGAATCTTACCGACAGCTATGAATGTAATTTCAGCCAATAGTGAGATTGATCTCAGCTCTCCTCTCAACTACGGAACCCCTTCATCCCGAATTGGACTGGGCACTCCAAGAACCCCTGGTATCGGGGTCACCCCAATCCGCTTGCGTCCAGATGTCCGAACTGACCGGAAAATGAGAACTGTTAATGTAGGAGGAGGCTCTGAAGGACCTGTAAGTACCTGTATTCGTTTTTTTTTAAATTTGTTGTAACTTTATACTAACAAACATGATATTGAAACTTGGACATCACCCAGGAAAGGTACCCCAGGCAAATCACGCAAAGTTGGGGTATTATCATAATTTATTCATGTAGCCCACGTGGTCAGAGCTGTAAAACTAACAGAAACAATTAGATGGGCCTGTCCTCCGTTCACAGTGTATGATACTCACTCATATGGATTGTGAAAACAGTTTACCTTGTTCAGAATCCCTTTTCATAGCTTCAATTAATGTATAAACACAATTTCCAGAGTAAACAAAATCCTCGTGGTTCATGGTGGTTGTCTTAAATGCAACAGAATTTTACCCTTTTGAGTTGAAGGCCTGACCTCATTACCATGTCACGGCAAGGTCAACTCATTTAAATATATCGTTTGGGTCTCTTCTAATTGGCTAGTTAAGTGCAATATCTCGACTTATTTGCTGGGCCTGTGCTTGAGCATGTGCTGGAGTGTTGGACATACTCTCCTAAGTTAATAACATTGTGGAATAAATCTGGTGCTACTCTAGTTGGTCTTAATTATTTTCCTGTGTCTACTAGCATTAATGTAGCTGTAATTATAAGTAAATATTTATAACTAATAGTGTATGAAGTATAAAACTAACAAGTACTCTAACTCTGGTGTAACACCTGTTGTAATCTGGTAGTGCAAATTATTGGCTGATGATTAAACTCAATCAGTCAAGAAAATGAGTGATGTGAGTTTTATATTGTTAAATTCAAGGTGTTTTGCATAAATTTTGTTGCAGGATGGAAGTCGCCCAACCAGTGAAATTTCCAGCGATCCCAACGCCGGTCCTCAGCTGGTCATTTGGGGAACGGACGTAGTGGTCAGTCTATGTAAGGAAAAGTTCAAGCGTTTTATTCGCCGATATATCGATCACGACATTGCATCTGACGAACGCTTTGAAGGCTTGAATGCAGATGAACCTTTCTACATGCAGAGACTGGAGGAGGTATGTGGCAAATTCGTTAACTCGATTATCTAGGGAAGACAAATATTTCTTGATTACAAGCCATGTCTGAAATAGTGGCCAGTCTCTTTAAAGGCAGGGGCTGGAGTGACCTCAAAAATATACTTATGACATAATTATAAACACCAGTCTTTAAATTGATCGACCCCGGCCTGTAATCAAGAGGATGTACGGTACTACTGCTCCAGTGCCTAGATGTAGCAGGGATGTGATTTTATTCCGGAAATCCAGTTTTTTTGGCATGTGAAATTGACCCTCGTGATTCGTGCAAATTCAATTTTTTGTTTTTTTTTTTGGGGGGGGGGGGAGGGGGAGAAATTGCTCTGTCAACGAGTATCGCCGGACTTGTTCATCCTGACATTTTCAGATTTTTTTATCACTGATCAATCATATCCCTGATGTAGACGCAGCACTTTATTGGGTAGAGTGCCACTCACTAAAGATCTAGGCCATGGCAGCAAGTTCACCTGATCTCACTGTCTTATGACCCGGCATTAAGTTATTTAGTCTTTGAAAATATCTAGAAAATGTCAGAAATCCTGAGTTGTCATTTTTGATAGTTTTAGAATGCAGTGTCAATGTAAATTACCAGATCATTTACTGTAGGATGAAATATTTCAAACTGAAGGGTTTAAGAAGAAGGAAAAACACATTAAGTGGCCATAGTTGTAAAAACAATTTCCCAGCAATAATCTGTAAATTATCGCAATAACTTGGATCAGTTAATATTATATAAATTATGACAATTAAGTTTATAATCATGAATTGTTTTATTTACAGATCAGCTTGATTGGAGAGCCATTCCTCAACTTTAACTGCGAACATTTGAAGGAGTTCGACGCTGACTTGTACCGCCAACTGATCCAATATCCGCAAGAAGTCATCCCAACTTTTGACATGGCGGTCAATGAGATGTTCTTTGAGCGTTACACGGACACTGGCTTGGAGCATCAGATCCAGGTCCGACCTTACAATGCCGACAAGACCAAGAACATGCGATCTCTGAATCCTGAGGGTCAGTGTACTTTTTGTTAAAGTATTATAAACTTAAAAATGATTTGTACATTGTAAGTGTGAGGGAGCATTGATCAGTGTTAAATACAGGAAACATGATAATTCCCATAAATATAACAAGCTGCAAGAAATTTATGAAAGTAGTCACACTGTCAAGTTATTTAGTATATCATGCAGTGGAATTCCTTTTTATGTCTTTTAAAAAAAAGATAAACAGAATTTTGCTGATATTTGGTGCTACTTTTATCCCATAACTTTACACAATTAATATGTCAAAATCTTTGATGTATTAATCGAGATCAATGATTATGCGCTTGATTGTGGTGACCTAAATGTACTGAAAAGGAGATTAACAAATACAATTTTTTACTTATCATTCCAGACATGGACCAGCTCATCACAATTCAAGGAATGGTCATCAGAACATCTTCACTTATTCCCGAGATGCGTGAGGCTTTCTTCAATTGTTACGTTTGCAAGAACACTCAATCTGTAGAAATCGAGAGGGGAAGAATTGTGGAGCCATCTTTGTGTCAGAACTGCAACACGAACCACTCATATCAGCTGATTCACAATCGGTCTCAATTCTCTGACAAACAGATGGTTAAATTGCAGGAAGCCCCTGGTGAGTGAAAGATCAATAAGTTTCTGTAAAACTATTGTTCTTGAGGAGTAATTTTCATGTTGGGGAAAATGCTGTAGATGCTGAAACTGACATTAAAACTGCGGTGTTTATCTTAAATTTTAGATGAAGCATCAACTGTGTCTTCCTTAACATAACAATTACTTATTAAACAATACACGACATGGACTTTTTTTAATGTTTTCTTGTTTAGACTAAAATCATTTTTAATGTGTATAGCTCGACATTTAAAAGTGGATTCATTACATGATTAGATCTTCATATTTAATTTGGCCAGATAAAGCTTTATTCAAATTATTCCTTGTAGTCTTGACAATAAATCCATTCTGAATACTTGAGAGTTTGACCTGCAACACACAGACCACTTGTTAGCTTGTTTTAAAATGATAATAACATTTTTGTCATTGTTCCAGAGGACATGCCTGCTGGTCAGACTCCCCACACGGTGATTGTTTACGCTCACAATGACCTGGTTGACCAAGTCCAGCCTGGAGACAGAGTTACAGTCACAGGAATCTACAGAGCCCAACCTCTCCGACCCAACCCTCGTCAGAGAAATGTTAAATCTGTGTACAAGACCCACATCGATGTGGTTCATTTCCGAAAACTTGATGAGCGTCGTCTTTATGAAACTGATGAGGACGAGCCAGTGTAAGTTAATTGAATGACAACTGCTTATTCCAGTCTTATCATCCATCATTACATCTGCCTCAGACAGCTGGTCCTATAAGCTGGCTAAGCTATCGAATATTGAAACAGCTTGTTAATGCCAATATTGAGCCAATCTTGAATATTTATCAAGTCACTGGTAAAATAGCTCTGAAAAATTAATCTCTTAAGGCTCTTTTTTAACTGAATCTGTCAAGTTACTTTGGACGGAACACAGTCAAGGTGTTCTCATATGGAGTACGACAATTATGGTCCGTGCACAGTGAATAAATGAACATTTTATTTATTCCTGGTTAAAAACTGGGAAATTTAATATAACATAAGCTTTTTAATTTGTTGGAAACAATTAATATTGCTGTTTTCAATGGCTGACAAAGTTTACTTTCTTTGATAGTAAGAATTTGAGATTGACCGAAGACAGAATGGAAGAGATCAGACAGAAAGCCAAGGAACCTGATATGTACGACCGTCTGGCCGACGCTATCGGTAAGATACAATAATTAAAATTTTCTTAATCTGTAGTATATACAGTCGAACTCACTTATAACGAGCCGATGCTATCGATAAGATACAATAATTACAATTTTCTTAATCAGCAGTATATACAGTCGAACTCACTTATAACGAGCCGATGCTATCGGTAAGATACAATACATAACATTTTCTTAATCTGTAGTATATACAGTCGAACTCACTTATAACGAGCCAATGCTATCGGTAAGATACAATAATTACAATTTTCTTAATCTGTAGTATATACAGTCAAACTCACTTATAACGAGCCGTTTTGTAGTGTCAAAAAAAGCTCATTATAACCAGTGTTTTGTTATATAATTATGCGGATCTGATTTAAAAGACATGCATAAAAGCTGTTCTTGGACAATGACCTGTTATAGCTGGTTGTCAGTGTGCTTGTTATAAACAGTTATGACGTAGTTTGTTATAAGAGGGTCCGATGGAATTTTAACCTCGCCATTACATTATTTTATTATAAAGTTATTTTGCAACCGAGTTGGTGTTATTGAATGAGGCTATTAAGCTGAAATACAGAAACTGGGCCAACACTTTGTGACCTGAAATACTTTGTGGACCTGTGAATGAGGTACCATTCAGACAAGGTTTTGTTGTTAGCTGTTAGATATATATATCTTTATAATGGTGAATTTTTTGTTTTTAGCCCCCAGCATTTACGAACACATTGACATCAAGAAAGGAATTCTCATGCAGCTATTCGGAGGAACAAGAAAAGACTTGTCTAAGGCCGGTCGCGGCAAAGTCAGGTATGTATAACTGCTGCACATTCAAATGAAGTCGTTATGTAGCGTTCTTTGGAAACTTATAAAATTAGTTCATGCATTTTAATGAAGATGCCTGTGCGTAATTTAACCTTTATGGTGTTTTTTATGATACAAATTGTTTAAATTTCAGGGCGGACATTAACATCCTGCTTTGCGGAGATCCAGGCACATCTAAATCCCAGTTGCTCCAATACGTGTATAATCTGGTCCCGAGAGGACAGTACACTTCCGGCAAAGGATCCAGTGCTGTCGGTCTCACTGCTTACGTCACGAAAGACCCCGAGACTCGTCAGCTTGTTTTGCAAACGTAAGATAACTAGATCGTTTAATTGGTTTAAAAAACAAAAAGAGGTGTTTTTACAAAAAGTTTAGTCAATGTATTTGAAATAAAAGAAAAAGGTAGCAATGAGAAGTTGGGAAAATGAATATTGTTGTTCACAAGTTGTTTTGCCAAACATATTTAATTGAAATATGATTTCATATTGTGTTTATGGTTGTATTCTACGAAATGATTTTGAAATGTGTAGCCTGATAACTTGCCTCCTTTTAGATAGACATACTCATAGAATACTGCAATGCTGGATCTGTCGTATATATTTATAATTATTCTAAACTGTTTCAAATTTGTCTTACAGTGGTGCCATCGTACTCAGTGACAATGGAGTGTGTTGCATTGATGAATTTGACAAAATGAGTGACAGCACAAGATCAGTTCTTCATGAGGTCATGGAACAGCAAACGTTGAGTATCGCAAAAGCGGGAATCATCTGTAGTTTGAATGCAAGGACGTCCATCTTGGCTGCTGCAAACCCGATCGAATCACAATGGAACAAGAACAAGACCATCATCGAGAATATTCAGCTTCCGCACACTTTGATGTCCAGGTAGATTATAAAGATTGAGAAGTTAAATCTGTGGGTGTGCAAGAGTTGTTGTAAAGGGAAGACTTGTAGACCAATGCAGCATTATAAAAATGTACCCCACTCTACCGCTGCAGGGACTTATCACCATAGTTACTACAATGTCATTAGCAAATGTCTTTGCTGACGGTAAAATTTCAAATTAAACGGGAATACAATATGTCTTCTACAGTTCCCGTCAGCACAGTTAAATAATCTGTAGCTTTTTGCCTAGTATGGTGCGAAATTTTCCTGGGTGCAGATTGGATCTTTGAGCACAAGAATCGGAATCTTTCTTTGCCGTTCTACCACCATCCATAATCAACCATATCCTAAACTCCTATTTCAGTGGTCAAACTTGATCTCTGTATTATTCTGATTTCAAAGACAATTAATATTAATTAATATTTGCATATTTTAATATAGTTATTGTTTTTTTTATGATCTTGTAAATAATTGCCTTTTTTTTTATTATTATTATTTTTTTTAGCAAAGAAATATAAAGACTCTTGAGTCTATTAATTTTATTATTTTACATCTGACATTTGCATTTTTTTTTGTCTGATAGCAAATCTAGAGGGTTTTAGAACCTTGAAAATTTCTTGAAGATGATAAATATAGTTGGCTCGATCTGTTTCCAGGTTTGATCTGATCTTCTTGATGCTTGATCCACAAGATGAACTATTCGATCGCAAATTGGCCAACCATCTCGTCTCGTTATACTACCAGAGTGGAGAGGAACAGCACGTGGACAAAATGGTAAACAATTAGTTTTCTTTAATCGGAGAATAAGCAGTGATTGTTTTACTAGATATATATCCTATTTGGGGAAGTTTTATTTACCATTGGGCAGATCAATCTGACTAGTCAATCTATGGAAGGTTGATGACTCCAGCAACTTTCATGGCTGGGTATGTGACCTATGTTATGGAAGTAGTTTTTGCATTATTTTATTTTATTTTTTTACAGAACATTGAATTCTTGAAAGACTACCTGATGTATGCTAAAGCACACATCCACCCAAAGATAAGCGAGACGGCCGGTCAAGCTTTCATTGACGCTTACATTGAAATGAGGAAGATCGGCAGTGGGCGTGGCCAAGTGTCTGCGTATCCACGACAACTTGAGTCTCTCATCCGATTGGCTGAGGCTCATGCCAGAATGAGGCTGGCTAAGGAGGTCACTGTGGATGATGTCAATGAAGCTCGAAGGTATGCTCTTTGTTTTTTATAGTAACTAGAATTTATCACAAAGCAATAAAGTAAATTATATTTTTTTGTTCGTTAAGTAATGGAATGTTTCCCTGGTGGATAAAGTAAATGATAAACTGAATTAGGAGTTGTCTTGGAAATTAGAAATACCAAGAAATTTAGTTTTAGTTTTGTACAGTCAGGGAAACGAAGAGACTTGCAGAAAAATGTCCAAAAAATATTTAGAAACTTCAGTATAATGAACTGAGAATGGGTGACATGTAAGCTTGTTTTGCTGTCTATACTAGTTGACTGGGCTGTGGTTGCCTCTCAGTTATATTAGTGTTATAACAATGAAACTAGAATTAACGCCATGGAGCTGGTACAGCGAGCGACACTTTGACGTTGTGTAAAAATGAATTAACACCTGTATTATGATATCTCAAATGTAGGCGCATCGAAGACTTAACTGATATTTCTCAGGGAAATTTAGAATTTTTTTTTGGGAATCCAATCCAGGGATTTCTATTTTCACAAGGTGCTGGGAACCCTGACGCAAGGTTTTATTGTATATCTCACATTTATTTGACTATTGACTTATTTCAGACTTCACAGAGAAGCTCTTAAACAAGCTGCAGTTGACCCAACAACCGGAAAGATAGACATTTCCATCTTAACAACAGGAATCAGTGGAGCCGCAAGAAAGCAACGAGCAGACAGAGCCAAGGCTATGTTCGAGATCATCAAGAGTAAAGGAAAAGTCACCATCAAGCTGAACAAACTTTACGAGGAAGCTAGAGAAAGAAGCCAAATTGTGAGTTAAATGTTTTCCTTAAATGTGGATTAAGAATTTCTTTATATAGAGCATTGTCCGATTAGTTCGATGATTTGTCAATGCGCAACTCTTTGCCAACAGAGGGAGCTAACAGTAACTATAACCAACCATTGTTTAATGATGTCATCACTATGAGATCATTGAGTGCGTGTAATAATGTCACATTCAGATGATGTCATAAAATAATAACTTCAATATGTTTTGTATTATGATTCATGTTTTTAAATTTTTTGGTTATTTTATATCATGTGATAAATTTACTAAACTCCTTGTTTTTTTTCCATTTCAGTTTTTGACCAATGAAATGAATGACGAATCTATTCAAGACTTAGTTGACGATGGATTGATCATTAAGACAGGAAACCATGTCCGCCTCTGTGTGTAAATATTATATGGCGAAATCTGAAGACATTGTTATTTTACCTTTTGTGAATATGTTATGATATGATTATGACTCCCAAAGTCTTTGTCTGTTATAAAACTTTGTATTGAAAATTGAGCCTTCTGCATATATTGCAAACCTTCACTGTTAAAGAAACATGTTTGTAAATACATATATGTCATTTATACCTTCATGTTATAATTTCTTTACCTATATACGCTAGATAATAAATAATGCTGCTTAGTGCTTACAGTTACAAAGTCTTTCGTATAGATATATTGTTTATAAGACTTTGGGCCTATTATTTTATGAAGTGAAATGCTACTGGATTGTTGCTAAAAACACAAACTTGTGTATAATATGACATTACTGGTTTTTGTATATATATATAAAGACCGCTTGTATTACACAATTTCAACTTTGTATATATCTAATATTTTGGCTGCTATTGTAAAGGTTCGGCAAGTTTCGTAAAATCCTTACGTATGTGTTAACAGAGACAATCAACAGAATCTGTAATACTTCCAAAATAAAGATTAATTTTCACTTATATTATGGATTTTGTATACATTATACGATCTAGTTTGCCTTGGTATTATATAAATGCACTTTGAGTGTGCATTTCAGTTGCGGTCTAAAATGTCTCAGTACTCTTGACACAGACAACCTCAAAACAATCATTCAAGATGATTCAGGAAACAACATGTAGTACAGCAAAGAAAAAGAGTAAAGTCTGGATAAATCCAGTAATGTAGTGGTAACAATTGCGTTCGTAACGGGGACACAACTTAAAATGGTTCTTATTCCTCATCATAATCTTTTTACCATAATCCCAAGTCACCTCCTTGCAATGATAGTATGCATTGCCCATTGTAGATGAATTATTGACAGCTGTGCATTTAATTGTTTCCTTTAACATATTCTTCTTAGTCTTCAGGTTCTTGTCATTTTTCACGCTATTGAACTTTTGGTTGTAGGATTCTCTGTAATGGCCACTTTGGGTAATGTCTTTGCATTCGTGAGGAAAATAGGACTGAGTTGAACTCCACTAAGTGTCATTTTACTTTTTGGAGCATTGCCTTTTTCACTCTTTGCTGCTGCAGGATTGACAATGGACTTGTCGTTTTTTTGTTTTGTGGCGCTCTCCTCTGGTAGAGTCACATTAGGATCTTCAGGGGGTAAAGGAAGACTGGATAAATCTATCGAGCTGATACTAGATGCCCTTGAAGTATTATCTTCTTGCGTTGCCCCAGCACTCACATTGAGGCTATTGACTTTTTTCCGCGCAGTTTTACGGACCCAGATGGACGCCGCCCAACGAGCAGACTCCTCTGGAGTTCTTTTCTTTCCGCTCTGTGAAAAATAAAAAATGTGGTAAAAATTTAGTCAGAATTGCGATTTGGATGACCTTAGAATTACCCTTATGTGAAGTCAGTTGGGACTTGTAATATCACTGAAGCAGAAATTTTGATGTTGGAAAAGAATGTTTCTGTTTATAATACTATAAATTAATTTCTTTCAAACTTAATAGTTAAATGACATGAGAATAAATTTATAAAGTTAAATATTATTGAGGTAACTGTAGACATAAGAGACCGTTCGAATTATGAAAATTTTCATTCCACAATTTTCTAAATATTGAACTAGTAATATGATGTAGCCCTACAATTTAGCATTAATTAAAAAAGGATGTGTCTCATACCTTATTTCTGGCTGTAAAAGCTAGCATGGCAAACCGAGCCTTGAGAATATTCTTCGTGTAATCACTTATGTCGCTTGCGTCATCTCGAAGTGCTCTGCGATCATGGATGTGGTCCATTAATCGTGAAATTCCAATCGCTAAAACAATCGCCAGAACAAACAGAGTGATTGTAACCACTGCTACAGGTATAGCGCTGGTAAAACCGGCCGGTACCGTAGGTTGGTTTGTGGTATTAGGTGATACAGTAGTGGCACCTGTAAATTATAATATATTGTACATTATTAAAGATTACAAATTTAGTTAGTAGCACAGACAGCGCAATGCGTACTCTCATCTCATCATTACTTCTGCCTGTGGTAATATTCAAATATGATAGATATAACCAACTAAGGGATGATCCATTTAAAAGTGTGGGGTGGGGGCAGTCAGGAATTTTTTTGAAAAAGCAGGGAGGAGGGGTTCTCCAAAACAGAAAGAGGTTGAGGGGGTGGGGTTATTTTCCTAATATCTTAAATTAAAAAGAGTAGGGGGGTGGGTCTTCATAAAAACATTTCCTGTCCACCCCCACCCCACACTTTCAAAATGGAACACCTAATATTATGAAAGGTCACAGAAAATCCTGGCTATGCAATTAAAATTTCTGTTACCATAACTTATTTTAGCAGTTATGTGTCCACAAAGCCAACTTTTTATTAAGAACTTAAAGAGATCATTACATAAAAAGTGAAAATAGCTTAAACATATGTCAGACCTTAATTTGAATCAGGCATTACATTTCAGTACAACATATTCAGGAAATTTATCAAATTATCTAAGTATTTGAGGATATTATTACCTGAAACAATGTAGACTGATCTCTCCAATATTGCTGTTAAGATGACCAATAAAAGTTCCATCATGTTGATAGTAGGTAGAATATGTAATTAGGGTAACTAATAATTTCAATCCAAATAATATTCATTCATGTTATAAATACTGATTCACACTCTAAATATGAGCATATACATTCAGTAATTCCCACTGTTTGGGGATATATCCATTTCAAAATATGAATACTATACTAAATCAGTCTACTATAAAGTAAAACGATATCCATAGCAATTATGTGCACTTTGTGAAAGTGTAAACATGTAATTTCATAATTTAATGTTCCAGTGAATTTGATATTAAATATTTTAGAAACAAATCATTCTGTCACATATGCCTGCCGATAAGTGAACATATATGTGAGTGTTCGATCATGCATGAAAGGATCAATAACCGACCAAGCGCGACAAGTCTGATATGACCAATCGTCTATGGGATCAGCAATCTATTTATTGGTGGTGAAGCACTTAGCTATTCATTCCAATATCCATAATAATATCAGACATGATCAGCAGACTTACACAGTAGCCTAATTAAGCTCAATTTCTTCAATCAGCACCTTCAAGCTCCCGCATCAAGATGTCAATAATAATTATAATGGACCCACCATGGGACCTGTTCAAATGTAAGTCTTTCTCAACTGTCTGAAGATTTACAGCCCATCACAAAATAACCTGCAGGGGTTAATCAAGCACCCTACAATTGCCATCACTGTTTATTAAGCCACTTTGAAACACCATTTACCCCCTAGGTAGAGTGGAGCTAGGCAGACTTACAGAGCCTATCTGCTTATAGTTTTTGCCATGGTGGGGGGTCTTCAATGAACCCAGAAACTCACAGTTGGTTAACACCTTAAAAATGAGACCTTGACATTATCAATGTTTGGGTTATTAATTTTGTCAAAGCTCAAGGGATAACTATATCTTCTCATAAGTACATTCACTCCCTCTCTACAAGGCTTATGGGAACAGGGCTGCTAATATGGTGTATTTTAATCTCAAGCACACATGAGGGTTCTTTTTATATTAGCTACCCATGTCACCGATATGGATCAACTCAGCATGGACTGAGCTGATCAAAAGTAACCATGCAGTGTGCATGATTCAAATGCTATTACGTTTAATTTAGACAGAACAGCAGGGTGCTGCTCTCTAATGAGGTAGGAAGAATTGCAAAGAAAATATTAGTAGCAATTAAATTGGCATACTTAATCTCGAATGTCAAGACCCTCTTTAGTACCTGATCAGACGCTCGATCTGATCCAGTCAGATCATTTATTCTTACAATTGAAGTTACAAAAGAGGTCATTCTCCAGGAAGAGATTTTTTGCACTAGTCCTGCAGCAAACAAAATCTGCTCATAACAATTGAGGACTTCACATTTTATGAGTTTCAGATATTCATTATACAAAGGTTGTCTGCTGTGACCCAAAGTGCACATACTAATCTTGCAGTAAAAATATTTCTCCAGTAATTTTTATTTTTTTTTTGGGGAGATAATATAAATCTCCATTGCACCACCAAGAAAAATGCACCCGACAATATCAAGAATAACTTGAATCTCAGCACCTAAATTTAACAATTTTACTGAGAAGCTAGCAAAATATACTAATGTGATAGACAGTACAAAATGATTCTTCAAAATTGTAAATACAGAACATGAATGACGAACAATCAGTTTAAAAATGACAGTGTTCCTTTTATTTTGCTCTTTGAGCAGCTACATAGTTCAAAATTGAACGTAATTTAATACATTCATACACACTGATTCAGCAGAGCTATATACAGTATATATATATATATAAAGCTAAAATAACACTTAATTCTAGAAAGCTTAAATAACACTTAATTAACCTAAATTTATTTCAATTATGATTCTTTACAAATGATACATTTGGCAATTGATACATTTGGCTTTCAGATACACATAAAATAATGACACTTGTCAAGATGATGATGTCACGTGAAATCTCAGATCGCATACCAGATCAGGTCAACATTGGGTCAACATTGAGCCAAGACTGGACCAACACCAATGTAGCATGTTGTCTTGGATACGTATAAGACTACAGCAAGCAGTGCTAACTGACTGAAGTCTAAAAATTAGTAATAGTTCCCAGTATGAGAAAAAAATCTATATATACAAGCACTTGAATTACTTGTGTGCCCAGGGTATCTTCATACACATAACATATTGTATCATGTAATGAGCTCGCTATGCAATGTAAATTCAAGTGCTCATGTTTATATATATGTATATATATGTATATATATATATATATATATATATATATATATATATATATGTTATATATGTATATATATAAAAAGGTAAAAACCAAAAAAAGGCACACACTCATTCTAAATTCCATTCCTGAAAGAAATGTCATGGCAGATGCTTTAGAATCCACCATTTATTGTAGTGCTATTACTTAAATATTGTTATGTCCATTTCTGCCAATCTTGAAATAATTAATTTTGTAATGTAAAGACTGCAAAAGGCACACACACACATCCTAAATTCCATTCCTTAAAATAAATGTCCTGCTTGAAGCTTAAGAATCCAAAATTTATCGTAGGCTATTACTTAAACTTTGGTTTGTCCATTTCGAACTTTGGTTTGTCCATTTAGGCCATTAGTATGTCCATTTCTACCATTCTTGTAATGACTTCTCTGCCTTAATTTTGCTCGCCTTTCCAGATCATTCCGCAATTTAGAGTGTCTTGCTCGAAAGCGCTCTCGTTGAGTATGGAATTCTCTCGTGAAGTTTTCTTGTCTTGCGATCATGCGAATTCTCACTTCATCCTTCATATCACCATATCTGGAAGAACATTTTACATTTCATTCAGAGTCTATTTAAGATCAAACATAATCATGCAGAACCTACATCATGTGGATTGTGAAATTATTCACAAAATTAATATATTGACAAAATTTGACCATTGGCTATTCAGTATTCCGCTGTCCACTCTCCAGTGCTAGAGTCCGGCCAATGTTCCGGTACAGAGATAAGCATGAGACTATACAACAGATAGTGGATAATTGTCTGCACTAAAAAATAAAGTTCAGATATGAACAGCTGCGAGTCAAAGCTTCACAAGGATATAAGTTTTGATGTATGTTTCAGTGTTTTACAAATCAATTGATAGCAGTGCTTTTGTCTGTGGCCTATTCGCGCTATCAGAGCACTCGCCTCCCGCATTGAAGAGTGAAAATCAGGGTGTATTATAAATGAGTGTTAGCGAACTACTGAATAGAGCAACATTTTTACCAATAGCTCACTGACAAGAGTGCAGGGATCGAAATAAGTCGAGAACGACCTTTCAGGTTACATAGAGGTTACCATAAATTTTTTTGAGACCTTCGTCGAATTATTTGGTCACAACAGTAGGTTACCACAGCAATATTTATGGTGACCGGAAAGCGGGTTACCATTGTTGAACCTTATTTCGATCCCTGATAGTGCATTGGCAGATCTCTTTTTTCATGAAGTTATTATACTTGACATAACTTCACTAAATATTGATTATTTACAATTATGACTGCTTGGGTATGAAGATCTCTACTTGCATGGGACAGAGCTCTTACAGGTTTGAAAGGGTACATGGAAATTTATGGGCTAATTGGTGAAATGTCATACCTTTCTTTGACTTGACTGCGGCCCTCCTTAAACAGAGAACGCAGCGAATCTTCTTTCTTGATTGGTTGAAGATATCCAAGTTTCCGCAGCTGTTTAACAGTCATTTGAGTGCCGACTACAGTCACAGTATATCTCGCAGGTGTGGCCAATTTATACAGTATATATCCAACAGCGACATGCCCAACTCCCGGCTTCCCCAAGGCACTGACAACTTTCTCTCCGAAGCCCAACTTCTCCAACAGTGGAACGATGTCTATTCCGCTAAAATACAAATTACAACATTAATATATCGGAAATTTTGACTCTTTTTCACTTGTCAAAATACTGAATGATTACATACTAGAAGGGACTAATGAAATAATGGTATTGTAATTAAACACCATGTTCAGCATGGATTTCTGTCAATGAGACATAATCTAAAATGTAAACAAATTATAGTATATTGGATTAAATAAATAACATCGGACACACACATTTATATATGAATTGATATTGGATTGGAACATCTGATAGACAACCTTACTCCACTAGTCAGGTGGTCTTAATTAAGAGAATGATTCGTTCTAGTATTCTAGAATAATTCTTACAAACGACATTTCTATAGTTTCCCAGTTTAAATAAACACTGAAAGGCAAAACAAGCCAGAATGTCATCCGACCTAGTCAAATTGGCAATGTCTATAAACAAGACAGCCCTGGAGTTCACTAGAAGTACCATTAAAATTACCATGCAAGTGCAATGCCAAACTTCAACAATCAATCAAATCCCGAGAAGCACTATATGACACAAACATCGCAGTGACAAACTACATTAAAATGAAGTAGAGCTCAACTGAACACTAAAAGGGACTGAATGCACAAAAACATTATAGCATACAAATTAAATCACTTTGCATTGAGAGACGATACGAAAGATGTTAAATCATTTAATTTTGATAGTCAGCACACTTACGTGGAAGCAAGGTAGTAAAAGGATCCAAACCATACGGCTGACGTCGCAATGTGAACGCCAATTAAGACTTTGCCGTATTCTTTGTAAGTGTCCTTGAATCTCTGGAAAATGCTCTTCGTCTCTGGTTTGTCATCACCTTTAATGTCAATGTCTTTCTGATTAATCGAGAAATGCCTTACGCCGAGGCTTCCCCATGCGGAGTCCACATTATATGGTGTTTGCAGTATGAATGGTAAATGTTTGTGATTTGAACGACTTGATCGATTTTCAGTTTTTGCAGGAGAAATCAGGCATGTCAGAGATGATAATTGCCTCGAGTGAACATCAAACACTCGCTGGTGTATCACAGATTGTTTGAAAGTTGGTCTGACACTGTGCCCTGAAATAAAATTCAAATAGTTATTAAGCAGCTAAGAATGAACTGATTCGTTTGCACTGAACCCATTTGGGTCACAAACAAAAAGCTATCATAATTGGCATGTGTTATATATAGTCCAATCCACTAATAATTAACAAATTCACTGGCTCATAGCGAATATTACTATATCATTATAATTTCCATTATTTGGCAATCACATACATCTACTATTACAGCATTGTCTAGCTAATGCCTGATAAAAGTATAAGTTTCCTATATTATTAAACTGGGATGGGGCTAATTACTAGCTAATTATTCTACTTGAATGCAACTTTATTTAATTGTGCTGCCAATTTTTTCATACTGCATCCAGATCATTACATTGCAGGATGGGGTGAATATTGGCACTGACGTCACCAGGGGTGTCCCTTGCATCAGATATTTAAACCAGTATTAATGTCAACAATGACTCATGATATGAGGACTGCCTTTCAAAGTTACGCAAGTATTTTGTAACCTGTAAATTTTTAAAGCTATTTTGACACATTTCTGCAATAAAGCGATCAGAGGCCAATCAATATCATTTCTTTTTGAAAGTTGTGTACAATGTATTGGATAAACTTGCATAAAAATCCCATTAATATTAATAATATCACTGCCAATGCCATTATATATATAAATATTTCAGAATTTGTGTGAATGTGATGACAAAAGCACATGGTGCAACAATAGATGTTTACTCCATGGTGCAACCTGCAAAAGTATTGCCCATGCTTGTCTGATCGTTTGACCAAGAACTTCTACATAAATAATTCTTGGTTTGACAGGTTTGACAGTGAGTGAACAAGCATGTCTCATACCAATGCCGCATGTACCATTTAATTCATGGATCCTGCCTCCATACTCGGCAATCGGAGATCTTCCACTTGACAGCAGTCTGCCCAATCTTTGAAACTGTCGAAATGCCATCGTGGAAGCTAAATGTCACTTCATGTCATAACTTCAGACAAGTTCATGATAACACTTCTCCTGTCACGTTTCTTCGTAGTTCTCGTCGGCTTCAGTCCCAATCCGACAGAGAGCGCTATGACTTTAGTCATGCAGTGCTGCCCCCTCAGATATAGCTATCCAACAAAGTACAATTATCATTACTGTCAGTTGATATTATAATCGATTTCAAAATAATTCTAGGTCACTTATATGCAGCTTTTCGTAATAGAGCAATGATGCTGTTGTCAGTGAATAATTTGTTGTACAAAATAAAAAGGATGAATTCCAATACTTTCCTTATATAAATTTTCAACTCCAATGAAATATATTGGATTTGCCAAAAGACTCAAGAGAGTCACTTCAAAATAATCATGATCACCCTTTCCAGGGCTACAGATTATCTGGGTCGTCCACAAGCTGAACTTCCAATTAATCGGATAATTCCACAAAGGCCATTTCTTTGAAACAGAACAAAACACTGTACTAATGGGTAAAAAAGCTTTAATGTCATATATTTGGTAAGTACTACATAGTGTTAATATTTAATACCAGATCCATTGCAAGTTTGTAAATCAAGTCCATATGTGCAGACCTTTTTAAGAGACAGATCAATCAACAAAATTAATTAAACGAGGAATATTAAAACAACAGGAATGACCAGGCGGGCGATAAACACCACGAACAACCTCTTGAAATACATCTCATGGCTAAGAACGACAAAAGAAGTGACATATATACTCGGTGTTAGTTGTACAGGCATGATACTGGTGATCCGATCCAAAAATGCCAGATAAATGAAGGTTTAATAGAAAAATTAGGTCAACTTTTTCCCCCCGACATATTTCGGTAACCACAAAGAATCTATTGTGAATCTTGCCTTTAGAAGTTATATTTGGTAATTTACCAAATTTGGCTTCACAAGTCAAACTTTTGCATAACTCGAACTAAAGTTACGCGGAACATTTAAACAAATTGATTACTACGCAGAACATTTAAACAAATTGATTACTTATTCCATCTATTAATCTTTTAAAGTAAATCAAAACTTCACCGAACTCAACTAAAATTAGGTGGTCCATTTGAAGTCAACTTAGGCAAGGTTCACTGTATTTCCAATGGTATAAATTTTAATAACAAAAATGCATACGCTATCGCCAAAAAAAATTAGATTCTTTATCATTTTCTCCCGACTTATGCTCCACGATTTGTTCACAACAGCGATAATTATAATTCACAGATGTACTACTATTAGGATAAACCATATGCCAGGTAAAACATATCGATAATAATAGGTCAAATTTACTTTTCTTACAGTAAGATTCAAAATTCCTGTATGTTTTCCAGTCATATTTTTTCACACGAAGCACGGGGTATCACAAAATTGACAGAAATGTTGGCAATAGTTAATATTCTTTAGGTTTGGAAGTGATTTCTAAGCCCAATCGGGCTGGAACACCATGCAATATTGCACAATGGCTCATGAGACCAATATTGCACAATGGCTCATGAGATCAATATTGCACAATGGCTCATGAGACCAATATTGCACAATGGCTCATGAGACCAACATTGTCACAACACAATTTATTATGACCCCAAAAACAAAACAAAAAGTCATTTAAAATATTCTATCAATTTCATATCATTAAATACAATATTTTTAAGTACCAACTAAACATGAAATAAACACAAATATAACTCCATATTTTCGGTGCGAGTTTCAGTCCTCATATTAGCATGGCAATGAATCATTATAAATTATCATCATCACCATGACAACCTGCTGAGACTAACCTAAAAAATCTGCTGAGACTAATCTAAAAAATCCCAGTGCTTAACTATTCCATCGAACATTCTTGACAAGACTAAAGATCAACAAAACGTCTGAATTAATTGTAACAGAAGGCAACAATGTGCACAATTATTTGCTTGAGACATTAAATTAATCAGTAATTATTACGGTTTTCTTACAATATACAAGTATTCGAATGAGAACACTAATTTATCAAGTGCCACACTTAACAAGCCCACTCCTACCATCTCAATCAAAGTGACTGTTGATTCTGAACACTACAGATTACTCATTCGTCTAAGTAAAAAATATACCGTATGTACAGAACAACATGTTCGTCCGGCTCCACAACGGTAGCTTGCATTACCAAATACCTAAATTATAAATATGGACATTTAACAATATATAAACCACTTTGATTTGTTAACAAAAAACTTTAACACAACAGGATTCAACACAGTTTCGTATTAATCAACAACTATTTGCAATTCTACATATTTAAGCATATGTTTGTCAAGGCCAGGCAGTCGGATGATTAGTTACCAAATATCATCAAGCAGCTTTCTTTCCAACACTCTTCTGAGGGAAATCAACTCTGCCTCATACATACATACTAACAAAACAACTCCGAATGATACCATTGTATTGGCTTGAAAGAGGTACCATCAACACTAGTCACTGCTAAAACCAAGGCGTTATAAGTATAATTACTATTGATAAAGTTATGGTAGCGATTTGATATTTGACAGTCACTTGCCGTTATAAACAGACCACAACAAGAACGCAACAGACCTTTTATCACAGGTCAATAATTGCCGAGCGCTACACGACTGATTCAGATGTACAGCGGCAGACATTAACCCCTCAGCTAATTTCGTGCATAACACAACAGCTTCTCATGTACAGTGACACCAGTTAAATAACCATGACACTTAAATTGTTTAAAGTTTCACAAGTTTCAACAGAGTTACTGGCATGCTTCAAAGTGAGGGCTGTTCCATTTAAAAAAGAGTGGGGGGGGGGGGGGACTTGCAAATTATAAGACCCCACCCCCGATATCTGGATTTTTGAGACCCCCCACCACTGGTTTTTTTCTACATTAAGATATTAAGAAAATACTGGTCAACCACCCGATATCAGTATATCAGTTTTCCCCAGATATCCCGATATCTGAAAAATCTTCAGGTCCCCCCACCTCCCTTTTTTAAAAATGGAACATCCCAGAGTCACAACATAACAGTTAAAGCTTAATAATCAGATTCAACACACACTACACAGTGATACGCTGCATAATGTCACAAATCACAACTTTCAATTAATTGCTGGCCATCGATAATATAATCTTAGATAGATCAATTTAATGGTATAATGTATAAACAGCAGTTTCCTCATTTTTGTGATCATGTTTTACAACGTTTACAGTGGATTTTACGTTGTTTTGATATCACGCACCATAGAAATCAACCCTCAGATGTGCCAATATCATGCACTATTCATGGAAATGACTTCAAAATTGCTCAAATAATAGACCTACATATATTCAGGAGTCAGCCTCATTAAATACAGTAGCCAAACAATGCCCTATTATTTTGCAAGGCAATTGTGAAACTTTTGTACTTTTTTGTATTTTGAACTGAACTATTTCCAAGCAGAAATTAGAAGTCGTTAGCCGAATTGTTACATTTTTGGCGGTTATTGCCCCTTTTCCATGTAATAATGCACGCCGGCAGGATTTTATAGAGACAGTATATCATATGATCTTATTATGACACAAATTCCACCCACTGACCCCTTAAACATGCAGCAAATTACTGGCTGATTTTCTCAATTAAATACGCATTTACTGAACATTTTCAACTGGAAGTGGCAAGGCTTATTTTATTCACTGGCTGCTACTGACCACAAGCGTTAATAACAAACTTATGCAATGGCCTTTAGTCACCAATCAGATTTATGAGTGAACCAGTTTTTCATTAGGTATACCACACACAATGAAGATACATTTAGTCCTTGTTGATTGCTTTTGACATTGTTAATATCATCAGTTACAATTTCAAGGTTATTGTATTGTAAAACTGACAATTTAAAAGCATTGAAGACAGGTTAGATTCTCCTAATATGGAATGTTTTCGGAAACTACTAATGATTGATTAACATCTTTGGATTAAGATCTATAGAAATTTGGCAAAACGTAAATTAGATGTAGGCCTAATACTAGAAGAAACTCTCTTCAAGCATGGGTATTGAAAAAAAAGTTTTCTTAAATATCTTCTAATTACTGCACTGCAACTAATTAGAGTATAATTTTTTCTAGTCTAACCAAAACCCGTGGATCCTTATGAAACTCCGGTCACCATGGTTACATCATAAGGAAAAATATTCAAAATGGACGAGGAGAATCGATTGTAAACTTTAAGCCATGAAAGACAATCACCTCAATAAAAATAGTCTAAACGTTAACAATAAACACAGATTCTACAGTTGCAAGCCTACAAATAAACCTATAAATATCAAGGAATTATCAGTAATGGATGATCAAAATGCCACTGCAAATTGTAAGACAGCATATACTTCGACTTTGTCCGATAAATTCAAACTCTTTTCATCAAGGATATATTTTGGTATATATAAACCTTATATATAAATCTGATCTAATAAATATTGTATAAACCTCACCTAGAGTATCAATTGCAACCTACAATTTCAGTAATAAGCATTTCAATCCCTTTTTCCATGTAGGATTCATCCAATACTTCATATATTGCTACGACCCTTCTATGACCCTTCTACGTGTATATATGATTAAGGCTCTGCAATTGAGCAAATGTCCTTTTTATAACTAATCATGGAAAACTATAAACCAGATCACCTTTCAAATAACATGAGTAATTATGTCACCTTTTATAACACCATATACTTGTGCTCGTACATCTGTTAAGGCATGAACAAAATAAGTTAATAATTTAATCTATACAAAAATCCATATTATAATCATTAAGAGATTATTCATCATCACCATGCGACTAATTAACTATATCTACATGCTTAGGTCGTTATATCGCCTAACTCATATACAAATTTACTGGATACTATGAGTACCTAACCTCTAAAATTCGTACAAATGCTATAAATAAACCATTCAATTGATGCAGTGGTTAACCGCATGGTGACAAAAGCACATGCTAAAAACGCATGCTTACAATTGCTTGTTCACAAGTCACAGGGTCGTGTGATAATTGATTGATGGGTTTTATTTACTTTAGCATTTATCTTTTAAGGTGTTAGCTCTTGCGTGACTCAGGACATGAGGGGGGCTTCTGACTCGTGCGCGAAAATCTTGTGGACCACCTCCGGGGCGCGGACTTCAGACCTCTATCCCCCATCTCCACTCTTTGTTGAAGTTAAATCGATCAATCTTCGATGGCACCATTTGTTGACTATACCAGATAGTTTGTGATGATAGTTATTGCTCTCCTCAGGCTAATAGGCCAAGCCGATGCACTTTTGATGATAAGAATGTATGCAGTATGAAGACAAGAGGTTTGGGACACGTGTGCACATCCAGTTCCTGAAAACAGATTTCACAATTCAGTTATCTCAACATCTAGTAATATATTTACCGGGTTTGGTGCAGTATAGTGGACCCAAATTTATGCCCATATTTGGCAGCCATTAAAAATTAATTTTTATCAAATATTTCACAAGTTTTAAGTTCTAGCACAATTAAAATAACATTTGGTGTAGATAAGCAGGGGTCCAAGATAAAGCAAAAATAAACGCTGTCTTTACTGTGAAGATGAAACCGCCATCATATCTACATAAATTTTTGTGACGTCATAATTACATTTCAAGCATTTTACGTCATATACCTGGCAATGAGGCTTGTTAAATATGGTCATAAATCTGGGTCCGCTATACTGCACTTTTTCCTATTCACCCAAATAATAACAGCACATTTTGCTATGCGGTTAAATTAAGTCAAACAACAAGTCGAAACTGACGTCATCAAAGAGACTAAAATGAGTAAGTTGATTCAACTTCCTCATTTATGCAACTCATTTATGCAAGTAATCAGTACATGAAATGCGCTGTTTCCCGTCATCTAAGCTAACAAAAATAAGGTGCAGAAAGTAGTCTTATCTGCCGAACAAGATTCCGAAACTCATTTTAACAATAGCCATAGACAGCATTTAAAATGATCTTAAAAATTCAATCCAACCAAAAGAAAATAGCACCAGGGATGGTAATGAAAAAAAAAACTCAAAGCCCCTCTTTTTTCAAATGGAACAGCCCTGAGTGAATTGCAATCAAGCAAATGATGAAAAATGTAGGGACCTAAAAAGTTTATAAATGCCTATTACTGAAAGTGTTTCATTACTTTCATATATAATCAATGAATAAATAAAAAGAAATTGAGAGATTGCTATTACCACAACCAATGCACATTAGTTGCCTTTTCGAAAGTTGATTCAAATTATTTTATTAATGAAGAATTATAGTTTGTATTATAAATCAGCATAATTTAGTACTGGCAGTCATTTCTAAAATCAAAGTAATGAAGAGCAAATTTCTGTTCTCTTTTAGCCAAATGTTCCTTTTAACAAAATTATGTATTCATTTAATTTTTCATTCAGTCTGTCTACCTAAATAAATGAATCGACAGTTTTGTTAAAATATATATTTTTGGAGTGAACCCTAAAAATTGTGAAAAATAAATTCATGATTTTGCTTTATTGAAAGGCGTTTGAATTTACTTCTGTTGATTAATCCTGTATGGAAACACAGCATGGAATTACATATTCACTAGTTCTCAATAATTCCCTAACTGGGCACTATTCCATTAAATTACAAATATCTATTTAGTGGCCTGCAGTCTGCAACTTATAGAAATCATGCAGCTAAACAACCAAACAAAAAGAAAAAAATTATTTAAAAAGTATAAATTTTCAGAGGGTATGTTCAAGTCCGACATTATAAGTATGGCACGTAACAGCACATTGACGAGTCCCCCTGGGGCCCAAAAAGCACATCAAGAGTGGAGGCCAGAGTGATCGCTGTTTGTATCCATAATATTTAACTGAAACAATTTGATTACACAGCTGATTTTCCCACAGTTAGACCCACACTCAAGTTGTATCTGTGAGTGATAGATATAAGAAAGATAATCTATTTAGATAAATTAGATCTTACATAGGACGCTCCATAGAAGAAACAATATTTCTGACATTTGTAGCACAATCTCCCAGGATATAAGAAAACCCCAGCACCACCTTCACCATCTTATATGTTTATTTAAATCTAATAACCTTTATGGCGTTTCCTTTTGACTGCAGGAATTAAACGGGACATATTCAGAAATTGCATAGACATAGAAAATATCATATTGCGTTAATTTTATTTTGGGAGATCTGAATGATGACAGTGAACTACTTAGTTTTCTGCCACATTTCTAACAGAATTTTATAATATGTTATGACAATGTCTTATAATTTTTTCAAAAGAAAATCTTCACAATTGAAAATTTAAGATTATAAATTCACCTGTTCTCCCTCGTCGCCGAAATCCAACCATATTAGGTGAGTGCCGTCGTCTGCAGACATCCGCAATTTCTCATACGGAAAATGCCAAATGATTCTGTTCTTTTTGTCCTCTCCTATCTTTGTTTCCGTTAACGTGAATCCGTTTTCGTAATGAAGTGTCAAACGACAGTCTTGTTGCTGCCAAGTTACACCTGAGAAAACAAATTGAGAAATGCTAAAAAAACAGTCAAACTTTACTTTACATTAATTTACAGTTTTTATTGACACATTAAGTCATACAACCTACAGATTAACATGATAAATATTAACACAACATTTCAAGGTCAAAAGCAACATTTAACATTTAAGAGTCACTTTTGAAGTGTCAAGCAAAAAGTTTTAATGAAAATAAGATCATAGAAAAGTGAGTGAAACACAGCCACAATAATTATATAGGCAAGGGAGCAACTTTCAAAGTTTGTCATTCCATAAATCAGCTTTTTAACGCGACATGTATCATGACAATGCAAATTAATAGCCCTATGTAGAGTACAGAATTTCATGACACAAGATAGAAGCGTGATTTTCTGTAAAGTGTTTGCCTTAACTATATAACTTAATCTATTATTGATTGTTTGTCATGTCTCCTAGTCGATGTTGCTCCGCTTAATGACCAGCTGCCAGAGGCAGACATAATGATGAGATGATAAAGTTTGGAGTCCACTCCATGTCACACATTTACCCTATGGGTGGGGTTTTTGTACTTGCCTTAGCAAGACCTTGAGTAGTAAATACAAGGCACTGCCCATTTAATGGCTCAAACGAACTGTACAGCATGATCATATAAAACACTAATTATCTCTGCAATAATTCAATCAAGCGCAAAATAATCTATAAGTAATCTATTGATGAGGCTGTGACGTACAGCAACCACGATTAAATTAAGAGATTCACTAACCGCATGAGACTTCCTTAATTAGCAACGCTGCTGCGTGCGTAGTTTGGACGATCATTCTGGACCATTGGGACAAATCTCTTTGCAACTCCACTTGGAAAACGTGCGCTTCTACTCCTTGTCGCGTTCCCGATCTCGTTGCGTATGTCAGAATTTCTGTACCTTGTGGGGTGACGTGCTTCCCAGAATGAACTAATCTGTTAAAAAAAATATATCATGGGCAATCTGACATACAGGGTCATTCATTGATTTTTATTGTATATATTTTGTAATTTTTTTTTTTTGGCAGTAATATTAACTCGTAGTTTATGATTTAAACAGGGGGTGCTTATGGCAGCGCCTACACTTAGGCAAAATGGGCATCGCCTGAGCCAATATTTATATAACAATATGTTATTGTATTATTATGATTTTTATGGCATACATAAAAAAAATAATGATCGATTGTCATTTCATACACTGCTTTCAGGTATAGACAAATATTACAAATTACTCAGATAAATTCAAGTGGTACAGAGAAAATATAAAAATTGGCATTTTTCAAGTGGTGACAAATAAATGGATTGCAAATCAAAATGTCTCTTTCAGCCTGAAATGTGCAAACCAACATTTATTACACCAGAACAAATACTTCTCTTGGCTGCGTTGGGTACACATATGCGATCCAGCACATTTAAATATAGATTCTGAAGTGCACCAGTACTAGCTAGTACTACGTACATTTTAATCACAAGGTAATTATTATTTTATGCTTCATGGTGGTGGTGCCATGTTTTAATAATTGAAATTAAACTACTCAAAGTTTGCCAGTTGTGGTTTATTAAACATAGAGAATGCATACATATTATTAATGACTTTCACAAAAACTAACCTTGTCGCAATGAGTGGATAGCAGGCAATAGGCGTTGCCCATTCTTCTTTTGTCATAGGGGCGGCATCGAAAAGGCAATAGTCTCGTTCCATGACAGCAGCAAAACATGGCTTCCATAATGGATGGTTAGACTCACTGTGCAACATCTGCAAAACAGAAAAATACAAGTCTTAAAATCAATGAAAATGTGGTACTGGTAAACACAAAACATCATTCTGTATCAGACAAAATAATAATTATTCAAATTTATTCATTTTTTAATTACTACGTTTATTACTGATATCTGGATATCTTTGTACAGATATTGCTGTCCTCTTGGTTCGAAAAAGAGACTTTTAATGATTCAGTGTTCCAGATAGGCCTTTTGAGCATGGCGAGGCACCATGCCCAATACACCATGCCCGTTTTCGTCAGCGCCATGCCTGTTTTCGTCAGCGCCATGCCCGTTTTCGTCAGCGCCATGCCCGAAATTAAGTCTTTATTTATTTTTTCTTTCTAACTAGCTTGGATCGATCTTGGTGCCCTAATTTCCTTAAGTGCCATGCCTAATTCAAATCCTAGCTGGAACACTGATTTATAATGTGAATCAGTCTGCGAAGTAGAGAGAATGATCAGATGCAAAAATGTTCAATTTGGCTGTTGACGGCCAATGTCAAAGACTTGGAAACTATACTCCAGATGACGTCATGTGAATCCAGGACTACCATTGGCTGAGAGACTGTCATCACAGTCCATAACCAATTGGAGTCTTAGCTTCACATGACGTCATCAGGAGCTTAGTTTCAAGTCAATGAAATCTGCTGTATTACCACTTTAAGGTGCAACGCTTAAGTCTAGTTTACAGAGAGGTGTATTACAACTGTAAAATTCAGTAGCCATACTCAGTAACATACACTGCTTGTTTAATCAAACTAACTACACTGTGTTCAAGAAACCCACCACAACTGACCATGTGACGTATGCTTGATATCAGTAAAACTTGCTGCAATACCTTCCGGCCCACAGTAAATTTTAAGAGCCTCCCTGGAATCAACAATTATTTGGGCAAAAAAAACAAAAATTGGGGATTGGCCAGAGCTTCTTATTACAGCATGATATCAATCACATGAACACTTCAATAAATCTCATGTGTGAAATGTAGTCAGTTTGATTGAATGCTCTATAAAAGGTCTCAGTATATATAGTTTAGCAAAAGGTTATGGCAAAAAGCAGAAAATTTTCAGTTTTATATAAATGGTCTTACATCTAATTCTATTCACATGGAAACTGAACACTAGAGGAAGTCATGTGAAATGTAGGATTTTCGTGGGATGAGGTACTGCCATGACCTATGAATCTTGGATTCACATGACGTCCTCTGGAGTTTAATTTTCATGTCTCTGTAATCTGCTGTAACATGTGTTAGGGGTTCTGTTGCACAGCAATTTTTCTTCAATTTTATAGGTATTCCATGCAACCCATATATACATGTACAAGAAAACACTGCTATTGGGCTAAACCACATTTTTACAAACAATTTGTTACACATTCTACATTTATTGACAGCTATGCTACTGAACTGGATGATATTGAATGTTAGTGACTTCCATGATCCATCGAATGACCTGGAAAGAATGCTCTTTTATTCCGCAGAAACAAAAAACGGTGTAACGGGTTCCAACACATTGCACTCTTGTCAAACAAAATTTTCTAAATTCTCTCGGTGATAAAACATTCATTAAAAAAGTTGGTAACATCTGTATTGCAGCAGGACTGAGGATTGCCTGCAGATTACTCAAATGCTACAAGATTTCTGCCTTTTGCCATAACCTTTTGCTAAATAACAAGAATGTGAGGCTTGTTGGCTTCACAGTCATGGCTTTGAAACAATATTTAGAGCACATTTCAATGTTTTTGATGTTGAACATGCCTGGTTTAATATTGACAAATGAACACCGTAGTGTGAATTTGCAGAACTATCGATGTTGGAAATGCTGGGCACATTAGTAATGAGCACATCAACTCTTTATGGCAGTTTAATCACAGAGTTTAATAACAAATTTCAATCGTTTCAAGCACGCAATCAATTCGCAGCAAACTGAGTGCCTAGATTTTTTCACTAGTGATGTTTTTTTGCTATTTTTTCCAACTGCAAACAAGGCATTCACAAGTGACAAAACACTTTAATGCAAAATGAATGTAATATTGGCTGTGATAACAAAAGGCTTGGCCGTTGATGGCAGTTCACAGCACTACATTTCATGGTGGGTGCACCCAATTACTTGCTAGAAATGAACGGCTACGGATTGCTGTGGATGGATGGCTGTAGATGGCTATGGACAGCTTATCCCTACTGGTTAACGGGCAACATTTAATCGCCATTGGGGCATGCGACATAGCCCGATCACAATTCGCTTTACCCTGCTGCGGATGCTTTGTTCGGATTCAATGGCAATAATTTCAAGTGGAGCATGCTTGAAACTGATCCGCCAGACTCAACAAGTGTCCAATGCACCCAACGGTTCAAATCCATCGTCTCGATAACGAACGAAATGCAATCATTTAATGGAAACTGGTTGAAGCCATTTTACTGAACATCATCATGGCTTTGTAGAGCTTAAAAAGTTTTCGTGAAATTTATTGGTATTCCCAATTTTGTGGCCAAATCAAAATCGTTCCAATCAGTGAGTCATCCTTAATAAGATTGGGAATCTAGATTCAGAACAAAAATTAAGCACAAATATGGATTCACAATTTCACACGAAACTAAAGGAAACTCTAGGCGCAATCAGCGACGTTATGATTCGGCCTGACGATGAAATTCGACATCCGCAATATATCTTAAATAAGCCTATTACCTGTCAATCATTGTGTTACAACACTCCCAGAGATATTCGAAGGTTAAAAACAACACCTATAAGAAATATTTGAAGATCGCTAAAAAGATGTCAAAACTAATACTATGGGACTGGACTAAAAACCTAACTTAGTAATACAAGACACATTAATGACGCATTCTTAATTTATTACTCATACTTCTAAAATCCTTTATGGCACATACAGGGTGTGGCCAAGAAACTTGCACTAGCAGCTACTGCTACCTCTTTTGTTATTCTCTTTTGTTATTATCTCAATTGACAATCATCACACGCAGCTGCAATCATACACATGAAAGAATAATAGTCCTAATGTATCTTTATGAATATATTTTCTTGTTTCCTAAAGATTGATAAGTAATATGGATCTAAATATAGCACATGCACACTTATCACACCTTCGGGTGATTTTCACCTCGGCTTTTGCAATACAAGCATTAGATGATGTCACTGGTCATACAGATGTGTTACAGACACCTGTCTTGACCTTTGCCCCACAAATAGGGCACATAGATTCATGTTTAATAAGAATGGAGGGCATTGAGGCGGAGAGTGCCATTTTGGGTTCAGGTCAATTTTCTGTCTTTTCTGTCGAATTCACTGGCCCATCCTCCTGAATATCATGTGATAATTACCAGATTAGTTGGAGATTCATACTGTCTCTGTGGAATGTCATTATATTTCTCTGTTTCAATTTTATGACATTACTAGATCAAAACTGGAACCCCCAATCATCTAATACCATAATATATATATATGCATATGCATATATAAAAAACACTGAAGGAAGATTCTGTGAAAATATTATATTTTCTGTGGCTTCAGAGGTGTAGTAACTAGGAAATATCTTATTTGTAAACTTTTCTGCAACTAGAGACACAAATCTGACTTCTGTGGTATGTGTCAGTCAGGACAAGCCCTGCGGCATGCACCCTCTCAATAATTCAGATACTGGTATTGTCTGACCTTATAGGATAAAAAGTATCACAATGACCAATTGCTTATGCCCCTGGCTAAATGTGGCAAAACTTTAAAATACCTCCTAAGCATTTGAGTAACCGGGAGCTATCCGGAAAGAGAAGACGCCTGGTGCAAGTTTTTTGGCCGCACCCTGTAAATCGATCAATGTCACACACACTGAACAATAATACAAGTACAATGGGAAAATACATCACTGAAACATTCCAACATCATTTCTGCTCCCCTGATCATGATGAACTTAAGCAATATTCTGTTTCTTTTTTGAGTAATTGTACAAATTGTAAAAAGGAAAGTCACACGAACCAAAAATACCGCATGTCATAACGCTTGAAGAATACGTTATCAAACCTGTTCATCCTCACTGCTCCTTTCAAAATCTTAGCGATTATATGGAATATCAGATATTCAAAGAGTTACTAACCAGATCATCAACATTATGGTCACATGGATATTAATATAATAATAATTTTGCAAGGACTATGAGAAAGAGAAGCAAAAAAGGTCCAAAATGCAAGTCGAACATATCATCAATGCCGTTCAAAATCATGATTGCACCTTTCAAAATTAACATCTTTACACGAAGCATCATAACGAACTCCATGACGGCCTCCACATGAAGACTCCAGAACTCCGACCAGGAAAGACACTGAACCTTATATAAAATGACACAAAAACAGATACTAAAGTGGGAAACATTGATGTCAGCCAGGTGAACCAGAATACAAGTAAAACAACAGGCATAATATTTAATGGAAACCTTTTAAAATCATCATTGGTCCTTTGAATATTTTGCTACCATATGAAGCATCATTCGGACCACCAACCGGACAATCATCCGGATATTTTCACGGATACTAACCTGTTCAGCGAGCCATCCCATATGTTTGATCTCGCCCATGGAGTGTGAAGAGGTATTCGTAAGCACATGATTGGCCTCTGCCATTGCTTGTAAACAGAGGCCGTCCACTTGAGTGTGGATGGCACAGAACCACTGTGACGCGATGTGGTCATCGGGGCACCGCAATATACAAGAGCTCTTGGCATCTGGAGAATGCAGTTCAAAAGTCCGGCTCTGATTGTCAACCATTGTAAGGTTTCGACAGAGGTAGCACAGTTTTAGCGGAATTGTCCGTTTGTTAGTTTTGTTCAGGGAATTTTCTCTGGAATCTGGTCCGCCCCAGCCGACGTCATTCAAGGCAGATCTTCTGAAGTATGGTGTTACTTCCCGAAGGTATTTGACTGAAAAACACAAAATGATAAGATAAGATATTACCAATAAAAAGACATGAAATGGTAAAGGTCATAACAAGGTCATAACAGCAAAAATCCTTTAGTGGGCAATGAAATTGCTGCCCAATCATTAAGAATAAAACATGATGAAAATATTGGTTCATTGAGCAGCAAATTTTTAGTGGGCAACAAGATTGCAGAGGGAAGAAGATCACCATTCAATCATTAATAATTAAATATGATGATGATAACATTAGTTCATTGGGCAGCTTGAAGCTTTCAATGGGCAACAATGTTGCTGGCCAATCATTTATAATAAAATTTTCTGAAATATTGGTCCATTGGGCAGCAAGAATATTTCAATGGGCAATAGATTTGCTGCACAGTCATCCAGGATAAAATAAGATGAAAAACATATAGCCTTATTGGGTGGCAAAAACCCAACAGTGGGCAACAGTGTAGATCGTTGTTTAGTCTTTCCAAATTACATAACATACTCTGTTGTAGGAGGCCACTAAAGCAACCAAGGGTTCCAATTCAGCATTGCTGGTCTCATGAAGTCTATCATCTTAGAATTATTACCAATATAAGACCATTTCAACCTTTTCAATCCTACAAGAAGCCTACCAAATGCCCTCAAATGGGTCTCCTACAGTTTTAATGCCTTTTTTAATGGACTGAAATGAGTCAGTCAGCAAATTTCAAACTGCTACATTCCAGCCGAAGCCATTAAAAGCAAATTTTGAGCTAATATCTGACTCAGCCATAAAACTAAATGTAGGCGCTTGACATTTCATCCTTATTTCATCGTAAATTTCCGAAAGGACACAAAGTTCATTTTAAAAGATCATTTGTAATTTGGTTGCAATTATCAAACATGTAACACCAGGCATCATAATTCAGCAAATATTGTATTTTGTGCACAGCCATTTCATTGTGATGCAGCAGAGATATGAGATGGCACTGTTGTTCTGAGCATTTTACAGACAGCTAGACAGACAGACAGAATCATTTATTTTTCATCACACAAACTTCAGCATACACCACCACAGATATAACATTAACACACAAACACACACATTGGTAAATAAAAAATAATAATAAAAATGTATATAGAAAAAATAAGGATGAATGAATGAGAGGTGATGGGATGAAAGGGGACTCCTCAAAGGCAAGAGGTTTGCCGCTATAGAGGAGCCACCCATGTGTTTTTTGGAAACTCCTGCAAAAAGATTAATCAATATTTTATATGCAGTCACACATTTCAAAGATGAAAAAGAGCAGTCACTAGGCTCACAATTTAGTGCTACCAGTTTGATGGTTACTGTACACATTCTGCTGGTTTTACAGTAACTAATTTGGCAAGGCAAGCATGTGTCTTTCTCAGTAGGACTTCATTATTATGCCAGTAAGTTTACAGCCCATTTCAGCAAAATTCTGGTTATTTGTGATTTGAATTGTTGAGAACATTTCTTTTCATTTTATGCCGTTTTATGCCATTTGTGGCAAAACTACGCCCAAAAAACAAGTGGACATTCTTTAAGAATCCTAAATGGCAATTGTACCACATACGTTTTCCAAACGCATGGAAAACGCATGGTTTTCGCCTCTTTATAATTAACTAAAAACCATGCGTTTACCGTGCGTTTATCCTTCGCATGGAAAACGCCCATGGCAAATTTGGCCATGTAGTATAGAAGTGTGTCAATTTCATAGGAGTCATCCAACCCACTACTAGAACCCCAATCAAATGGAGCAGAGTCAGAACCGTGTGGGGTCAAACCCAGGACAAGCCGCCTATTTGCCCCATGATCATAACTGGCTGATCAAACTCTTGGAATAAATTGCCCTGGCCATTATCTGACCCCAGCACTGATCATCAACCTGTCAAGCAGCACAACCACCTATAAATTTCCTCACCACTCCCAACAATGCCATCCAACTAAATATGGCCCATGTTGCCCATTTCCCTAAGCCTTTCTTGGTAAGCTTTTCTGCAATAACCTGGTCTCTAGGGCATAGACTAGCAGAATGCATGGAAGTGACAGAATTTGGAGTTTCCAAGGTAGAATTGACATTTTCTTACAAGCCGGGGTTTTTCGACTAATTTTGAGGTAGCCATCAAGCAGATTGCAAGTTAACATATTTTCTCAAATTATACAAACTGTCTTTTGACTAATTTAGAGGTAGTCTTTGTCCATGCATCAATTTGGTTGCTTAGTTAGTCAGTGAATTACACTATCTTAAAGTCCCAATGCGTTAATCAGGCTTGTCAGGCCTAACTCGAGTGTGAATTGCGCAGAGCCCTGTGTTGGACCAGTTGGCCATCAGGGTTTGGGGGTCTTCACCCACAATGTTACCACCCTTGCCATGAGGCAGTCCTAGACTTCCAAGGTCCTTGGCATCAAAACGAGACCAACATTTATTTGAAATTTAAATAGTTTTCTGTTCATATGTATACATCCCTTCCCAAATGAAACTGGTCTCCTTGACTAAATGTAGTAGTTTAAACAATAAACTGCAGAGAATGCCTCAAGTTGCCTTTTTGATTGCATAATCATTAATTTGTAGTGACAATCTCCTAACCGTGCGCTATTTATCGAATCATGAAAGCATTTCAGCAGATAATCAGATTCCAAGTCAAACATTATCACCATGGAAATTGTCGAAGGACTTAGAAGAAATTCCAAGTCACAACGTCTCTTCGTTATAGGTCCTATAGGACATACCTCTTATAATGAAACTCTTGAGAGGTAAGAAGCAAAATCGGGGTAAATTGTCTTCTGCCCCGTCCAGAGACACACAATGTTTCACCTACTTTAGCACATCATCGTTACGTTTGTACACAAGCAGCTGATAGACTTGGGAACTTAACTCCAATGGAACTTGTGTGAATGGATGGAGGACTCTCATTGGTTCAGGGACTGCCTCAGCCAATGGGAGTCCTGGATTCAAATGACGTCCTCCGTAGTATAGTTTCCAAGTCCCTGAAATTGGCTGTAAGGTTGTTAGTACAAAATTTAAATTTATAAGCATGATAAGTGAGTATACCCCAACCAAAGACTTATTATCAGTATTTCAATGTACTTTGACATTGATGATCACCTAATGTGAATATTGTCTAAAGATAATTAATGCTGCAAAATGATAACAATGTGTATACAGGTATTATCATTTCAAGCACAATGGTTGACACAACTTTTCATTGAGATCTGGACTTAAAGGTCCAAGTCTACGTACTGCTAAATAATGATAAAGCTAAACCTAACGAAAGAATGTCAAATTACTCAATATTTTGGTGAAATTGATTGGCCATATAATGGACTAATACTTGGATACATTTCTCCATAGATGCAGATTCTGTACTAGGACTTATACGCTAAAAATTTGAGGGAAAAAACACTCAATGCAATGTCATATATAAACAACATGTAGATCAGGCACTAAGAGAATCCAGGCTGGCAAGTGTGTGGAAAGACAGCCCTAAATTTACAAAATTGATCCAGCATGGCGATGTTGCTGACTATTAAGAAATAGGTTGGCCATATACCCCCTTTTAGATTAGCCACATGGGGAGATAACAGCTACCCCTCTGATAACACTAATGTACTTCTTAGTGCTACATACCCACAGCTATTGGAGACATTTGCAGTGGAACCCCACCAGTAGGGGTCCATATCGTTTGTTTCAAACGATACGATACTATCCACTGATTGGACAATTGATACTCGATATATAGATTGATCTTCCTGAAATCTTCAAAATACAGTGGCAGACGAAATTATGCTGACGAACGGCAGTGCATGCAAAATTCACCAGTTGGCTCAATTACTTTCAACAGCTTTTTAGGGTATAGTGGCGGTACCATAATATCAACCACAAAAACAATTCATTTTTGGCGGAATACGTTTTGTGCATGGAATTGGACGGATTTAGAAGTCAATCGATTATCGGTTGACCAAATAAAGTGATTTATGTAATCGTATCGATTTAAATAACCGGTTTAATCGATATATCGTGAACCGGTACACACCCCTACTATTAAGAACACCCAATAGATTGAGTCCTTGATGTTACAGCCGAATGCAACAAAGTGCAGTCAAGTCTGTGACCCAGTTCAGTTTGAAATGACAAACGCTCTGAGCCCAGTAACCACTCATTTTATGCATTATTTAACACACTACTCCTAATCCTACTTAATGAATCGAGCCGAAATTTTATGCGCGATGCATTTTAAAGTAGATTGAGCCCCACCAAATACTGCTTAGCTTGATCTCTATTGAGGTATTTGGTTTTAAATTTTCCTGAATCACCCCCTTTTAACTCTGATATACTCATCCCAATATCCTAAAGGTTTCTAGAAACCTTCTGCATAAAAAGATCCATAACAAAGATTACTTCAGTTACAAGAATACTCTGTATGGTCCCAAACTGCAATTAGATAATCTATAAGCAATACAATCTCAAAAAGTTCCCAGCATTCCAGAATGAAGACCAACTCAAAGAACGACTTCAGTACCAATAGTGGATTTTCACGGAAAGTTCTTTATATTTCCACCAGGTGGCTATGACAGAATACTGCAATTCTATTGACTGAAAAAGTTCCCGCCCTTGGCTGTGATTGGCTGAAGCAAAGTGCATCCTAGCAGCAGTATTTTTAGTGCATTTTAATGTATATTGACATCTTATCGTTCAGTTGATTTCTGTTATTTCCCTGAGAAAATTATATTAATGGAATCAGTTATGTATGATCTATTGTGTATGAAAAGCAAAATGAGTAATATGAGGGAAAGAAAGACCTATGTCTTACTTAATTCAGGGCTGTTCAGTGAAAAGACTCTACTGCCAGCTATTCCCGATGGTGGTCTTACCTGATGGGTTTCACTGCACCATTACCAACAGGAGGTAGAGACAACGTACACAGTAAATATATACAATGATGTATGATGAAAGAGCATCCCAACAAATTGTTTGTGCAATCACCATGGCTATCAATCTGTCTTCCACTAGGGGGTGTGATAGTATGACATATTTGCTCACTTGACCCAGCTGAGCAACACCAGTACTAAAATACATCATTTGGGATAATGTTTTAGCAAGGAAGAGGGGTGAACACTGAACAATGTACTGATGGCTCTCATGAGAGAGAAACAAACTTCACCTCAGCTTACGATTTAATATTTCAAGCCAGGCTTTTCGAAAGAATTACAAAGGTTTGCCAACAGCACTCATAAAGTGCCTGAAACTAACTTTAGTAGAATGCTTTGTTTTAAAATAAGTGCAACATATCTGGTATGAATCTTGATTTGCCCATGTCCCTTGAAAGTACTAGCCACCAGAGGCAGCAATCAGCGCCCTCTGTAGACAGATATATATAGATACACATTGTATTTGCATCTGGGGCTGCATTCAGGGCCAGAAACCGCACCAATTTCAGAAAAAATTGTCCAATTTTTGTCAGTTATCACAAAAAAATGGCTGTTATTTTCTAATCCGGTAGGAAGTGATCAATCCTCAAACATACCGGCTGATTTCCTTACCATTCCGGAAGACCCAGTCTTCTTCCAATAGAGCTGCTGAACTACAATCACATCAAAACAGTTCACTGTCTCAAGTGACTGCATAGACAGAGAAATCCCTGAGGATTTATCTATCATAAATGACGTCACTAAATAGATTGCATCATGCTATAATGCTTCGTTGTATCGACGTCAGTGACCTCTGCCGGGCTCTAGTTCCTCGCTGTATTTTGTTGAACACATATTGCCTGGATATTACGTACATCACTTCGGCGGTATGTAAATGTTTTGCTCCAGATTTTTTGCTGTTAATATTTGCCACAACCGTGGGATTATGGAATTACAGGCTCACAGAAACTTAAATATTTACCATAAACTAATAGAAAGCTTCTCAGTTAAACAAAAAGCTTAATGTGCTCAGTCCAACAAATCAATCAATCAATCATGACAACCAACAAGTTTCATTTCCAATCAATCAATCAATCTATCGATCTATCTATGTATCTACCTACCTACTTATCTATCTATGTATCTATGTATCTATGTATCTAAATATCTAACACTATATCTATCTATCTATCTATCTATCTATCTATCTATCTATCTATCTATCTATCCATCCATCGTTTGATAATACATAGCTTGTTATTTACTGATCAGTCAACAAGTTAGCCAGTCAGCATGCAATATCCAATTTCATGGTTCGATCTCCTGAAATATTAACTTCTAATCTACTCCATAATCTACTCCATAATCCCCTTCTATTGTCTTGACTTTGAGAGGCCATTAAGGGCAATCTCCCTTAAAGACCCAGTGACGTCTCATCCTCACTAGAAGGCCAAGGGCCTGCCCTCTATGATCTCACCCCTTTGAAGTGGGTGGCTTAGTTCGATTGGGGTAATAACAACTGGCTTCGGAGGGGAATATCAATCCCTTCAGCCTCTCATATTGTAACACAAGGGAGGCACATCCTGCCTATTCATCACATTCACCAATGACCATTATGATCGCCCCAGGCTCCAGTTCTAAGCTCCGAGATCAGGACATCTTAAGGCACCTTCAGATCCTCTGTTTCATTCCAAAGGTGTCGAGCTTGTTGAGTGACAATGACAGGGGTTCCTGCAGCAGGCCTATCTTTCTTTTCCAGGCAATTGTCAACCCCCCCCCCCCCCCCTTTCCTCTCCAAAGAAATGATTTATAATGGAAATTGTGAAAGGGCATATTCGACAAAATCGGAGAAATTGCCACACCCACAAAAAAAATATCTTCACCAGAATGTCAAAACCTCTAAGAAACCCTAGAATAAGAACCTTGGACCTCAATGTATATATCCCAACATAACACCTTAATTACTGCACCACACCAGTGACACTATTTATTAATTACGCCATATGATTGAGTGAGGGATTTATTAAGAAAGATAAAGGCAATAACGTCTACAAGGAGGTGAAATATCACCTTGATTAATGCTTATCCGTTCACCTTATCCCAGTGCTCTTATATTATAGATGGTGTTTGCTCTTATGAGTCTTAACCCTGGAGTAGAAATCGAATTTATTACACACAAGGGATGGGGTAGGAACCTAACGCAATTTGTATTGGCTAGAACAGTTCCTCAGTGGCGCCATCTACTTCCGGTATTTGAGGAGCATTGTTTGTGCCTCGATCTATTCCTCCTCTTACAATTGTTTGTCCCCCCCCCCTTCCCCCATTACAATAGTTTGCCATTGTTTGCTTGTTCCCCCTCCTCTCAATTCCTGTCAACACAAAAGCAAACAGCAATTATTTTCCACAAACTGAGTACAAACGAAGACCGTATTTACCCGATTAAATGCTCGGGTAACCCGGTTCAAATAGCACTGGTCTCCGGCAACCATTCATAAAACAGTGGAACGTGCAAAATTACTCCTTTGATTAAATTCTGGTCTACAAACAGCAACGTAGGCTTTCATATAAAACGCAGTATCGACTGATGTGAGTATTTACGCCTCCAATCGGAATCGCCAAAATGTCAAGTATTTTTAGTCTCCGTTCATACATGACTTTCATTTTCAATTCCCATTAATTAGTTTTAGCCAATGTTCACTTCAGCTGGTTTAACCACAGTTAAATTAAACTGAAAGAAGCTATCATTATACAGTATATATCTATTTATTCAGGAAAACACAATTTCAGACACAAAGTTCTACAAATTGATCTTGTTATTGCAAAACATATTGTTTGCTAAATTCTTGAAATTAGAGATGTACTCCCTCTTGTAGAATCGTGTTTGCTTTATTCGATGTCTAGTAAACAGAGCTGAACAGACATGACATAAAGTCAATTAAACCAGAACTCTGGCATTGATTCCATTGTACTATTGTATGATGGGCAAGTAACATTATGCCCATGGCCTTAAAGTACCACCAGAGGTCACTGCCACCTAAGCGGATAAAGCACAATTAGATGACGTCATCATTTATGGGAACAAAAATGACATCACTGATTAGATGCCATCATCAAACAATGCTTATCCGCTTTGGCGCCAGTGACCTCTGATGGTGATTTTGCTTCCCATAGATGGCACTGGCAAACAGGAAGTAGCCGATCACTTAAGTCTTAAGCATTCCATCATTAGACCTGGCTTCTTAAATCCGGATCTAGAAGTATGTGTAGCACCAATTGGTGCATAGGTTGATAGTCAAGCATATTTGTCATTTTTTGTTGAAAATATGCATGTCTATTTTTCATACATATTTATGATATATTAGGTAAATTTCTTACAATCACCAAGGTTTGTATTTTTCATTGGTGGTTGTTTAAGCCGACTATAAGGTAGAAGTAGACAGAAGCTGCCAGCTTTAGCAAGTTATAACTACAGCCAGAAGTAGGTTGCTACAGCTGTCTAGAGTTGACCATATTCATGAAACCAACTGTACACCACTGTTAAATAGTGTACATATGTTTCTAAAGTAGGAATAACTTCCAGAAGGTCCATACAACTGTCTTTTCTGCCAGTTCAAGTGAACATTGCCTGAAGCTAACTAATGCTACAAAATGAAAACGAAATTGACCAATGAAAGATCGTAAAATTGTTCAACATTTAGATGATGCTGATTAGGTGCACTCACTTCCGCAAGACACTGTGTGGCTCCAGTAGACAGGAAGTACCGGAACACTTAAGTCTTAACCATTCCATAGCTGTGTTTATTCGTTGCTGAGTGGTCGGATGGCTCCGATGTCTCGAGCATGAGATCACATTGCAAGGGAAGAGCCAAGGAAAAGAATCCGTTCTCCTCAACATACACAAATGCATAACTTGCCATAACACTGAATGCTCCCTAGGGCTGCGTAGCACATTTGCACAGCTTTTTCATATGGCTTTTTTCGCCCATATTTTCCAAGCGGATTGCCAAGCAAATAATTCCCAATACGTCTCCTCCTACCTGATATTTATCGAAATGTCACACATGAAAATTGAGATGGCATTATATGAGCAGGGATGATACAAAACACAAGTAAGAACACTCTACTGGAAAATAGAGGAGAAAATTCTACAATACTCTAGAAAAAACAGACTGACAGCAAGCCCCATCACTGACCCATGCAACACAACGCACCATCTACCTCTCTACCACCTGTGCAAAACACAGATTGATGACTACCGTATTTACTCAATAAGATTAGCATCTATATGTTAAAAACATCTAAGTCTTATCCCCGCTAAATTACTTTCAATGTTTGAATTTATGATGCTCCTGTTTCTGGGTAATAGTTGTAGTGCTGTGATGCCAGTGCAAAAGAGTTTGACATTATAGAATGGTCTTATTTGTGGCCTTATACTGTATTTTTGAGTTCATCTCTGGCACCATGTACCTCATGTACCCTTGAATTTTGATTTTGGAAGCAAGTTAAGTAGTTAAGTGATACTGTATTGCAATCAATATAGTATTTAATTGATTACAAGCAAATATCATTTTTTGATCACAAATGAGGAAATAATAAACTTCCAAGATTATGTTTTGAATAATATTCAATCTTTAATATATGCCGGACTTTGAATGCTGAGACCAAATTATATCTAATAAGAGGAAAGGTCACCCTCATATGATGCAAATTAGCGTCATGTGAAGATTTCAACGACTTTTTATGAATTTATTTTTCAAGGTATCCAAAGGTATTTGAAGCATTAATCCTATTCAAATCAGTATTACCAAAATGATGAGTAATTCTCAATTTATTTTCATTGGTTGTCTATTTCTAAATTCACAACATTGATTAGCTTTAGGCAATGTTCACTTAGGACAACCATAAAACTCTATGGCTGTCATTATATAAAACTAAAACGAGAAGTTATTGCTTAAAATAATGGCAATTTTGTCTGTTACTGCATACAAGGTCATTGTCTCTTCGATCGAGGCTGGGTGGTAATCGGACAAATACAGTATAAGGCCATAAAACAAGGCCATTCTATAATGTAATACTCTTTTGCACTGGCATCACAGCACTACAACTATGCATAGAATTGCACAGCGAGTCTCTGTAGACTATTTTCTCTTGGCTGCACATTGGCTCCACATTTATTCAGACATCGAGTTCATCTCAGGCACCATCTAGTTTTCCTTTTCCCTCTTTTTTTTTATTGTTCTGTTTTTATCTCTCTTTTATTGGCAGATGCTTATCTTTACTTGTCCCTCTAAAGACCAAACAATGCAAATTACCAGCAGATTTTTCCTCCCACAAAAGTTTGTACCAGCAATAACCCTACAACAAATGTTGACTTTTGATGAGCCCTATTCTTTTGGAGGCTCAGACATTGGCTCTATCCTTTTTGGTCTATTCAATAGGGATAGAGTGGGTGGCAGGAGTGAATTTACAAAAGGTTAAATCAATACAATGCTCTCTGCTTGCATAATATGCACACAATGGAGATAACAAGTGTATTGAGAATAGCTATGGGACCCAAGGGGGCTCCTTGCTCTACGCCCTAATTCAGTTTTATCCGCAAACTGCAGTGTTGTAATTTCGTTGTTATCAGGGGCAAATATTACTGGCACAGTGGAACCCTAAATAAGAACACCCTTGAGAACCACTTTATATGATGGGCCATCATGGTCGTAGTGTTGAGGTAGTCTTGCATTATGGAACTCATTCTTTTTCAGTATGAGTTAGTCTTAAATCAGTGTGATCTCAATGTCTGGGTGATCTGAATTGTGGGGTTTCACTGTAGGAATGAGTCAATCACTACAGTTGAACCCCTTCTTATCAGTTAAGACCACCTCAACCTTAGTAGCGATTAAGAACACAGGATTGACCTAATTATATTGCTGCCATAGTATTTCACCTAGCTTATATGACCACCTGACCATTAAGGCCAGCAGATTTTCACCAATGGTGGTCTTAATGGCGAGGTTTACTAATTCCTAAGAATACAGCAGTAATTCCACTGAAGGCCCAATGGCCTAATACAGTGATCAAGCAGTGTAAAGATGCTGACCAGATCATCTGACAAGCCTGATCTAGTGGCTAAGTGACTTTATTGCTAGTCCTATGTTCAATTTCAGGAGATCGTTAGTTTAATAACAAAATTGACCAAACTATTTTATAAAAGTTCTTCAATTTATGACTAAGTTTACCAAAAATATACTTTCTAAGAGACTGTTATTTTATGACAAAAATTAATGTATGGCTCTTAGTTTTAAAGTGACAAAATTGACCAAATACTACATTCTTGAGATATAGTTATTTAATGAAAACTATCTACTCTGAAAGATTTTAATTTTAATGACAAACTTTAACCAAACTCCTTTTTTCCAGGAGACTGTTTAATAACAAATTTACCAATCTACATTTTCTAAGAGATTGTCAGTGCAATAACAACTAACAAGTGCAACGAGATCTATCAATATTTGCCCCATCATTGTTTTATTGGCATGCAATTTATTAGAGGAATCATGTTGGTCCATAGGGTTGTTTTGAGAAGTGCTCGGTGCTGTTTTCAATGTCAGTCTCTAATCAGTGGTAATGGGTGTGCAAAACCCTTGGGTAGGGTGGCAAGTGATTGAGCCAGTTTATCACCCTCCTCATCAGCAGACAGATTTGGCAGACACATTCAGCAGACACTTTCCACAGACAATTTCAGACATCCTCTTCACAGCAGACCAGGGCAGACCAGTGAGGATTTTTACATCTCTACACAATCAATAGGATTCTACCACAATTTGTGAATCACTGAAGCCAAACAGCGACAGTCGTAGGTCTCGGTTCGGTCGATCTTTTCGCGACATCACTGATTTAATCGGATTCAGATACAAATTGATAAATCGATTCCCTAGATCGATCACAAAGTGGATGTTCTGCAAAGTTGGAGTTTGAACTATACAGATAACTGTTGGTATCACATGTACCATGTTACAGCCCCAATCACGTTATCTTTTCTATGGCCTAATGGTTACGGTGACCCAATATCCTCAATCTCATATCGCAAGTAGTGGGTTCAAACTTCCAAAGTCTACACTCACAGCACAGATACTGGGTACTGAATACTACATAAACGCAAATATGAAATCAATAAAATATATGACCAACATACCCTATTCATATGTAAACATGTGAAGGTTAGTGGTGCTCAGTTGAGGTAGCACCTGTCACTTTAACAGAAATCCTTCAGTACACTGAACCAGCAGGAGGACCTGTTCATGCATGAGCTTTTCTTGACTACTAGGGGAGTATACAGCCCATTACACAGAATTACCTACAGCTCCCCATTCACACCCGAGCGGAGTGGAGCTAAGAGAGTCTGCCCAGTTTCCCCTTGCATTTGCAACTTCAGCACCAGACCACATCATCTATGTATGATAATTAATTTATTATATTAATATCGATAGTTTATCAGTGTTTATTAGATACCAATAATTTTCTGGAATACTAATCACACCACAGAGAAGCCCTGTAATTTCACCAAACAGTGAGCACTCTAATGTTAATATATTCTAACTTCTAAAGCTTTATCAGAAAGTAATTTAATCAATTTTACAGAAAGAAAAACACTAACACACTACTACACACCCTGGAGGGATCATGAGCATGATCAGACTCTCCCCTAAAACCAATGTTATCTATGTCTGTGTACTCTGCTTGTAAGCCCCAGAAATTGGGCAAAATGAATGAGCACATTTACCAACAACACACCCTAATTAAACACCTCTTCTCATTAAAGTCTCTCGCTCTCTCTGTATAATTTCCTGCCAAAGCTACAAAGCCTAATTTAATCCCACATGAGTCTCACCACTTAAAAGGAAGTGTATTGAAGCATAGTCCGGATTTTAAAGTGGATCCTCCCTAGACATTTACATAATATCATGTTCCATTGATGAACAACCAGGGCGCATTACGTTTTTTTTTATAGCGCGGTTGGACCAACCTCGATTAGCGATAGACATCATAGTGTCTATTCAAAGTAACAAACAAGACACTTTTTCAACCATCATGGATATTGCATCGGGGCATTCTGTCCGAGTCTCTCCGAGACCTGGTGTATAACCGGGTTAATACGGTACATATATGGCTGTCTATTCTTACAAGGTTACAAACCTGAAAATGAGTTTCAGTGCATTTATCACTGTCAAAGGTTTACAACCATAAGATGATTGAGTGTTGAAGTACCTGACTAATTTGTGTCTAGGGGAATGCGGCATGTCTCTCTCTTGGACGATCTAAAAGAACTCTATCCGCTGTCTGAAACAACTGTAACAATGGACTTACTTAGTAATACATACGTGGGGTGGGGGCCTAGGGTGGTAGCACATAGGGCTTCCAACCACTGGGTCTCGGGTTTCGATTCCCAGTCAAGCCTATGTAAGATGGCTGTTTCATCCTTCATCTCATTGCCATGGTCCTTGCCTGTCCTATTTCGCCTTAAGGTGCAGAAATACAGTATGTAAAGCCCTAACCCACCCACCCACTCAGTAATACATATGATACGGACTTACAATGGTATTATTTTATCCAAAAGGTTGGACCTTATGAATTGTTTCCGCAGAGACACTAAAAGACATCAATAAATTTACTACAGTGGAACCAAGTCTTTGTGATGAGGTCGTCTTACTAGACTTAATGGCAATGGATGGTCTTAATAGTGGTAGTCTAAAGAGTGAGGTGGCCTTAAAGTGGTGTTCCACTGCATTGAACAGTATACAATATTTATCATAGTCATATTTTCTGTCCATGGTGTATTTTATGATCCCCAAACAACTGGAGATATTAAACATTATTGCAGACATATTATTAAAATGTTTTTGTAATTTAGCTCCATCTCATCTGGATGTCGATCGCATGAGATGTTGAATGGAAATGCTTTGTACTAAGTGTCTATGGTGAGGTAAGTAGAAGACCCCTGGCGTGGACTCCAAGCCTTTTCTTCTCATCATTACATCTACCTCTGGTCATATAAGCTAGCTAAGCTTCAGAAGCACTGGCATTGATGAGACATCGAGATACTACAATCTAGAATAACATCAAGCCCATCAAAGAACATTGATATTGACACATTTTCTATATTTCTGATGCTATATCTGTCCAATAAGACAGGAGGGCAGTGATGGAATCCTGAAATCAGAGGAGAGCATCAGAGGAGAGCGTCAGAGGACCATGGAGATGCTTTTAGGATGCTGCAGCAATCAGACTAGAAGCCCCTTGAATGAGACAAATGAAGGGAGCTAGCAGACTGCAAGCATCCTCATGGCTGGTCATGATTAATTCATTTGCTACATGATTGCAAAAGCAGCAGCATCAGCATCAGCAGCAGAAGCAGCATCAGCTGCAGTCTCCTAGGGTGACGTGATAATGACCTAACAAGAGCACGCTCCGGGCTTCTGTTCTCTTGTCTCTTGCTGTCTGGCATTGCATTGCATTGCTACAAAGGAGTTCACCATCTTTTGGACTGATCGTATTCTCAATGCTATCTTTCATCTCGTCTTGTCATACAATGGTAGGGGTGGGTGCCAAGCTCATGCAGTGGTAGCGCTCTTGGCTTCCAACCACTGAGTCCCCGGTTTGATTCCTGGTTGAGCCTAAGTTGGATGGCTGTTTCATCCTTCGTCTCATTGCCATGGTCCCTGTTCCTAATCATTAGCCCATCAGGTGCAGAAATACAGGACGTAAAGCTCTAATCCACCCACCAACACTCATACAATCATTTGGAGCCTATACAGCTTAACATGACCAGCTGGATTAGAGTTATAACATGTTCATACAGTTTTAACAAATTAGACTTAATGATGAGATGATAATGTATTGTAATTGTATTGTACTGTACTGTACTACATTAAAGCTACTCGTCTGAAGCTTAAACAGCTTATATGACCAGCTGTCAGATGTTTATCTGGACCATATAAATTCAGTTTTCACAGGTGCAATGCAGTCCACCAGTTCCACTTCTCTTGATAAAGTGATCAGTAGTATCCAAAGTAGTAGCTCTTTCAAATTAGACTCAAATTCCCAAGTTCAAGAGCCAAATACCTTACATGTTGGAGACCTATAGCCTGTAATTACATTGACCACATGCAGAATTCATTTCCTTCACTGCAGAAACCAAAGTCTCCTTCTATTGCTACTTATCTGTTGATCAAACAAAACTCGGCTAATCAATGACCACCTACGTACATGAAAGCAAACTGAAAATAGATTAAATTGATGAAGTTATGACTAACTCCACTGAAGATGAGGAGGAGAGGAACCACAGTTATGTTTCAGCTTAATAAGCATTAAAAGATAAGGCAGACATAATGATGAGATGAGAAGGTAAGTACGTCCACGCCATTTTATATTGGGTAACTAAGTAATAGTTATATCCCATATAGGAAGGAGTTACCTAACATTTTTGTTGGTTATATCCCGACGCCGATATAACTCCCGACTATAAGGGATATAACTTATATTCCATTAGGCATATTTACTAATTTGTTTGATTGTTTGTTTTTGTTTTAATGCCTTTATTACACAAAACAAATTTTGCACTCAGGAGGGAGTTAACTGTGTTTGTGTGATTAGGGCTTTACGTCCTGTATTTCTGCACCAGTTGGGCTAATTAGGACAGGCAGAGACCATGGCAATGAGACGAAGGATGAAACAGCCATCCAACTTAGGCTCGACCGGGAATCGAACCCGGGACCGAGCGGTTGGAAGCCCAGAGCGCGGAGGGGGTTAACTAACATTTCCGTTAGTTATTGCCCGCTTGGACCAATAGGAAAACCGTCTAAGTGGGGTATAACTACTGGTATAGCATGAGCTTTGTGTGACCTCAACTGATTCAGTCTTCGCAACTGTTTTTTGCAGTATTTTCCTTGAGCATGCATTTGGTCATAACCTCAATAATCTGAAATGATTAGGTAAGATGTAATGATGAGATAATACGGCTCGCTGTCCACATTATGCTGTTGTCATTTATCAGCATAAGGAGAATAACCTACCTAGAAATTGAACCCAGGACCTCTCGCTCAGGAAACGAGAATGTTAACCATATGACAAAGAATGATGCTACGGTTCGAGAAAACGGCCATTCTATTAAATGCTGTAACATTATCCCATGGGTGGGTCTTCCTTTGCCACAGCAGACAAAACATTGCATCATAATGCCTCATTGATACAACTTCATGTAGATAGAAGAACCCCGAACCTTCAGGAAAACCTGATCCCCACCTTAACCACTAAGCCAACAAACTGATCTTGAGTTCCTTAGAAACTGAAAACCACCTGAGACCACCTAGAAACAGACTAGAACTATTACACAGAAACTGAGTCTGAGTTCATGGAACAAACAGACCACACAGAAACAGACAATGAACAAAAGAACAGTCTGGAAACCAGACACAAAGAGACAAGAGGCAGATGCTGTTTATTGCAATTGATCAATGATCCCCCATAGCTCTTCATGCTGTCATTATCATGTATCAAAGAACAAAAAGGTTAATGCACTGCCTCTCATTCCTGATGATCTGAAAGCTTGTCTGCATAAAGTGGAATCCAACAATTGAGACACACAACCCTTAGGAATAACTCTACATTCTACTGGTATACAGTGGGTTGTAAAAGTATATTCATGCCCCCCCCCCCCCCTCTGGAATTTGTAATTTTGATGATTTTTAACAATTTATTGCTCTACTTAAGTCCCTCATATTTTCAGCCAATATTCCGATATATTTTATATAAGAGGTTTTCCTTGGTCAATTTTAAAAAATTTAGAGAAAATCTGATGAAAATCAAGTGAAATGACACAAATATTTATGTTCTGTATAACTGATATATTGGCCTGCAAACTTGAAGGGGGGGGGGGGATGAATACATTTGCAACCCCACTGTATATATATTATACAGGGTTCCCTCTCCAAAAGACCTAAAAGTTACATCAAGCCAGAAAAGATTTTCCTGAGGGAATTTAAATATTCACATTTCAGGAGTCACCCCTCACTCCCCCGAACAGTTCGCACACCCCACCGAAATGTCAAAATTTCCTCGAAGTATTTAGCATCATACATAAAAATGCTTCCTATCAAGGTGATCGTACTTCTGCAACTTAACATTGTTGCCACAGTGTTCGGACAAAATGGTCTTACAATCTGTGTGGTCTCAATGAAGGACACTAGAAGATGCAATAAGCCAATGACCAATGGATAAACCGAAATCACATCAAAGACTCTATTAACCCAAATGATAGGGTTTCGCTTGCTTGACAGGCACAGAGTACAAGCCACCACTAAAATATATTTGATGAGAATGCCATGCATCCAACCGAAATTTAGCTCATACACTGTACGCTTGTTGTACACCACCCATTACTGGCAATCGAGGTCATAATGACGTCACAATTAAAATCACACCAGATGGAACTGCTAAAAATAAACACCAAGCGGCGTTGTTAAAATTCTACCGACATTCTAAGACTGCTCAAAGCCTTCTTAAGACCAACAGCGCAGAAGTCTTAAGCCATTCTTAAGTGAATCCTGCTTTGGGTGAGCACTGAGTGAGCAGCCTTGCCCTGCACACCAATAAGTCTTGCCCGTCTTGAAAATACCTGGGCTATTGAAGGAGCAACTTACCCATCACCTGCAGGCCGCTCTTTTACCCAACAAATGTCGACCAAATGAGGCCCCATTTATCACTATCATGCCGAGTAAATGTCAGAGAAACCACTGCTCTCTTTCTTCACAAAAAAACTACACTAAACACAGCAGCTCTTTGCCTGGCCACTTTTCTTTTTTCTCTTGTACACCACCTTGCTTGCAGTTCGGCTACAACCGACATATCCATCAAATGTATGGAAGTCGACAACAAAAACACAAAAAGCCTTCCACCATTTGGCAAAATGCCACTCGATAATCAGTTGCAGTTTGAGACCACAAGCAGTGCTCTTTAAAGATTACCCAGGATATGTCAGTAGCAATGTAGTTTATTGAATGTGGATGACATAAATAAGATGCAACAGTGGGCTAGTCATCCTTGGGTATCTCATGTATACCTCAAATGCTACATCATTCATAGCCCATTACCGGGCCATTAGTTATGATGCTTGTAAGCTCATCCATGGCTACCCTGCATCTGATTAGCAATTGTATCTATGTATGAGCTAAACCACCGCTGCGCGTGATTCACATGACTTGTAAACCCTTTCGGTGCCTGTTGAAATAAAGTTATAGTCATAACCAATTCAGCCATCCAACTAATAAAGGGTGGATCTCACATAGCCATAAAGTGATGGAAATTCTGTGGTTGATACGTAAACCCTAATTTGACGTATTGGCCAAGGATTCTTGACTAAAAAAGGGGCGCGGATTAGGCGTTGATGTATCGCTATGTATGCGTTGGTGTATGTGACGTAGGATTCACGGATATCCTGCGGATCATATGTAGCTTACGTCGATTGTATGCCGACAGAGAAATGGAGGTAGGACATATATTACGTACGATCCGTCGACAATGACGTACGCTATGTATGGTCCACGGTACGCGTCTTTTAATCCGCCGTATCAACCACGAAAGTGAAAAGAAAAGACGTAAAATCAAAAGAAATCGCCAAAATTGATGGCCGCAACCACGCACAATACGTGGTAGCCATTCGATCGTCGTAATCATACTCTTCCATCGTCTTCCATAGATATTGATATTACCATACTTCGCTTAGTAAGCCTTACGTAGAAACTGATGGAAGCCACGTGAAACCGACGGAAGGTGACGTAAGACTCATGTAAGCTTTGACGTATTCCACGTATGATCCGCCAACTGCGGTGTATGATCCAAGTATTAATGCGTAATATTCTTTCTGGCCCATTCTAGCTCAGTTTCACAGAATTTTCACCATGTTTAAAAATTCTGTCGCTACAGCCGGAGTTTGACGGAACAGCCATGTCAGCGAGGGTAGGCAAAGTAAACCCACAGAAGCTCACGTAAATATCACGTAATTCCATGTAAGCTCACAGAATGCCTTACTTGGCTGATATGACGCTTTACGTTGACGTTACCTGCTATATGAGATCCCCGCATAAGTGAACTAACAGTGGCATGACATGCAACCCATATCTTAGCATTTCATTATTACATCTACCTTGGTATGTCAAATAAGCTGAACAGCTTGTTAGCCACTGGTCAGCTCTATTGAAGGCCTTAGTTGTTAGATAAATGTGTGTGTGTGTGTGATTAGGGCTTTACATCCTGTATTTCTGCACCAGTTGGGCTAATTAGGACAGGCAGAGACCATGGCAATGAGACGAAGGAGGAAACAGCCATCCAACTTAGGCTTGACCGGGAATCGAACCCGGGACCCAGCGGTTGGAAGCCTAGAGCGCTACTGTTAGATAAATAGCTATAAATAGAACCTAAGTCTTAGCTGAATGACTTTCACTCATTGTCTTGTACAACACTTACTGAAACCCCCACAGATCATGCTGATGGGCTGCAACTGGTATGAACTAGTTCATTCAAGGTGTAACATGGTGTGAACTTCAAATATATAAATCACTACATCTGCCTCAGGACCTGAGGTATCCTCTCACTCGTCCAAGTTTTTAAAAGTAGCACAAACCACTAAACATTACATGATAGTTTCCTATTCTTTAAAAAAAATTACCAGTTAGTGGTAGTTTATAGTTTTCTATTTATACAACTGGTAAAATATTTCTCTTCTGCGATTCTACAAAAGCCACGAGTTTACCCCAACCAGGGCAAAGGAAATACGTGAGGAAATTGCAAGAAACAACTTCATTTGACAAAAGATATGATCTACAAGCATGCCACAGGAAACCATTGTGGATGTCCTTGTTTTTATATCAAACAAGCTATGAAGATAACACTTTGAAGCAGCAAAAGTGGCTCTGACAGCACAATTTCTTTTGATTGAGGATAATTTCATCTGGGATGAGATCTACATTCAAGACACTGAAGAAAACAATTTGTCGTTGTCATACAAAAAAACTCCCCTCGTCTTCTATTTTGGGTCATTTTGAAGGCAAAAGAATCGGTGCTTATAATACCATTTCTCATCAGATCTTTTTTAACTTCACAACTACATGGTATATTATTTTTATTACTCAAAGGTATTAAGTTGTATCCAGCGAGTGAGTGCAACGCTAATTTTTACCACCAAATATGTTGAGCAATTTGACAATCGCCTTTCAGAGGTCACTTTCATTTACATACATAGCATTAATTAGTTCTGACAATTTTCAATAGTGGATTTTCATGGAAGGTTCTCTGTATTTCCACCAGGTGGCTACGACAGAATACTGCAATTGTATTGGCTGAAAAAGTTCCCCGCCCTTTAGTGCATTTAGTTGACTTCTGTTATTTCCCCGAGAAATTATACTTATGGAATCAGTTAGTTATGGCTTACTATGTCTGAAAAGCAAAATGAGTAATAAGAGGATAGGAAAGACTTATGCCCTGCTTAATTCAGGGCTCACTGGCTCAGTGAAAAGACTCAATTTTACTGGCCATATACACAGTGATATCATATCTAAAACGGTCGTTATTATAACTGAATATACAGGAAGTCTGAAATGTGTACTCAATATCGTCGAATACTGGGCCTGAAATTAATTGAATCCGTTACAACTTGATAGAAATAAAACTTATTTTTTAAATCTAGCTCATAACGACCAGAAATCATATACAAGGCTTCGGTATACCACAAAGACAACTGAAAGTGGATTTTCTTGTTTTGTATCACCCTGCATGGTGGTTTCAATTAAGAGTGAATGAAGACCTGGCCAAGTATTTCACTCAGTAAGACAAAGAGGTCGCACACACTATCCTCAACAAGCTGGGGAAGGAGGCAAAACAGACAATTAGGCTGTTGGCAAGCAGAGCTTAAGCAAAACTGTGTAAATGTTGCACTAAGGGAGCGGGCCTGCATTTAGGTGACCTCCAGCTCTTTCTCCAACTTGCAAGAACAGTAATAAACAAAGAGGTCATCCTATGATTTTACCCCTCATCAACATTGTTCTACGTTGTTCTCTATCTTCAGAACAATGTTGTGCGCTTATAGTACTATTGCGTAGTTTTTACTGATGATTTTAAATATTTTTAACAATGAAATAGAATACACTCCCATTCCTGACTACCACTCCACGTAAGTGAGTAAATATTTATTTAAACTCAGTTTGATTTAAAACATACAACACAAGCAACAGACACATTGTAGACAGCGTGCAGATAAAATAGATGAGAATAAATGATTATTTACAATGAATTCAGCTCCATCAATAATAACGACCTTTTTTAATTCAATATAAACTGCTTTTATGGCCAGCTGAAGTGACCATTGTCCAAAGCTAATTAATGCTACTTATGACAATGAAAATGACCTATGAAAGGAAACTTTAAAAAATATTACTCAACATTTTTTTAGATACTTCTTATGAGTGTACCCACTTTTATTGGGTGCTGTGAATGTATTAAAACACTGATAGATATCGCATTAATAAATCGAGAATGACTTGTACTTGTGAGTCAAGTGTCAAAGCTCTAGTTCATCCAAGGTCAAAGCAATAGCTCAATTTTATGGACAAACTGTATCTACACAACATGAGACATCTTCACCATCTCATCATTACATCTGTCTCTCAAGTCTCTTTAGCTTTAAATACTGATCAATCTCTTAAGCCGAAGATACTAAACAGACTGAAGTTCTTGAACAAGGCATAGACATTATCATTGATTATCGAAAGTGACAGGACAACTGAATACTCTATCTCTTTAGCTGTCCCCAGTCTAGACAACAATAGACCACGTGTACACTTCAAGACGTAAAGTCCAATGGGAGTGGCAGAGGGTTCCACCCCTCTCTAGTTTCTTATAAGACTATCGTGACCAGGGAGCCCTGTTTTGGGGTCACTAGAGTGTGAGAAATATGAGACCTGACTGAATGATGGATGTATTAAGTGCCACTTTGGGACTATCTTTCTTGTTTGAATATGGAAATCCAAACATGGTGCTTGTCAAAATCCCCTTTTTACCATAATAGTTTGGGTTCCCACACTCAGTAAATCCAATTTTTATGACACTCGAAATGCATGGAATGCACACTTTTTTCTTCATAGAATGTTCTATTTTAACTTAGGGAACTATTTCCTAACGAAATATTTATAGGAGTAATAAGCATGGGCACTTTCATAACCATTAATGTGATGTCTATGAGGCATGACAAGCTTCATTTAACATGTAAATGTGTATTACGACAGACTGGCATCTCATCATCACGTATGCCTGCACTACATAGCCTTTTAGAATAGATGCATCTGGTCATGCATACATAAGTAATAAGGTACTGACTTAGTAAGATGACCAACAGTTATACTGAATACAAAGCAAAGCCATAACTGCACATATGGCTACTTTACAATTGGACTGACAATTCAACTTAGGACATCGGATCCATTTCTGTATTCAGCTGGGACCATGCAATGTTTGCAGGAAAATAGTAAGGCTGCCTTCCAATGCCAGATAGCTGTGCTCTTTGCTGTAGCTGTACATATAAATGGGACTTGAATATTGGTCCTATTGGGCACTTTGAAGATATGAAGGACAAGTATTGGAAAATGGATTGGCTAGTTTGTAGCAGGGTTCCCTGGAGACCCTTTGGGCTGCAGAGGATGAGGTGGCCATCCAGAGAGAATCAGAGCCCCAGAGAGCCACAAGGAGCTACACTGAGCCAGATGGTGCCACAGAGAGCCACAGAAGGGTGTCAGTCAGAATGTTGGTGGAGGGTCAGCTGTACTGCCCTACTGAATTTCACCCTATGGCCACTACAGACCACTACAGAAGGAGGGGCTGCTGTGATGTCAGAGATGGGTTCACCCCATTCTTAGTTCACCCCATTCTTAGTAAGGACCTCTTTGAGAGATCAAAGATCAGGTCCCAGCATTAAGACCAGGTGTGGGATCAAGGCTCAGATCAAAGATTTTGTGATCAGAGATGCCAAGGGCCTATCAGAGGATGCTGCTGCTGCTGATGCTGCTGCTGTTAGTTCACTACACGACAAGGGATTGTAGAGAGCGCTTATCAGGGCTGCTTCAGGGCTAGGGCCCGTTCCTTAATGACCTCTTTCAAGGGCCCTTAAGAAATGTTAAGGCCTGGGGTGTACAGAGAACAGGCATGTCCTGGTGCCAGTCTATCTATAAAGGCTTATGTCAGTCTGCCTGCAATGTTTGGCAAGTGGACTTGAGTTCAGTTCAAACCAAGGCTAATTTTTCTTCAGCTTTTTCGACTCATTCTGTACACTGTGTGTGTGTAGTGTTCTTTTAAAGTTCTTTCAAGTTTCAAACATGCAATCCACTTGCTGCTGAGCTTTGAAAAGCAGTCCACTTGGCAATGAGTTGGCTGGGATGCTCGTGTACCATATTTATCCAATTAGAAACACCGTCTACCAATATCCTACAAAAATTAATATTCACCAACTGCTGAAAGTCTCATTACAGTAGTTCACTCAATATTTTAATTTCAATAGATATTGCTTCATATTTCGGCCCCAGGCCTATTTTCGAGTCCGAATTCTTTTCGGAGTATTGGCTCTCATCGAACAGATACGGTATTGAGGTTGGACTGCACGTAACCAGGATTGGAGCCTCCTCTTTAAATAGGTTTTATGATGTAGTGGACTGTTGAGTGCTATGCTCTTGCAGTCCTGCTTCTGAAATAGTGCAATGATCAGTTAGTAACTGCAGTGCTGAGCCTGCTTTCAGTGTTATCTCTTTACAATTATTATATAGACTACAATTGGTATATGCTTTGTTTTAGTATCAATGTGTGTATATAATATTATGATTATTACTGCATTTGGCACTCTTGAGCCTCTCTCCATAAAGAATTTCATTTCTGACATATAGGCCCACCCTGACAATAAAAATAAATCTTACTTATCTCAAACAAGGCTGGAGTAACGCTACAGACAGAGCCATAAAATAAGTTGCCTAGGCCTCTAATCGAGACAATATGGCAGTCACTGCACCTGCAGGGCCTGCTAAAACACTGCTTCAGCCTACTATGCCTGCAGCTGCTTAGCCAAACCACCAGACCAAGTTGATTAACTTCTGCTATTTATATAGGTTGGGGGACACATGGTTTTTGTTGGATAAACTGACCCTGGGCTAGGAGGCACTAGTAGGAGCACTAGTGAGGCACTAGTAAGGCACCAGCATGGCAGATGGCAGCTGCTTGATGGTAGTCCTTGCTGCTCCTCGTCCAGGTTCTGTCAACAAAGCTTTGCTGCTATGCCATCCAGTGCTTGGGCCAGTGCTTGGGTCAGCCCTTGTTATTTGAGTGGCTCATGGAAATGTTCTATCATTCATCTATTAGACTAGTACTGCTCTTGTGATTATGCAAGGACTCCATCAGTGAGAGCATAGATACCTTCAGTCTAGTACTAGTTCAGCTGCTGTTCAGCTGCTTCTCAGCTGCTAGGCTGCTCAGCTGCTAGCCATAATGACTAAATCCATCGGTTACAAGTAAAGAGCTGCACGAAATAGGAGCACATTAGGCAGGCAATTATAGAGGCCACTTTCGGAGGGATGGCTGCGTCGTGATCATAGCACGCTGGCCCAAATTGCACAATATCATGGCATAATATATTGCACAGCATGCCATGTCATGCCATGCCATATATGTGCACAATATGTTATGTTGCTTGACATAATGTTAGACTACGATCTGTAATCATTCTTCTGACGTTATCTGCTGATAGAGGCAGACGTAATGAGGAACTGATACAGTAACAGGACATCAAACATAAGTGGGATCTTTCACTTTACCAAGTACAGACTGACAAACAAGTTGAGTGTCTCCACTTAATGACATCCAACTAAGGTTTAGCAAAAAGAGCCAATTATACAGGCCATCCATCTGGATCATAAGGCAACTTGCAGAGGAAACAGCGTCAGAGCACTATAGTATAACAGAAGAAAATATGGAAGAAATAGAACAATGTAGAAGGTTTTTCAAATTGCCTGATTCCAGAAAAGCTGGGTATACCCTGTTTCGATATTAAGACCACTTCAGCTACAACCAAAGATGGTCTTATTTGTGGGGTTTCCACTGCATATAATATTATATAATACAAATAATTTAATAGCAAAATTCAGCTACATTGTACACCATAAATGTGTTGTCCATATGGATATGGGCAATATTTCATCTGGACTCCCTGGTATGATCCTGACTAGCAAATAAATGACGAGCTCCCCATGACCCAGATACAGTCAACATCTGGAGGCAGCCATCAGCCAAACAGCCTCAAAGTGGATTAAATATGAACCACTATTTGCACAAACTAAACAAACTGAGAGAACTGAGTGCACTGGCCTCACCACTGCAGCCCACTGGTGTCAGATGCTTGGTAGGGCAGGGCCAGAGGACCCAACAACTCTGCAAGGGCAAGCTAGATGTACCATGGTACCATGCCTGGAGCCAAGTACCCTTACTTGGCTCCATGGATGTACTAAATTAATCTTTCAATGTCTCAATGCTACTGCACTGGGTCTGAAGCTTAGTCAGCATATATGACTATGAGAGTCACTATACAGATGTAATGCTGAGATGATAAGGCAGCTTTGATTCCACACTTTTACTTGCCTCTGCATAGACACTGGGTACAATTTAACGTCTCATGCAATCGACATTCAGTTGGAACCTGGGACCTTCAGTAGAGAGGATAAATAAACATGTAAAGGCGAGATACAGGGTTTCCTGAAGGTTTAAGGGTAGCAAGTGATTTTTGGGTGGGTTGACTTCTCGAATGAAAAAAGGTCTCCAAAAAACCCTGGGTTACCTAGGTTACCCAAGGTCACCATGACAGGTACAGATTCTTTAAATTAATTTTGGTTTCAGGAGGTGATAGCCTTGTGTTCAATGCACTGTTGTCCATCAATGTAATAATGCCTAGCAGTAGACTGGTAATATAATGAAATGACAATACAAGCCTTCAACAATCGATGACAAGTTAGTATAATCTAAATCGATCTTTACATCATAATCAAACAATGTTGATTTTATAGTACATATATCCCATGGTATATTTCATCAGCAGCAGCAGTGACGTAGTTTTTTATTGTTTATTAGTGTTTATTGAAATAACCTCTCCCCAAAGGCAACATCACTTCAGACACTATACTTAACATTTATAATTATATACCAACACCAGCAGCTCAGAAATTGAACTCAAGGGTTCTCTGTATTTCCACCAGGTGGCTAAAACAGAATACTGCAATTCTATTGGCTGGAAAAGTTCCCGCCCTTGACTGTGATTGGCTGAAGCAAAGTGCATCCTAGCAGCAGTATTTTTAGTGCATTTTAATGTATATTTGACACTGTATCATTTAGTTGATGTTTGTTATTTTTTTGAGAAAGTTATATTTATGGAATCAGTTAGTTATTACCTACTGTGTCTGAAAAGCAATATGAGTAATAAGAGGAGAGGAAAGAGTTATGTCCTGCTGAATTCAGGGCTGTTCTGTGAAAAGACTCTATTCAAAGGCCTAACCACTGGGGCAGATTAGCATCTGTTATTCCAATAAGGACTGAGACTCCAGTTACTTGCTACTGGTGTACATTGGTGCAGTAGAAGATATGTGGCATCCCTGCAGGCCACTCCACAAATATAAGGTCGGATTACTCAAGATTGAAGGGACATTGAGGTCCAAGGATGCATCTATAATGGTATTTATGTCGCATTTATATTCCATATATATTGCCATTTCATTGTATTTATAGTGGCTTCAATATTGCATTTGACAATGATGATGATGAACGAGTTTATTCAGCAACAAGTGGTATGTTCTCGCTGATAGTAGGCCAACCAGGATTTGCACTGGTTTAAATATGGTTTTATTATTGGCCTTGAATAGTTATATTTAATTCATAATGGCTATTTTCTACATTAATTGCATTATTAAGGTCTTCACTTTTATTAAACATTCATGTGAACATCTATACACTAATATGCTGTACCATTATGTGCCCCCTAGTGTTGCACAAATTTACATCAGCCTTTATGATAAATTCAAATGGACCTTTACATCGCATAAATCTATATTGTTAAACATGAATGAGTATATTGCCTTTGCCTTGTCATTATATTACATTTGTTGAAATTCAGAATTGATATAAACTTATGACATTCATATTGCAGGCAAGTAATTTGAAATGTCCAGCTCAAAATGACAACCTTGCTTGGGAAATGAACCCTTGACCTTCAGAGGAGCTAACAGTCTGACCATGACGCCAGGAAAGATAATATAAGATAAAACTTTATTTACAGTCGGTGGTGACAAGATAACAAAGAACATAAGCTACAGTAGCTTTAAACCGACAAATAAAAATTAATAAATCAATAGAATAATTTTACCAGATGATACCTTCAACTGGTACAAAATGCTAATATTAGAAATTGTTAAATTCAAATTCGACAAATCGTCCTTCCAAAACACCTCGCTCACTCGATCCACTCCAACTGAAATGTCCTAACATCCAGAAAACCTTGAATACCTTCGTCATTTCACATACAGATATGCCTATATCTACATCATTTTAAACACAGATATGACTGTATCTATGTCATTTTGGTTATGTGTCATGATCACACAGAAAGTGCTAGACCAGTTATTTGCATAACTCCTGTCTAAGAGTTATGGCATTGCAGTATTCTGCAGTAATAACAGAAGACAACAATGTCACTGTCGTTATAGTATGCTGGCTATGCTCATACTGTGCTGTATGAAGGGATAGCATACATGCCATGCTGCACACTCTTGTCTCATATTATGCATTCTGTGGCTAAAAGTTGAGCAACTTTGTCCCTTGAGAGTTTTGACAATATATTAAGAAGGCTTACTGTACAAAAGTGGGTCTGGTATCAGATATTTATGTGAAATATATAATTTATACATTTCAATTCGAGCTTGGCAAATCAGAGACAATTTGTTCTCCAATAGTGGGTGGAAATTTTTCAGTCCACCCAGGTATTTGTGTCGAAATTATGTACACTAGGCGACAATAAAATTCCACACGACAGCAAGATTCGCCACTGCAAATTAAGTCCAATTGACACTTACTAGATGGCTGTCGGGAGTTATAGAACACTGTTAATGATATAAACAATTAGTTTTGTAACAAATGATGAACTTGCAAGGTGTATAATTGTGTTTTAGGGGGTGGCGAATTTCAATGTCGCCGAGTGTATACATTTTCAATTGGAGTTTTGCAAATGAGTGTAGCGAACCAACTTGTTCTCCAACAACTTACAGTGGTGGGAAAACGTTTCAGTACACCCATTAAATGTGCATGATTTTTTGTAAGTTCTTGTCTACCAAGATATAATATGATGACATATACTACATGAGGTCAATGAAAATTTTGCCAATTAGAATTCCATAGATTGTCTCCGCATAGTTTTACATTTTTGTCACATGTGCAATAGCTTATTTCAACCACTGCACAGCATGAACACTGTGGGTTGATTAATATTTTGTTTGGCAAAATGATTTTGTAAATCTTTCACCACAGTGCTTGCATAATATCTTTAATGGTACAAAAAATTATTACACAGTAACATGACGTTAAGTAAGACATTTACATGACGTTAACTATGAATTGTAATCTATTGTTACAGTAAATATAAGCCCATCAGGAAACCACCTGAGCATTAGCTGTAATGGTGGCACCTTCAATAAAAAGAAAGAAAATTTAATTAAGATTAAACAAAAATAATTATGCTATTATCACAAGTTAAATAACATGGATAGAATCTTTTTTCCAAAAATGTAATAATGATAACGTAATGATATGAAAGTGATGGGATGAGTTGAGTTTTATGACTGAGAAATATAGCAGTTTCTGTTTTCACAATGAGCTGGATATTGTTTAACTAGATGATCATGGTATCTTTTGCTAAATGCTTAAATTATACATTGTTAATTGTAGTCAGATTATTTTCTGTATGTCTTTGTCAGAGGTCTATACAAACAAAGATCTTTTAGCAACATAATACATAGTCCCTTGCTGCCTGATACCTTTTTTTTTCTTTTCAAAAACGTGCTGAAAACTTGCCTGGCTGCATCTAATATGATCCAAGGCACCTCGCTGGATGTTTCCGTGACAATTTGACATCCATAGCAGAACTTTCCTTTCTCACTTCTAAGAAAGATATTCGGTTTGAAAGAAAGATATTCTGTTTGAAAGAAAGATATATTCCGTCGTTATAAAGAAATATATTCTGCTTGAAAGATAGGTATATATTCTGCTTGAAAAGCTAGTCTTAAAACTTAAAAACCATGCCAAGCTCTATGCTTCATGGGAAAATAAAGATAAAAGAAGCTAAGTTATGGTTGATTTAATATGCTAATTTATAAGCTGATCATAAATTGTAATAAAGTACATGTGTTCAGGGTTCATGCTGAGGCAAGAAATAGACCCATCTGCATGCTTATCATAATAATAAGTACTAAACATGGTTTAGCATCTCATCACTACGTCTGCCTCCAGGATGCAAGGCAAGCTTTGCTATTGCAGAAATGAAACCTGATCAAACAAGACTTACCATGTTGTCATTGAAAAGTGTAACTAGCTAAGAAGTAAGTCAGAACTTAATTGTTATGTCATTTTTGTCAGACACTCTTAAAGTTTAGGCTGAGGCAAAAATAAAATATCAGTCTGACATTTATATTTTCTAAAACTAAAGTTACGGAGAAGTCTAGACAGTTGCCTTCTTATTTTTCCAGAAGCAAAATTCGCTTGTCAAGTTTATAACATCCTTAGGGTAAAATGGATACCAGAATTAGACCAAAATCTCTGTCTGAAAATCATAAATTCATATTTCCTAATTTAGCAACTTTATAAAAGTTTATAAAAGTTGAAAATCTTTTCCTAATTTCCCCTTAGAAACAATATAGATCCATCATTAAAGTTTATTTCATTTCTGGCAAATATTGTTTGGAGAATTAGACCGAAACTTCTGCCATGCATCAATATTTTCTGCATTAACAAAGTTCTGGAAAGGTCTTGTCTGTGAAAATCTATTTCCTTTTTCCTTATATAGAAACAACATATACTTTCATGTTCTTTCCATGTTTGCAAACAGATATCTATTTCCTAATATGATTCGGGAAAAATAGATAGCAGACGGTCTAAAATACTTTCATATTTCATTATAAGTTCAAAAAGGTCTAGTCAGTTAAGAATAATTTTACCTACAAAAACAACATTTGCTCTTCAAATCTCCAGTCCGCTCAGGCAAAAATTTATCGCGGAATTAGACCGAAATCTTTGCCTTACATTTATACATCTACATTTGCTACATTAGGAGCTTGAAAAGGTCAAGTCAGAACTTTGAAATATCTACTTTTTCCCCCTCAAGAAACCTTTTTTTTTTGTACTTTGAATCTCCAATATTCTGAGGCCAAAAATTGACCACAGAATTAGACCGAAATATCTGCCTTTTACAATTTATATCGCTGCTGAATTGCCTTCACATTGCTCACATGTGCTGCTCGGCTATGTTAGTGTTTTCTACAGGTGCCCAATATTTGCTTTGATATTGACCTTTTAAGATACACCTGGCACAGACTGGCAGCTTGTTTAACATTACTCTTTTACGAATCCCAGATGATATAACATGGAAGTCATTGCTTATGTCAGTCAGGATGTGCGCAGTATAAAACTGATTCCGTTAACCTAAGTAGGCTCTTCACTAATATCTCTATTTTCCTACGTAAAGTATTCACTAAAAGGAAATACTGAATCTTGATAACAAGCCAAGGTTTTTTTTGTTGTTTATTTTTGTTTTAGTTTCTTTTTGAGAGAGAGAATCATTATCCCAGCACCTGAATAGGACTTTATTTAGGACAAGCATTTATTAAAGACTAACTTCTGGTATATTTCCTAGGTTACCAGCTTCTAAACTAATCCCTAAAAATAGCTTTATTTCAAACCTAACTTGTAACCAACCAAATAGGCCTATAAACGCCGTAACGGTACATCTCTATTTCCCATAATTTTAAGGAATTTCTCAAATTCATACAGACAATTAAAAAAAACCAAGAAATAGGCCATTGTATGCATTGACAAAGTTGCTTGCCAGTGGTTACCGTGGATGCCTTATTCACACTTGACCAAAACCAATCAACCTTGTTGCAATACAAACAAGGAGTGTCAGGATTGTAAATCAAACCCACGTTCCCCAGAGAAGCTAAACAATGCTTTAAACACTAGACCACCCAACTGTGCAAACAGTGCTATATACAGTTTATGCCGCATGGTACGATACATTGATGAATAGACAGGGTCAGACCTGGCCTTTTCAACTTGGAAAGAAAGCTTGAACAAAACTGACAGCAGTAACAGCTGACAGCTTAAAATATCAGCTCAGAAAGGCATAAATGACATTAGCCTATGGTCCCTCCCTCCAGGCTTGTGTCAGAAAATACATAGTCCGTCCACACTTGTGTACAAGTGGTTATGCTCAGCTATGCTCAGGTATGTTGGTAATTACACTGTTAATAGAGCCCAGCTCCCAGTGGGGCAAATTTTGGACCTTGCTATACTCCTTGCCCACAGCTGGGGGTTCTCCAAGTTACAGAACCAACACAGGTGGTGGGTTCGGACCTCATACTGCACAACAAAACATGGTGCCAACCCACTCTATCTCCTATCACTGTTAATCACATCCCTCCTACCACTAGCCTAAAAATGTTTCAGTCTTTTTTTCTGCTCTCTTCATCTGCTGACCTGAGTTACCTTCAACCTTTTGTAAGATTAAATAAATGTTCCTATATGATAAAAATGCAATAACTTGTGCTGAAAAATCACAAAACATTTGTTGGGTGACTGGCACTGGACAGGCAGAAAAGAAGTGCGGGTTTTCAATGATGTTGTGATGTACACTAAAAAAAGCTGAGATTTAAAAATTATTCAATTTTATTTTTTTGACAGACGTTTTTCTTATAAATACTTTGATAAAATGTTGTCTCTTATTAAGTTAAAGTATAGATATTGTTGTCAGATTTCTGTAAAAAAAATATATATATATAAGTAAAAATTTATTCCTGAGTAATTGTGGGCAATTTTCAGTATTTGCATATTTATTGACATAACAAGTAAATCCAATATTTTTCCTTTAATTTCTTGGAAACTAAATATCACATGGCTTGGCGAACTGCCTAACAACGCGATCTTTAGTCAGCCATTGGCAAACTCGCAATGACAGCAATATTTCAGTCCATGGTCTTAAAATCAAGGCTGTCAAAATTTCGGAGTTCCACTGTACATAATGTACGTCATAAACGATATATTTACTAGATTATTAGGCAATATTAGCGCTTTGTCTATGACTCTGAGTCAAACCCAGGACTGTCGACTAAGCCACACTCATTGGTCAATACTTCAATGGGATGATTCCCATAACTTACAAAACTTTTCAGAAAAAAAAAAGTAGTAGAAGACATTCATTGCAACCATACACCCCTTCAAAGGCTTACATTATGGATGTATCTCTGGTATTTCTGAGCTGCCTCCACTGCATACAAAGTTTTGTAAAGCTCCAGTGATCAATAAAAGCAAAATATTTGCAAGGTTTGTGTGCATACTGCCATTTTCTGAAGCTTTTCAATATTTCCCCAGAATTCCAGGCTTCTTGTTTTGCCCTGCCAGCAATTGCAAAAGATTTCCTGGAATTTATCCAGGCAAAGACCGCTCTTTGAAGTTTTAAATGCAAAAATACTGACCATTCATTTATTCATTCGCCAGTCATTCAGTCAGTCAGTCAGTCAGTCAATCACAGTTTAACAAGATATATAAAACAGGAAACGATGATTCATCCATACATTCATGAATTCATTCATCCATTCATTCATGCATGTACAATGCTTAATCTAGGTAACAATGACTGCTACTCAACAACATTCATTCATGCATTCATTCATTCATTCACTCATTCATTCATTCAACCATTCATTCATTCAACCATTTATACAATGCTTAACCAGATAATGCAGGGAACGATTTCAATATATTCCCTCATTTACTGGAGGATACTGGGAGTATACTGGGAGTATGGCATACCACAAGGGGCTCCATTGCAACCACACATGGAGCACACTGCTACCAAAAGATATGCAAGATACAATTCTCTTGTTATCAGAGATCACCAGCTTTCATGTTTCTACAACTGTGCACTTCCAACTGTCGTTAATTGATAGGAGGGCTGAAGCATACAAATTGATCTACCCCACAGAAGATAAAGGAGTATACATATTGTAATTGTAGTTGATAAAGCACTGGCCTTCAAAATAACGAGTTTGTACCAAAAATGCTCAAGAGATGGCGTGCTGTGTCTGTCTCCACACACATGTCGTCACTAAAAATATACATCTAATTAACTAAATTAAAAATGTTCAGTAAAATAAAAAAACTACATTTGTGCAAGGATACATGCCTTGAGACCTTCTAAATCTTTTCAGAAGTAGACAATGCGTACATTTGATAAATATGTAACTTGTTCATTTCCGATTCAAGCAATAAGTACTGGAGTAGCTTTTGAATTAGAATTAAAGAAAGAAGTGGAGGTCTGTGCAAACACCATAAACATATGCTAAAATACCCACCACAAAATGTGACTGTTAATACAATATATATATAACTATGGTTATACAGACCTGTGACCTGTCTCTTTATCATCTTATCATTATGGCCGCCTTTAGCAGCGGATGAAATATGAAATACTTTTTAAAATGTCACAATATTGCTTCAATGTACAAGCATTCGACCAAACTTGTGTTACGAGTTGTATTCACATGCATATTGGGACAAATTCACAACAAACGGACAATACCAATATTATAACAAAAATTGATACAAGTACATGTTCAGTCATCATCATTGATCATTTGATCCTTAAGTTTCCACAGAACAACCACTGAATGGTAGTAGATCTGCAACAGCTATCAGACAGACATGCAGACATGTGGCTTATGAATGCCCCATTGAGCCAACAAGACTGAGGGTACACAAGCAAATCTCACTTGGGGGTGATATGTCATGCCCCAAGCTAATATCAAGGGCTTGCAGCCATATCACAGGGTAAATATCTCTTGCTTAAATGCCCAGGCTATGTTCTAGTACACCAGTGCTATCATGATCCTGATAAGCTGGCATGACCGAATACATTAGTGCCTGTGAAAGTAGATATCGGGGGGGGGGGGGGATAGGAGGGGGCTGGGGTGCTGTAATGCATAAAATCAACAAAACACTTTCCGAATCACATATAACTTATAAGAATATTAAGAGGACGCCGGGAATACTGAAGTACACGACAAGTACTAATATACATGTAACAGGGCCGTAGCATGGGAAAAAGTCTAGGGGGGGGGGGGCAGTTAGGTCAAAAGTCACACTTCTGAAGTCAAGTTCTGCTGTTCACTTCAGTTGCCATAAATGTACTATATCTTTGCAAAATTCTAGGGAAGGGAGGCCCCCCCCCCCCGCAGGCTACGGCCCTGTGTAATCTTTAATTCATTATGTAGTTTATAAACCACCAAATTCGTAGTACAATTTTCATGTGCACATTGTCATTAGGGGAGGTAGATCTGGAGAGCAAAGACCTATGGGGGAGGGGGCGTGACATATCAGTAATGTCTTGTCAGGCAATGAAGCCATTGATTTGAAGCATCATTGCATTGTGAACCAAATTAGATAAACCATCGACTATATCATTATGCATTACAAATATTCTACTAATATATAGAGTATATAACCAGACTCAATGCAAGTCAGCACATTGTACCACGCTGTTTACATTGGTGACAGTTCAAGCATGTCCAGGTCTGCAGCTGTCATATAGTGTCAAACGTCAAGCAGTGAAATTGCAGTATTGTCGCACCGCCTTTGCGGGGTGCTCACGGGTTTATTATCAAATAAATCAATAAATAAACATATTTACCTTCTAGGTCTACAACTTTTCCAGCCCTTTTCAAAGCCTTCACTGCCTCATCGTGAGTTGCTTCTCTTAAATCCTCTCCATTTACTGATAAAATTGCATCGCCAACATAAAGTTGCTCAGTCTTGTCAGCGGCCATTCCTTTAAAGATCTTACTTATCAGGATAGGCATCTTATTCTCCTTGCCTCCTTTGATGCTAATTCCTAGGCCGTTTGCATCCTCTTTTACGACCCTGATAACGCGTTTCTGACCCGCGACCGACTCAGGAAATCCTTCGGGGAAGATCTCTTGCCCAGAACCGTTCGTCCCCGCCTCCGGTCCAGCCGCGTTGTCCACGCTTCTCCCCGTCCCCACACCTTCCACATTGCCATTAACGAGCCCACCAACGTCTCCATCATCATCCATACTCAAAGTGAGAGTCTCTTCTCCCAGTGTCACATACACCCGGCACCATTGTTGTCGAATATAAACCTCCAACAGACCAGAGCGACCGATGCCCGTCGCCATCTTGGCAAGCGGTGTCTAGCTACCTCGGTCACGTGACCAACCCATCATCGATCCACACTTTCCCGCCACGAGTTATTTTTGGAATTAAAAGGCTCAATACCCTCCAAGTTTTTAAGTCCTAGATACGCCCCTTCTGCTCAGTTGACCATTTATTAAGTAATAGTGCTGCACTGCAATTTTAAATTGCGTTCTCAAACAAATATAATATTCCTCCAATATGTAAATAAATTCTAGCCCTAACGAGAGCTCCAAGCATTTCTTTAGAGACTACCCTACAGATTGATAATTTGCAATTATTCATTTTATAACAGTATATATATATTAGTATTATTATTTTTTAATTTTTTTTTTTGCATTCTAGTTTTAATTTATGTCGAGTTTGTAGATATATGTAAATATAAGGCTTACCTCACTGACACATGTACAATGAAGAAGATGAAATCAAATTTGTGATGGACAGTAGTTGCACTAAATTGCATAAACAATACGCAATAAATGATCTATTAATTGACCTACCCTGTAATTTTACTCTAAAGTGCCGGGTAGGTCATTTTGTAATTTTATATATTTTAGTTAATACAGAATAAATAGTGAACTTTAATAATTACCTATATTAGGCTATAATTATTCGAGGGCATATTATATGCCATTGCAATTGAGGGGGCCAGGCTTGATCATCACTTCAACTGCGTCTGGGCTGCACCAGTTGGAATCCGGCAGGATTCGCACTTTGCTGGCCCGCTGCGACTAGCTGACGCCAAAATCCGCCCCTGATTTAGCAAAAGGTTAAAATTTTCCACAGCAAGGCGCTGTAACACTTTTTTAGACGCCAGCGTCCTCGGGCGAAAATTTTACGAACTATTTTGGAGGTGTGTCCTCTTTATCAGCCAATCAGCTTCGAGTATTCGCAACACTGCCGATCAAAGTCATTCAGCAGCTGAGGATTGCCCTTGTTGACAACAGTTTAGAATGGCGCTTTTTGCTCGATTTGCTAGGACTGCGGTGCTGTCAGGATCTCGAATGTTGCAGACACAGTACAGGGCTGCTGTACAAGTCCCTAGACTGAGGAATTTTTCATGCACGTCTCTTCTGGCTGGTAAGAATGGATCACTGAAAACAGGCCACGCGTGCCCAACCACTATCAGTGTATCACTTAATCACCTCATGAAGGCTGTTCTGTTGGCCTGAAATTCCCAATGCCGCAATGGGCATGGCCTCATTTGAATGAAACCCTGCAGTGCAATTGACGAGGTCACAAAATATTGCTCTATAAGTATCACCATAATTTTACAAGTAACATGTGTAATACTGTTATTTTTCTAGTACAATGCATGATTTGCCATCAATGCATCACTGCCATCACGTTTTATGCCCTCATTAGCAACCCCTAAAGTCCGTCATCACCAAGGATAATCAACTAATGCAACTATACATATTATAACTCATCAGATGGCATGAAACAAGGGGTTACAACTATCCTCTGTCCATCCAGTCTCGGAGACACTGATTTTCTTCAATTTCTCAGCAAATATAAGGCCTAAATAGTTACTCATAAAATGCCCATATATTTTTTTTATGAAGATCCGCATGAAGAACTGCAAAAGGAATCATTTTGACAATTACATCTTAGAAAATTAGTGTATGCCCCATAATAATTTTGATTAACAGGTAGCCAGCTTCATCTAGACTATAGTTAGCAAGTAAGTCGGTCTTAGTCATGCATGCATATTTGCATAATTTTAATAACCCTAATAACATAACAGCATGAACCAAAGCTGACAAACTTTTTATTGACTGATCAATTTGTAGTTGCAATTGATCACACGCTTAATTTACTCTTCACCCAATGTGTTGCCAATGTAACCTTCTATAGAATGCACTGACATGTCCAAAGTTGTAAATGAAGGATCCACATGGACCTGTCACAACTGCAGCTCAGTTTACTATACTGTATTTATAAACTCTGGATGAGTAGCAACCTGAGGCCATTCATAAAAATATTTATACATACACTGCATATGACAACTTTTTTCCTTGCTTTATTATTTTTTTTTTAGTCCTCAAACTGTTTCCAGAATATTCTTCTGACGTTAAAAAAAAAAATTCCCTACCAACTTGTTTGGTTTTTTAAGTGTCATGTAACCCACAACAGAAATATTCTTAAGGCTGGCCTGAGTAACACAGATATGGGACAACTAGAGAAAGTATTTCTAATGGCTGGTATCAAAATCATAAATTTCTACAGAGCAGTTATTGAACACTGAGCTTTAAAACTTAACATAGGATTCTAAAGGAGAAGGGGTTTGTTTTGACGGAGGTTGCTCCACATGGTGATACTGAGGGGTGTCACTGTCACGTGACACGCAATAGTGACACTATTGGCTGGCACCCTCTGAACCAGGAATGGTGTATTACAGGTCCTGTAGTACACAGGGATTTTTGTACTTAGTCTATAATGGGGGACTAACAGGGATATCATACATGTATTGAATATAAGACCAAGTTGACTTGGCACAAAGATCCCTGTGCTGTAGTGTAGCCCTGTAAACATGACCCTTGAAGTACTTAGCCTTCATCCACGTACAGTGACCCATGCAAAAGTTCAAAATTCAAGTTAAATTTCCTTGTCTACTTAAAATTATCTTTTGTCATGCCCAGTAGTACAATATGGATTACTCACTGATAACATTGTTTTAGTTCATGCACAATCAGTAAGCCAATAATTATATGCCATTTTAATAATACATAGTGTCGCATGGCTAAGAAACAAGTGGTGTTTTGATCTATATAACTTATATATCGCTTATTAAAGCCCTTAAAGTTATTGGATGCATCAATAACCATCACATCATCCAGAAATTGTAGAATTCATCCAGCCATGACTGTAGGACACGTATCATACACAAGGTTGTTATGAGATTTTTTTTCATTCTTTTTGTCCTGAAATTGACCCCATTCATCATGGTTAACCAAGCAGGTCCAAGCTGTTTGATTTTAAAAACTTTCCAAGATTGGACTGACAATTTTTATAATTTATAATTCCTTCTTTTTTTTTTTTTTTCAGATAAGAAATTTTCTGAACAGCATGAGTGGGTAGAGCTTAACGGCAATGTAGTAAGAATTGGAATTAGTGATCATGCTCAGGTATGAACAATTTAATATCCCTTGTAACTTAATTAATTAAATTAGGTAATGTAGACTCAGGAAACTTCTTTTTATTTATTTAGTATTATTATGTTTTTGGTTCTGGTATCTTCAATATTGGCCCAAAACTATTAGGGTAGGTGGTGGTGAAAAAAAAATTCTTCTAACTTCTTGTAAATGAAATAACTTTGTGGATTAGTTAATAGGATCTTTATACATTATTCCAATACATGCGAACTGTTTCATCAAATGGTCAGACTTTAGAATCGGCTGTTTTAATTTTTGTAAGTATGTTGACCAGTGTTCAAAATAAGTGGTTATCATGACAACAAAATATTGGTTCTGGACAGCTTAAATTTCTCTCATTGTTTTCCGGTGGACAACCAGCCACTTAATTTCCCTGGTTAGACTCTACTATACTGTGGCATGTCCCACAGGCGGACAGTTGTTTGCTTCGGTTTCCCAGCAACCGAATATCCCTGGTGGTGGTTAGGGCTTTACGTCCTGTATTTCTGCACCTGATGGGCTAATTAGGACCAGCAGGGACCATGGCAATGAGATAAAGGATGAAACAGCCATCCAACATAGGCTCGACCAGGAATTGAACCCGGGACAGTGGTTGGAAGCCCAGCGCGCTACCACTGAGCTAGGCCCCCACCCCTTTATCCCAGCAACTACAAGGCCCTTACCTCAAATCAAATCGATCTATCATCTCAGATGTTATTGCATTCTTTGTTGCTGTTCAGAAAATCCCCGTAGGATTAACATTGGCACGGAGATTTGTACCATAGTAATTTAGTAAAGCCTAGTTACAGTTCAAATTGTTTTTTGGACAACCAAATGTTTAGGACAACCAAATTTATCATGTGGTTGTATGTTGGACAACCATGTAAAATTTCTTATTTTTAACATTAATGTTAATTAGGCCACGGTTTTTTGATCTTATGTTTCTCGGACCATTTTCTTGAGACGGTTGGTCGGAAAATAAAAAAAAAACCCAGAAAGTGTTTTTTATTCATAAATTAACACATGTGATGTGATACTTTGAGATGCAATACACATATTTGCCCAGACAATTGTTGATTTATTAATTGAGCGGCACTGCAAAAGTTTGGCCGGCGGTGTTGAGAAACGAAAGATAAAAAAACCGTTGCCTTAGAGCACAAGTTATATATGGGAGTAGAACATTGTCAACGATATAAAAAGCCATGGCTGGGATGTCTGAAGCTCTACATTGATAATAAGATAAGATAAAGAAGATAAAGAGCATTAAAGATAATTTATTGGATGCTGTATGTATAAATCTTAAGTAATGTGACCTGTTGATTACTATGCTTTATAATGAGTCAAGGTTAACTGGTGATATTCAATGGTCTTTTGCTGCTTAAACCTACTAACAATATCAACCAATGTGACGTGGCAGAAGCACTTTGAAAGACGGAAAATTTTTTTATTGTTTGCCAGTGTAACCACTTTTCTGCTAGGCACTATAAGACAATGTTGAGGTCTCAGACTACTGAAAACTTTTCAATAAAATAATACAAAGTTGATCACTCAATACAATGTGAAATAATGTATGAATTATTCTATGCATGAAATTCTCAGCTTAATGCATTTTTGCAGCTAAAGCAATTAGCATAATGACATACTGAAATACCCTGATGGGTGTCTCTGTCAATAAAACAATGACTACCTAGCCCTACAGGCTTAAAAGTCACAAATCATCTTAATAAATGTAAATTATTGACCATTTAGCTCGAGTTATTTAACTTACTATAGAATTTATTTTCGAAAGTTACGGTTGCAGCTTCAAAAGAGGGTCTGTCAGATCACCAGAACCCGATTTTTTTTCCAGACCAAACCATGAAATAAAGGTATCGGCTTTATATAAATAATATAACATAATTATTATAATATTCATTTTATGGTTGTTGTTTTTTCAGGATGCCCTAGGAGACATAGTGTTTGTAGAACTTCCTCCTGTTGGCGATAGTTTCAGCAAAGATGGTGAGTATTGCACTAATATCCCAATAGCTGTAACTTATATATATATCAACTATATGTGTAACAGCTTATAACTTATCTAAAATGTCAAACGTTTTTATGGCCAAAAACATGTTATGTCTGAGCAGTTTTTTGTTGTAGTTTTTTTGGTATCATGTCTGCAGTTTGCATGTCAACACAATTATACATCAGATGTAAGGACTGAATCAGGACAGTGGACCAGTTTGTAATTAGGGCCAACTTTCATGAATTTTTCACATCCCTCCCCCCTTTTTTTAAATGGAACAGCCCTTAGAATCTCATTTTTGCACCATTTATTATATGATGTGATTAATTGTAGTCCAAGCTGTATTAGTAAACTTGTAAAAGAGAATTACTACAAAACTGTTTTAGAGAGTGACCAATTAATTGGTGTTCAAATCATGGAGTTAATTCATATCAGGGATGAGTTGTGTGAAGACTTTAGTCTCAGTAAAAAAGATATCTGTGATATAATAGAACATTTAGCCACAAATTGATTATCTTGGGTTTTTGCTACCCTCTTTTTTTTTTTTTTTTTTGGTGCTAATCATTGTTTTAAATATTTTGTTTTTGTTATTAATCTTGAATTTTATACTGTATATTTTATACGAATAAAGCTTATAATAATAAAATCTCACCAATTTTCATTATCCAATTGACATTTGTCCTTTTACTCGGTATTTGAGTATGAAAGATTTTTTGTTTCTGTTCTTCAGATAACTGTGGAGTTGTAGAGAGCGTGAAAGCTGTGAGTGAAATATTCTCCCCTGTCTCAGGAACTATATCAAATATCAATCAGGATGTGGTGGATGAACCAGGACTGATCAACAAATCATGTATGGACAAAGGTCAGTATAAAATATACCAGAACTTTAAGACTATGAAGTATGAATTGCTCACTCAAGATTTCCCTGGGAATCCTAATTTAGAAGTCCATTTTTGGCTGGCTTACTATAATTTGTAAGTACAGCCTCCCCCTCGTAGAACATCTGATTCAGCACAGTGGAAAATCAGAGAACCTTTCACTTTAGCCAGGAAATTAAGAGTATGCGCAAACAGCTCAACACACAAATGCTTGACAAGATTTTAAAATATTTTGTGAAGTAATTTCTCTACAGTACACCATTGTATTATGGATTCCTTGAAGTGGCATATGTCTTGATAATGTTGAACTTAATGTTAAAAAGGTTATTTCTTCGTATTTCCAGGTTGGCTTTTTGAAATTGAGCTTTCGAAGCCAGAAGAAATGGATGACCTGATGTCTGAGGATGCTTATGTTAAATTTCTGAAGGACCAAGAATAGGAAACTTCTTGAAACATACCACAAACATTAATGAAATAACTTGAGTCTGTAGAGCGAGACTTGCAGTGTGGTGGTTTTGTCTTATGGGGTCCGACTGATTGAATGGGTTAATTTTACTTTTTTTTTGCATAAAATCTTGTTTTTAAACCTATTTGCTGGTTGGTATGTATATTGATTGATATCTCATTTTATGGTTTTAGTTGTAAAGATTTTTACTCTAACTTTAAAAGCTAAGAAGCTAGCCAAAATTAATATATAATGTTCACTAAAGTTTTAGAAAGGTGCTATATCCAGTATTAACTACTGTCTGCTTGCGAGAAGTGCCATTCCTTGAGTGTCAGAATAAATGTGCTACTTTTGTAAACATTCTTTGCGTCCATTTTCTGTTGATGAAATTAGTTTTTTCAAATAAGATAAAAAGAAAAGTTATTTCAGAATTGCAAATACCAAATTTGACAAGCAAGAAATTATTGCAGTTTATATTTAAAAGGCAATCACCTGCAAATGGCTATGGCAAGTGATGCAGACTAGAGTGCTTGACTGCCTGCAGCTGCATGTAATTCTGAGTAATGTGTATGAGCTTGACCAAACCCCCCTTTATTGGCCAATTGGGGTGCTGGGCCAGCTGCTACAGTGTATTGACTGTTGGGAAAGACTCCGCTCCGACAGGTCTGCTGATGGGCTCAGTGTATGCAGTCAGCTCAAATGTGTTGGCTCAAATTGTGCCTAGATAATGTGAACACCCAATGGCTTCATACTCCAAGACAAGTGCATACTACTGAAAATGGCAAAATTATGCAATTTCCACAAAAATTAAATACCTGAACACTTTATCTAAAACGATGCTTTAATGTAGTTTTTTCTGAACAATTTCTCAAGAATGTCAGTATATGGAGTTCTTTACCAGGTCATAATTTAGACTTGTCATTCAGGCAACTCTGGACTAATCTAGCTGCATGCACTGCGGTGCCCCAGCTGAGCGCAATGCCATTTCCACCATGACCGTAGTTATGAACCACCTGAAAATCACAAAACTTTCTACTAGTCCTACATCCAACACAAAATAAGGCCTTATGATAATTCATTTTAATAGCACAAAGGGAATAGTACATGTGGGGAACTACACCCACAGAGGGCACTGCAAACTGAGCAGATAAAGAACAACGGTGAACTGTCATACCTCGTTGCCAGGCAACAAATTGTGTAATTAAAATTCTAGATTCCTGGAAAGGCGCCAAACTCTACAATTTACATTTTCACAAATGCTTAGAACCTTTAAAATGCCACAAATTACTGGGTGACAGCAGCAGAAATTAGTTCAGCAGCAGAAATTAGTTCAGCCAGTTACCTTTAATTGCCGACTTCCTATAATCATATTTTCTATCTCAAGTCTAAGTGGTTTTCGATATGGTCTAAGGCCTGACCAAATCTTTATGACTTCAGCATTCTGCAAATAAAAAAAAATTAATATATAATATATATCTTTATTCACATTATATATAAAACTACAATATTTAAATTTTTTAAATAAAGGCACCATTAAAACCACTTAAATTGCAATTCTTATATATTACTAGAATTACCTTAAGACTTGGGACCACTTCACAAGCCCGATTCCACACATCATCTAAGTCCTTCTGCACAATTTGCGTGTTGCTGTTATTAGCTTGCCTTGTTCCCCCAACTACAACCCATTCTTGCCTAAGTATCAAAAAATCATGGGATAAAATTAACATAAAATGATTCTCTTTATGAATCATGGCCAAGCTGTGATTTATCATATAATGCAAGCAATCACATTAGTATTTCATAAGATCATTCATGATTGAGCTTGTCATCATTATACAAGATTGAAAAACAGTGAATACATTCCATGTTAAAAATTGGATATGCATCAAACATTTAAGCAATTTCCTAGGTGGGAATACCACCCTGAAGACCTTCAGATTAACTTACAGCAAAAATCTGGGAAAAAGTACAGTATAGCGGACCCAAATTTATGACCTTATGTAGCTAGCCTTTTTGTCATGCCTATGACGTCATATCCCTGAATTCAATAAATGACGTCACCAAAAACGACCGCTATTTTCAAGACAAGACATCGTTTATTTTTTTATCGGGGGCTCCCGCCCCCAAACCTCTGCTGTGCTACGCAAATAATTTTGGCAAAAAAAGTGATATTTTTTAATATTTAATGGACGCCAAATATGGGCATTCATTTGGGTCCGCTATACTGCACTATACCCAAAATCTGTTACACACCCAGGAATGATCCAGCATTCGTTGTCCACATAAATAAAGTGCTTGATCCACGGAGCCTTCACCTAAAAATAAAATAACAAGTGACTCATATTATGAACCACATTGTTCCGTGTCTTCAACTAAACCAAATTGGTTTAACAAATATATATTTCCATTTTCACTATACCATTTTATCAAACTGGATGAACTTCCGATATGATGTACCTGACACATCAATATTCATTATTCAAACAACATTTAACATCAGTGATAAAGTAACAGACTGCCCTTCTTACTTTCAAAACTTGTCCTCTGTTTGGTTCTAAAAGGTTATCCTTGGGTAGCAATTCCTGAGCTCGGAGACCGGTACAATTGACCACAACATCAAACTGACCAGCCACCTGAAATATTTATCAGACTCAGACTTGCATTTATTCGGCAACGACAAAAAAAACACACACACACATACATGGTAAAAAAAAACACAGAACGTGTATAGCCATTAAAAAACAAATATATATATATATATATATATATATATATATATATATATATATATATATATATATAATATTAGTAGAATTTAAAAAATGTGTAGATTAAAAAATTGCTCCAAACAAAAGTGAAAAAATATAACTCGTACTTCTCCAAATGATCTCAGGGTCCTCTCTACAATTTTCCCACCATTTTTCAAAAATCTGAAATTTAACAAAGATATTGTACAATTATTAAGTCACTAAGTTTCAAGACATATAGAAGAATCAAATAAATAATTTATTTACTTCTTTGTGAGCCATGGAAGATGCCAGCGAGCCTCAATCATCAAGCTTGTGAAAAATATCCCATTTCTAAAAAAAATAAATAAAAGCTTTATTTTATTTTTCATATAAACAGCTGAGACAAATACCATAATCCCAAAAAATGTTTCTATCTTGAGTACACCTATTCAGTAAAACCCCAGTGTTAGGTTTTCCAGCTTTTTTGAGAATATTAAGAGTTATGAATGATTTCAATTTGGCAAGAACTTACATTGTTTTTTGATCAGGGACATATAAAAAAAAATAGAGGGGGGTGGATGTGTAGATTTTTCAGATATTGGGAGAGGGGGGGGAGGGGTCTGGGGAAAACTGATGTGGGGGGAGGGGGGGGGGGGGTGGTTGAACAGTATTTTCTATCTGAATATAGAAAAAGGGGGGGGGGGGGGGGTGGGGGGATATGTCAAAAACCAGATAAATGCCCCCCCCCCTTTATTAAATGGAACAGCCCTCAGCAACTTTATCTTTTTTTTAATTTATTCCTCCTTCTGTATATTCATTGAATAATAATTTGACGAACATTAAATTAGTCAATAACATTCATCCATCGATTTCATCCATCTCTACTTACTGTCTCTTTCTACATCCAAACATTTTGTGTTCTGCATCTGATATGTATCTGTGCTGGTAAACTACCTCTTCTAATAAATCTGGTTTCTGGAAAGAAAAAAAGAGGACAATTATCAAATCACAAATGGTGCACAAATAAGAACATCAGCTACAAAGCTATTAATTACCGCAAGAAAATAATCTTAAAAATACCAATAAGCCGGCTTCATGCGCATCTTGCTATAAAGACCATTCTAACATAAAGCTCAGTAAATTTCACACAGAATTTCACTCCGTTGGGTCACATTTTTTCAGTTTTGTCTGGTGTTGGTATTAATATCGACTCAGCACACATTTTTTAAATTAGAATTCTGTAAGTTGATTTACTTACTCTGACATATGCCACCCCAGTATCATACAAATGATACCCCGACAGGAAGAAAACGCCCGATTCGGCTGATTCTGTTGATTTTGCAAGATTGTCAAAATGGTTCCAAGAATCCATTATCCATGTTCTGAAATTAATCAAGAATTCAGATATTATTAAGAGTTTTGAATGATTTCAATTTGGCAAAAACTTGCGTCGTTTTTGATCAGGGATGTTTCATATAAAAAAGAGAGGGGGTGGACCTGTAGATTTTTCAGGTATCGGGAGGAGGGGGGGGGAGGGGTCTGGGGACCAACTTTTAACATTTTAACATGTTTGCCACATTAAACATTGCCCAATAGTTTAAAATGTCTTAATAACTTACAGATGTATTTAAAATTCTTCTCTGTAAAATAACACTCCCCAGGGCTGTAGCTGCACCTATTTTACCTAGGTCCATCCAACGACTACAATGAGATATTCTTCAATTTGAGTGGAATTGAAAATTCCAAAAGCTTTTAAAAATTATCCTGTGTTACAAAATCTAGGTTTCCGTGACCTAATATAGCTGCTATGGCTACTGTTTTGTATGATGTCTGGTTTCTTCCATAGTAATTTTTGTCCCCCATTAACTCATAGCTTCTGGGATAAAAAAAGCTCAACATTATTGGGAATGTGTTCAATAAAAAGATCAATTAAATCTCAGTTTATTAAATACCTAAGTAATTCCCCTGAAACTCCAGGCACCAAATCGAGGGTAGGTCTGAACATCCCAGCAGCTCCATCCGAAGTGGTGTCTTGTCCGAACTTGTCAGCAATTATTGTCACCGATGCTCCTGGTAAAAGTTCTTGAATGCGAACTGCGGTGCATAATCCCACAATGCCAGCTCCGACAACAGCCACTTTCCCCATGGTCTCTTAGAACACTGCAACATTAATTATTAAATTATGATTACAATCATATACATGTACATGGTACGTAATTATAATGCATTACAAAAAAATAATAAAAATTAGCAAAAAACTGACCCTATGATTGCTGAAACAGTTAAAAAAGACAATAAAAAAAAAGACAATTAAATTTATAATTACATAATTAATGACAAAGTCCACCGGGCATGCACGTGCTACCCCATCCCCACTTTTTGGGGCCTATTTTTTGAAGTGCCCTTTTGGCTGTCTTTGCCCCCTAGCCCAGAAGTAGTTCCGTCACTCTAACTTCTGCGTCACAGACAGGCTCAAATAATTTTAGCCCAGTACAAACGTTTAGGTGCATTAACAGACAGATGAGGGACAGGGGTGTATATCTTAGTCACTGCTGTAAAGATTTTATCATTAAGTAGCTATCTCACACTGCACCAGTTTCCTAGAAGCTGTTTTTGGGGTGAAGGGGGGGGGGGTAAGTCCCCTCCAAAAAAAAAACTTCTTCCCACCCCCATTTATTCGCAAAAGAGAGGAAAGTAATCGTAAGCATTTCTCACACCCCATCAAAACCTGTTAAACCTCCAGGAAGATCATTTCAGCAGGCTGCAGAAAGTTCAGTCTTCTTTACTGTACTTGCATAAATCACACGACAGTACTGCCTCTTCATTATGTCTACCTAGAAAAATTGCACATCTTGCGCGAATATCAATGATTTACTTAATTCTGTTTAAGTTAACTGGGCTTAACCTATTATTAGAATACAGTATTTCAGTAATTCACACATTGACAATACCTGTCTCTGTAACAATCACGTCTCCTGTGCCATTAAGTCACGACTCTGTATTGATCAGCAGAGGATCAAAATCCAGGACCTTACAACTAAAGGAGATAAGTAGCTATAAGTTGGATGTATAATGTGTGTGTGACCGGTCAATCAATAAAATGCCTAGTTCGTTACTACTCCACTAGGCGGCTTGTTCAGTTCAGCCATGCAGTGGCGCCACCAACGTATTATCGAACATAGATCTAGATATTGATGAAGATTAAAAAAATAATAACATCAAGTTCATAAAACGTTTTAATCACTTTGTATACACATGCTATAGGGCATGATATCAATTCAAATATCAAAAGCTCAACCTAATTACAGTCATCGAAAAAACATAAAAAACTTAAAATGTGTTGTTCTCTATAGACTCTTATGTCACACTGAAGACAATAAACGATTGTCTTCAAGTACAATTGTCTTTTTTGGATAATTTTCCAAAACTACATATAGGTATCTGTATTCCCATTTCCCTCTGTCATTCTGCAAAAAAAAGATAATTAAATAATTCAATTTATATCTAACATATATATATATATAAATTTCATGATGAATTTTGAAACACTAACTTTAATATAATCATTGTTTTGTATGTAACTACCTGTTTGACTTCTAAATGTACTGTGCCCTTATTGAAAGGTCCTTCTGCATAAAATTTCATCCTCATACAAGGCACACCTTCTCGTTCAAACAGCATATGACTGCAAGACAACAAGAGCATAAATCTATTAAACTGAACAAAAGAGAATGTACGTCAGTGCAACAGATCGACGAATAAATTTACAAAAAAAAAAAGAATGATGTGGCAATGGCATTGGGGAATGACTTCTTTTAAATAATTCCTATTAATACAGTTACTATATCAGATTAAGTAAATTGAAATAGCAAGTCTAACTTGTAAGTAAATTGCATTCCTGGATGGCCATGTGTCAGCGGCATAAATGGCAAAGAACAAGGTTTCTCAACTACATATTTCATAAAATTCAAACTAGTAATTTACCTGACATGGCGTCGTCGACCTCTTCTTGTCATTTCACCGTAACCTTTAATTGGTTCCCCTAAACTGTCAACTATTTCAGGATTGTTCTTGCACAGTTTAAGGGCTCTGTCATAAACACCATTGGGACTTTGACTGGAGAAAAGCTCTTTACCTATAGTGTAGAATATCAATCCTGAAATTGAAGAGAAAGATATGAAATGGTAATCACTTATCTTATACATTAACACACATTAAATCAATCATTACAAATCTAAATACGATTTAATTTACATACCTGTAACGCCAATTCCCAGAACAACAATTCCACCATAGGTGGCATCTTTACCAGCTTGTTTGACTGAAACAAAAATGAAACTCCTTAAAATTCGATACAATATGTCATATATGTTTTATGCAATTATACTTTTCACCTAATTAGTATTAATATTAATTTAAATTTATACTTATAATAAACATAGCAGATGACTGCTGACCAGCGGCCATCTGATGTGAACCCTAAACTATATCTTCTCTTACAGCCAGGTTTTATTTGATCACAATTATTTTCATCAAACTATAGATGGGAAACAGAAAATAACAATTTACTCATTCTGCTCCTAACGTGGATTTGCTTATAAAATAGATATCTACTTTAAAGAATTCAGATTCATAATGTTGTATATAGGCCTGTAAGTTTATAACTACGGTGGAGGGGGGGGGGGGGGAATTACAAACCATGGACAGATAATTCATAATGGTAAATCTATGTATAATTAATATTCAACTAAAAATTATCAATAATATCCTAGTTTTGATTTGATTTGCCAATAAATAATAATTGACAGGATAATGCAAGAAAGCAATTAGGGCTTATTTCCATTTTGGTCCTTGACAGTGGGAGCGCTCAGCCGGGCTCATATAACAGTTAAATAGGGCGTGTAAGTTGATTTTGCTCTCGTGCGTTTGAGAGCAAGAAAAAACTACTTCCAAGAACCACGTCTAGAATGACTTCATTGAAATTGCATGGAGGGGGCTAATTAAGTTAGTGTGGATTACTAAACAATAACAGCTTGACAACTCATGGTTTTGGTTGTCGGAGAAAGAGCAACCTTTAAATTTAGTTTTAATCCCAAAACGCTTTAGACCGCATATGAATGAATTAATTTTATTGACAACACCGAAGGTCAATATTTACAAACCTATACGTGTCATATTATTTGAGTAATGGACCTGAGAAGTTAGGCGTTGATCGTTCGGTACTTAAGCCTATTTATGATATATCTCGAAAATACTACTTCTGTCCTGATGACAGTTACATGCTTAACTCCAGATTTTGTCGTCCATTCACTCGCCTAATTGAAATATGGCGGCGTTGGGTCCTTAAACGCTAAAGTACTACAAAAGCGTGGATTGCACTACAAATTGACGATACTTTGTCTTTAGTCGTAACTTACACGCCCTATCACAAAATGTACAGCATATATCATATATATGCCTACAAATTACAATTTTTGGTGCAAAAAATAAATTATGCTGTTGCATGACATCACTTGTTTTTACCTTTTTGGGACACTGTAACACCTGAAGGTCCCTTTGACTTGGACTGTACTACTTGCTTTTGCTTGTTTTCAGAGTAAAAACGCCGTGACAAATGAGAAGTGTTGCTGGTATGATTCAGATTGACATGTCCATGCTGACTGACAATGACACCGGTTGAACAGCAACATTTAGCTGCATTGGCGTACTTTAAAACAATGGCATGTCGTGTAAATGCGTTGCTAAGCAATCTTATCGTCATGGTGATTGTTTATGTGTAGTTTTACCGTACAGTCAAGATGTCAGTGTGGAAGAAATTTGATGAAAGCTGCTTTGGAGAACTCGTCAACTTTATCTTTCTGGGGAAGCCATGACAGGGAGCTAGCTATAGGGAGGGGACAATTTTTTCTTTTAACGGGGGTGGGGGGGGGGGGTTTCAGCATAAGTATCATTGCAGGTGTTCCTGTATAATCGTGCAAATAATTATGCTTCGACGATTATGCATGTACAGTATTATTGAAGTATAGCCATTTGGCCTTTCATGAAGGCTCCCTTCATGACATATGACGTCATCATTGGGATTCCCCCTATCTCCGAAAGTGAGGGGCGTAGCCAATGAGCTGCAATGCAAGAAGAAGGGGTGCATCGCGGGTTAAAATCTGGTATGCAGCAGATGGGCGTCACCTATGATTTGGCATCCAGCTTGAATTAATTATCAATAGTCCAGTGAATTTGGCTCACCAATATTGCCCGGCAGTGTTTGCTGAACTACCCAAAGTTCTCGCTACCCCCCCCCCCCCCCTCCCCGGACCCGGCAGCTCCCTAGCTGGCTCCCTGGCTCTGGGGAAAATCAGAGGCCCCATTTAACCCCATAATTTCCAATTATTATTATTCCCGTAACTCCCAACAATTCCTACCAATTCCTGGAAGTCCCTGATAATTCCAATATTTCCTAATAATTCTCAATAAGTCCTCGTGGTTCCTATAATTCCCAATAAGTCCTCGTGGTTCCCATAATTTCCAATAAGTCCTCGTGGTTCCCATATTTCCCAATAAGTCCTTGTGGTTCCCATAATTTCCAATAAGTCCTCGTGGTTCCCATAATTCCCAATAAGTCCTCGTGGTTCCCATATTCCCAATAAGTCCTCGTGGTTCCCATAATTCCCAATAAGTCCTCGTTGTTTCTTATAATTCCTAATAAGTCCTCGTGGTTCCCATATTTCCCAATAAGTCCTCGTGGTTAGGACTGGTTCCTATAGGTCCCTGTTAATACTGATGATGCCCATAATACCTAATAAATCTAGACCATTCATTAACTCCATCCAATTCTTAATAAGTACCATAATCATTGCATATTGCCTAATACAATCAGACCATCGTTGTAACTCCTCACAAGTTTAATTTTTCCTATAGTCCTGTCAATTTCCATTTATATATATATATATATATAGTAATTAGGCAGATTCACTGAAATATATATTGCAGCAGTTATTTAAGTATTTGAAGAATGAAAATATGGTGTAACAAGTTAATTAAATTAAACATAGGTTTGATATGAAATAACGTTTATCTCTTAATTTCCAGTACATAGAGATCTTTCAGAGACTGGAAAGGACATCCAGCTGGGCAAATACAGACTCAATGGCTTTATGAATTCTGCCAGCTCATGATCACTTCTATGAGTCTTCCAGCTAATGATCACTTTAATTTTTTGTGACTGCTTTTGACTGCAATAACTTCATAAACTATGCCTTTAACCAATAGCAATCATAATAGCTTAAGCTGGCACCAAACTCTTGCAAGATATCTTGAAAAAGCGCACCATAATGTTATCAATGAGGTAGAAACCTTTGTATTACTGGAGTGTGCTTCCACCAAGCTGTGTTGGTCCCTGGGGTTCTTTGCCCAAAGGGTTGTCAACCTTGCCACAAAGAAGCAAGAAATTCCTATGATGAAAATTGCATGGATACCCCCCCCCCCCCCCAAATTAACAAAAATAAGACTACAAAAAGGAATATACAATTTTATGAACTATATTCAGAATGTCCTCAGGAAGAATTATGTCACTGTTGATATTGTACAGCCAGCAAGTGAAGAAGATGATGCTGATATTCAAGAACTAGAATTTCAAAGGTACATGTATTTCTGATCACTTTAATCTTGACAAAATTTTCTTGACTAGATATAGCTGTGAAAAGTCTTTATTTTGCTTGAAAATATTAGTTTGGGGTTAAGTGCAGTATAGCGGACCCAAATGTATGCCCATATTTGGCGGCCATTAAAAATTTAATTTTATCAAATATTTCACAAGTTTTAAGTTCTAGCACAATTAAAATAACATTTGGTGTAGATAAGCTACTAAAAGGATTTATTTAGTTGAACTCCAAGATCTGGCATGTCATCTACTTTTTCTAAATTCAGTTTGTGCATCTTGTAGGTTTATAGCTTATTGTTCTTCCTGACATAAGTGACTTACATGGGGAAGCATTTGGTGGCATTAAATAAAATTTTTTATGTGCTGGACCATTGGCAGCGTTGATTCAGTTTTCCTGTAACACTTGATGGTTCTGCATAGAGTTTCCTACTTCATGGTATGTTAGGCATTCATCTGTGAGTAGTGTATTGGTGATACCCTAAGCTTCTGGTCAGCGATGTCATTGGTGTACGCCAAAAACTTGGTACTTATTGGGGCTCCTGATGCCACTGGCACTTCGTTCAGAATAAGTCACTCCACCCACTACTACCTGTTGTTGGCGATTGCTTTTGTAATATGAGAGTTTGCTACATGGCCAAATAAGTCACAAGCGTTTCCATGACTTGGATAAACACATGGAAAAGCATGGTTTTCATCTAATTATAAGTAGTCTTGGACTTGCTCTGTACATTACATCAAAGTGCAATTTGTGGTTGGTAGACATGATACTATTATATAAAGCAGCTAAGATGCAACTTTTTAATGCTTTTATTCGAAAATGCTGGTGCCAATGCAAAATGCTGAATGTCCAACACCGAGGGGTTTCTGGTTCAGGTATAGCTTACTTAGGTAATGTATGTTATAGAGTAGAAAACACCTTTGTGGAACAGTACTTTTAAAAACGTGTGTTCAATTTACATTCCAAGAAATATTCAGTTGATAAGATACCTATTTGGAGTGATAGGTTTCAGCATAAGGAGCTTTGTCTGTATCACACTGACTTCTTCAGCTTGTGTCATTGGATAAAGTTCAGGATGTGAAATAACTCATTGTGAGGTTTTTTAACTGCCTTGTTGTATCTTATTGTGTTGTATAGTGCATATATTATGCATTGTGAAGATGCCAAAGAACTAGTTGCCAAGAATATAAAAGTGGTGTATTGTGTAACTCAAAATTGATATGTAAACTTTAATTCACTTGTCAAATAAAAAATTGCACTTGATGAGTCATTGTTGATACATAGAACTATATTTTGTGGAGGTTTAAGCTCCCTTGATGACTCATACAGACATTCATGGCAATGGATAATCCTGTATTCACTGAAGCTTGTTATTAAGGACAAAGTTATTCATCATAGGATAGAAAAGCTGTAATAGGACAAATGGGAGTGTGACTCATCAATTCCGTTTTTAGTAGACTCTAACAGGCTGCACTTGTAGTGACCATTTGGGTGGCACGCCTAAAAACCCACTCTGCAGGACACGACCACGTGTTCCGTCCACGAGAATCAGGTACACGAAATGTCCAGTCACTAGAAAGTGACTGCAGCGATGCGCCTCTTTGTAATGTCGACATTTACCACGTGTTTGAGAGAATCCTTAATAAAAATAAATAAAATAATCATGTGCATGGGGAAAACTAAGTGAAAATCAAACTATATATTGTCTAAATGAAGCTACAACTGGTATTTATTGTATAAACATGTGATCACTAGATTCTCAAAAACAAAGTGCCAGAAGTCAAGCAATAAGTGCTATTTCCCTCTGTTATGCAGGGACCAGAATCTTAAATTCACTGGTAGCCTACATTGTGGCCTAACCTATCAGGTGGCTTCCTCAGCCTACCTGGTAGAAATGGAGCCGCTTCCGGATCCAATTCCCGAGAAGGAGCTGAGGGCAGCTCCAAATCCGGAAAAGGAGCTGAGGACAGCTCCAAGTCCAGAAAAGGAGCTGTATCCAGATTCGAACTAGAATCTGCCAACCTCCTCGTGTCCAGGGGACCGCGTGTTTGCAAGCCGCGCCCCCTGCATTCTCCACTCCCCGCAGCTTTGCCCCGCTCTGGCCGCCCAGACCAAGGCTGCGCTGCGTCACCACTCAATTCTCCGGGCAAGGGCGGATCCCGCCCCCCGTCTAGGGGGGTCGCACTTGCTTCGTCCTCATACAATGATGGGTCCAAATACGGATCGTCTGATGGAATGTCAGGGATCCGGATCATGTCGTCTGGGGTCACCTCAGCTAAGTACATCTTGAGCTGATTAATATGGACAATGCGCTTCTTTCCAGTGGCTGGGGCTTGTATCTCATAGTTGACCTCTCCCATCTTCCTCGTCACCTTGTATGGACCCAAGAATTTTAAAGCTAATTTCTGCTTGGCCAGGGGCGGATAAAACAGCAAAACCCAGTCTCCAATATGGAATGACTGCTCCATCGCCAACCTGTTGTAGTGCTTCGCCTGCTTCTGGGCTGCTCTCCTCATCTGAGTCCTGCACTTTTCAAAGGATTCTTCCATGGCTTCACGTATCCACTCCACATATTCCACTGGACAGTGGTGCTTATGTTGGAGAGCGTGGCCATACATCAGATCGACAGGGAGCATCGCTTCTCGGCCCAACATCATTCGATTGGGCGTGATATCCGTGGATCTATGGGGCGTAGCCCGATAGGCACACATCACGTAAGGAAGCATGTAATCCCAGTCATCTCTCCTTTCATTCACCAACTTCGATAGCATATCACCCAATGACCTATTGAAGCGTTCCACCAGCCCATCGCTTTGGGGATGATAAGCCGTGGTCCTGGTCTTATTAATCCCCAATATTTTGCACATTTCTTGGAATAATTTCGATTCGAAATTAGTCCCTTGGTCACTATGCAAGTGATAGGGAGCTCCAAATCGCAAAATCACGTTGGTCACCAAGCAATAAGCCACCGTATAAGCCTCTTGATTAGGAAGAGCGAAGGCTTCTGTCCACTTAGTAAAGTAGTCGGCAACGACTACTATATACTTGTTATTGGACTTTGTGACAGGCAATGGTCCCATAATATCAATGGCCATTCTTTCCATGGGCATTCCAACTGGCACCTGATGCAGGGGAGCCTTTTTCAGGCCACCCTGGTTCCGCTTCTGACACATATCGCACCAACCTATCCATCGTATCACGTCTTCCTTGTAGCCAGGCCAATAGAACCTCCGTCTCAACTTGGATATGAGGCTGTTAATCCCCATATGGCCACCAAGACGAGACGTATGAAGCTGGTTGAAGATGCTGCGTCTGATGCTTGCTGGGGCCACCATCTGGCTGACTAATTCACCTGTAGGCAGCTTGTGGCTTCGATACACGATGCCTCGCTGCAGTTTCAAGCAATAGAACTGGGCCCATATATTTCGCACCTGGGCCGAGTGCGTGACAATAGCGTGATACGGCGGTCGCTGTCCAGCATCTAACCACTTCTTGGCGGTCGCAATGGCCATATCCTGGCCCTGAGCATACCGTATTTCCTCCAAGGTGAAAGACTCTATCCAATTTGGATCCAGAGATCTCTCAATGCCGTCTCCAGCTATTTCTCCTGCCGTTTCTCCTGCCGTTTCTCCTGCCCCTGCCACATACACTCGCACCTGGGGTTCCTCGGCTTCTCCTGAGCCGATTTCAGTCGCTGGCCGAGGCTGTCCACACGTAATCGTGCAGAAGCCGCGTACTTGGTTCCACTGCGTGATGGAAGCCACGAGGTCACCATTCTGGCCATGACCTTGGTCAGGACATTCCTGGCGCTTACAAGCTCTCACGGGGATGCGTGAGCAGCCATCTGCGTTAGCGTGTTTCTTGCCTTCTCTGTATTCGATTACAAAATTGTATTCGGTCAGAGAAGCTATCCATCTCGCCAACATTCCTTCCGCATCTTTAAAGTTCTGCAACCACACCAAAGCACGATGATCAGTGCGCAAACGCACTGAATCCTGTCCATACAAGTAGGGCCGAAATATTTTCGCCATTCTGACCACAGCTAACAATTCCTTGTATGTCGTGCAATAATGCTTTTGCGACGAAGACAGACACTGCGAGGCGTAGGCAACTACGCGCTCCTCTCCCTCAATAATTTGCGACAATACACCTCCTATCGCAAGATCAGAGGCGTCCGTGTCCAGGATGACAGGGCACCCTTCACGTGGTAGCACCAGTATTGGTGCAGTCGTGAGGGCCCTGATTAACCTTTTAAAAGCATTTCTGCATGTCTCATCCCACTTAAAGACGGCCTGGTGCGCTGTTAGAGCATGTAGTGGTGCTGCTAGTCCAGCAAAGTCACGCACGTACTTTCTATAGTACGATGCGAAGCCTACAAAGCAGCGCACCTCCTGTACTGTAGTTGGTTCTGGCCATTCTCGCACCGCCTTTATCTTCTTAGGATCTGGTTTCACACCCTCTCTATAAATCACATGCCCTAGAAAGGAGACCTCACTCTTAAATAACTCGCATTTGCTAGCTTTTAGCCTTAGCCCAGCCTGGCTAATGCGTTTCAGTACAACTATCAGGTTACCTAGACACTTCTGGAATGTGGAGCCCTGTACCACTATATCATCCATGTAGCATAGACAAGTGGACAGGTCCAATCCTCCTAACACTAGCTCCATCAAACGTTCCAGTGTAGCTGGTCCATTTGTAACACCAAAGGGCATCACTGTGAAGTGAAAATGTCCTCTGGGAGCAGTGAATGCGGTTTTCTCTTTGTCTCTGTCATCCATGGCTATTTGCCAATAGCCAGACGACAGGTCCAGGGTACAAAACCATTTGGCCCCTGACAAAGTGTCTAGACAGTCATCTTTGCGTGGCAAAGGATAAGCATCCTTTTTAGTGCACGAATTCAATTTCCTATAATCCACACAAAACCTGAAAGTTCCATCTTTCTTTCTAACCAACACAGGGGGACTAGACCAGGGGCTGCTGCTGGGCTCGATCACTCCGAGTCTCAGCATCTTATCCACTTCCTCTGACAGCGCCCTGCTCTGAGCCCACCCTAATCTCCGGGCCGGCACTTTGAAAGGCCGAGTGACCCGTATCTATCTTGTGCGTGGCTTGACTCGTGCGTCCCAGCCCGTATTTACCTCCCTCAAAACAATGTTCATACTCCATCAAGACCTTTCGGAGCTCTGACCTTTGATCTGCGGTCAGATCGTCAGTTTCGTCCAAAAGAGGCTGCAAATGAACGGGCAGTTGTGTTTCAGTGTTCTTCCGCTTGAGTTCAGAATTGACCTCAGCAGCATTCACCGTTTTCGGTGAATCCACTTTTTCGACTTCGCTCAATTGACCTACCACTTGACCTTTTGCGATATGAACACTCTCAGTCGTGGGATTGGCGATCCACACGTGAGCCCCAGAGCATTGAGATGCCAATAGTCCTCTAGGTATCATTATGTGCAAATCCTGGCAAACCGTGGGCAACGACTCGAACACGAGGTCGCCCCCGTTAGATACGCCCCAGGACACTAAATTGACTGAGACCTGCGACACGTGACGAGCTGGTATATGGACGTCTTCGTGTATAATTGCTCGGCCTGTTTCTCCAGGGCGACCCTCTATACACGCAATATCAACGCCTCCCAGCCTCAGCATCCCTACTGAACACATTAACAATGCACCGTGTCTTTTCAAGAAGTCCATCCCTAATAAACCAGGGAGACCTCCGATGTCTGCTACCAAAAATTCACAAGGATAAAGCATCCTCTCTAAACAGAGAGTGAGCTCCACCTTACCATAAATATTAATGGGTCCGCCATTGGCAGCCGAGATTTTGCCTTCTACAGGTCTTAATGTCTCTCGATTCGCACCAGGTATCTCATCATACTCCTGCTTACTCAGCAGAGATACCTGCGCACCGGTATCGATCAGGAGATCCACGTGACGTGTCCCTACACTGATCGTAATATACCAGGATGCGCTCGAATTCTGCATGGCCACCTGTCTAGGCCAGTGCTGTCCCACTTTTACCCCTTCCCAACATTCTGGAGGCTGAGGGGCTGCTTTTTCAGCAGGTGAAGGATCCGGGACGGATACTTCCTCCACCCTCACTCGTTTTCCGAATGTTTTCTCTCCTTTTTATCTTTGCCCCCCTTTTTGCCCTGATCGCTCCGCCCTTGGGACCGTTTGTCACCGTGCTTACCCGATCGGTGTTCCCTGTCCTTGCTAGGCGCTCGTTTCTTTGAGTGATCATCATCGGCGTTGCGTCTGGGGCAGTCCCTGCGGAGATGCCCGGTCTTTTTGCACCGGTAGCACCTCCGTGTTTCAGGTGAGTAATCCTGCTCCTGCCGGCGAGTATTGCTGTAAACCTTTCCCTTCTCCTTGGCCATAACCTCGCCTAATATAGAATAAACCAAATCCTTTAAATCCTGCCTCGTGATGGCTCCCTCTTTTTCAGAAGGCAGGCCGCCACGTATAGACGCTGAAGCAGTAGCAGCCACGGAAGCCTCGGGCTGCAGTATTGGCAAAGTGATAGCGCCAGCCGGCCCGACGTCAGGCTTGCTCGTTTTCGTGGCCTCGTACGCTGCTTCATACTGCACTGCCAAATCAATGGCTTCTTGCAGCGTGGGTGGCTTTAAAGCCGCCAACCAAAATCTCATACTCGTTGACCCAGCCGTCTCCATGAAGCGCTCTTTTGCAAAGCGTTCCTGCTCGGCGGGGGTGGAAGCGGGATTCGCTTTCCGAGAGAGATCTAGCAAGAATAATCCATATGTTTCGAGGTCCATCTCTGGGCCCCGTTTCGCATTGAACCATTTATTCCTGTACGCATCTAGGGCACGATTGGAGCAGAACAGGGCCGTTAACTGGCTCACCATCTCTCTCCAATCGTCCCGACCATACTGTGGTGTGGGGTAAACAAGTCGGTTAATAGCTTTATAACCCCATTGGTGCCTATCAAACTTTTGATCTGAAAGTTTGTGAAACTCTTTCAAAGTTCTAAGTGTTGCTGCTTAAACGAAAATAGCTGCTGTAAGCTTTGTAACTTCTTGTTGCCTGTTCAGGGACTATTTATTTCAATGTAGGCCTATATAAGCAAACTTACTAATCAGTACTCATATAATTTTGTACTAGTCAAGTTATTATTATTGTAATAACATTATGTATTGACACATTGTTAAAAAATACCAGAAGGAATGATAAATGTGCTGCTGACATAATTTGCAAATTTGAACGGTGCATGTATTGTAGGATCCCTCTAAAAAGTGAAAAAAATTCCTTTTGGTCAAACAACAATATAATTTGTTCTTACTTTAAGCCCAGACGACAGCTCGTGCAAGCCACGTGCTCGAACTACTCGGTGTTCCCAGACAGCGCCGTGACGTGGTATAGAGCTTGTCATATCATTGTAAATATTACGGCCGTTCACGAACGTCGCCGAAGTGCCCCTGCTTATCTGTATGTAAACCCCGCGCATGCGCAATGCTAATAAAAATACATGTGCTACAAACATGGCGTTTGTTATGACATGGTGGCAGCGGTGGGATTCGAAAAACCATATATCTAAGGATATAAGGATGTCCGCAATGTGTCAGTTTGCGGAAGTGTAGTACGGAGGTTCCTGGACGATCGGAGACGAAAAAGGGGAACGGACAAGGCAAGATGGCGAAATTCAAGCCGCCGAAAGAGTTGGATTTTACCAAGCCTGAAAATTGGCAGCCATGGCGCCAACGATTCGAACGCTACAGTATAGCTTCAAAATTATCAGCCGAAGAAGGGACAATTCAAGTGAACACTCTTTTATATGCTATGGGAGCTGAATCTGAAACAATTTTTCAGTCGTTTGGGTTGTCAGCAGATGACGCCAAGGTAATTAAGACTGTTCTTGAGAAATTTGACAGCTACTTTGAGCCAAAGAGAAATGTGATTCATGAGCGGGCTATGTTTTATGAACGTTCACAAAAAGACGGTGAGAGTGTTGAGGCCTACATTAGAACTTTACACGAAATGGCCACACATTGTGAGTTCACCAAAAAGGCAGAACAAATTCGTGACAGACTTGTTGTTGGACTTAGAGACAAGGAGGTGTCACAAGAGTTGCAGTTGAAAGGAAATGATCTGACACTTGATCAAGCCTGCACATTGGCCCGAAACACAGAGTCTGTCAAGAGACAGTTGGCCGAACAGCATCCTAGAGCAGTAGCTGAAGTAAGAGGTCCAGTCGTGGACGCGGTCGAGGACGTGGTCACGCCAGTCGTGGGCGTGGGAGAGGCTCTCATCAGTCGCAGTCGCAGAGCTCTCACAGCAGCAGTCAAAGACAAAGACCAGCAGCACAGTCGTCCAGTTCGTCAACAGAGGAGATTCTGTGTCGATACTGCAATCGGAGGCATGTTGCAGATAGGAACTTTTGTATGGCGAAGAATGCAAAGTGCCACAAGTGTAATCAGAGGGGCCATTATGCTAAATGTTGCCCACAAAATCGTCAAGTCCGGGAAGTCGTTGTGCCCGATGAATATGGTGACTATGAGTATGACGAAAACTGTGATTATTTTCTTGGTAGCGTTTCCAGTGGTTCTGACAGGCCATGGGAACTTGAGCTGTGTGTTGGTGGCAGGTCAGTTAAGTTCAAATTGGACTCTGGAGCGGATGTATGTGTGCTAAGTGATGTGGCTTACCGTTGCATGAGCAATATTCCCAAGCTTCAGAAATGCAACATTAACCTGAAGAGTGTCAGTGGCAAGCTGGAGTGCTTGGGTACTTTTAGTACCAAAGTCCTGTACAAGAACATTCGTTATTTGTTAACATTCTACGTCGTAGCTGGTGCTACTAACAACCTGCTGAGTCGAGCTGCTTGTTCAGCTATGAAGTTGCTGCAAGTCCATCTAGATGAGACTGTGCGAGATGATACTGTGTTCGGTGATTTGGGCAAGATGAATTGTGCCCCGGTGAAAATTCGCCTTAAACCAGATGCAGTGCCGTATTCCTTACACACTGCCCGAAGGATACCAATACCTTTAATGGAAAAGGTTAAGGCTGAACTCAACAGAATGGAGCGTGAGGGTGTAATCAAGAAAATTACAGAGGCCACTGAGTGGTGTGCCGCAATGGTGCCAGTCATTAAGAAGAATGGAAGTGTCCGCATATGTGTGGATTTGAAGCAGCTAAATAAAGCAGTTGTCAGGGAGCGTTACGTGTTACCGTCTCTGGATGATCTTCTGCCAAAGCTCGCTGGTGCCCAAGTGTTCACGTCTCTGGATTGCTCGAGTGGGTTCTGGGCGATTCCTCTAGACCCGGAAGCAGCAAAGTTGACGACGTTTATCACACCCTTCGGACGTTACCATTTTCAGCGACTTCCGTTCGGGATATCAAGCGCACCGGAAATATTTCAGCGTGTGATGGCTGATCTTCTGACCGAACAGGAAGGAACCGTGTTGTACATGGATGACATCTTGGTCTATGGTGTTTCCAAGGAACAGCACGATGAACGCCTCAAGAGAGTGCTAGAAACAATCAGACTGGCCGGACTTAAGCTAAACAAGGCCAAATGTGAATTTTCCAAGAGCAGTTTGGATTTCTTAGGTCATCGTGTGAGTGGGACAGGAGTCCAGCCTGCACCTAGTAAGGTCGATGCTGTGGTAAAGATGAAACCACCCCAGAATGTGTCAGAACTTAAGTCGGTGCTAGGATTGTTCAATTATTTGTGTCGTTATGTACCAAATCTGTCAAGTGTGTTAAGTCCAATGTCTAGTTTGCTACGCTCAAGCAGTGTTTGGAGCTGGGGTAAACCGCAAGACGATGCTTTTAAGAAAGCGAAAGATTTCATTGTACGTTCACCCACATTATCTTATTACGATCCAACAAAGCCCACTATTGTGAGTGCGGATGCCAGCAGCTATGGATTAGGGGCCTGCCTTCTGCAACTACATGGTGAGGACCGGAAACCAATTGCTTTCGCTTCACGTACATTGACGGACGCTGAGAAGAAGTACGCTCAGATTGAGAAAGAGTGCCTTGCATCAGTATGGGCTTGTGAACGATTTGCTCAGTATCTGTCTGGACTACGAACTTTCACTTTAGAGACTGATCACAAACCCTTAGTTCCTCTAATGATGACCCGCGACATTGACCAGGTGCCTATCCGTTGTCAGCGTTTGCTATTGAGAATGTTACGATTCAATCCGGAGGTGATTCACGTACCCGGAAAAAGCCTGGTGATTGCAGATTCTTTGTCTCGAAGACCTTTACCCCATAGTGTTGAGGATTTGGAATTGGCACAGGAAGTTGTTGCCTATGTCGAGAATGTTGAACGCGGTACCTTTAGCCCCGGAAAGTTGGAACAAGTCCGTTCTGCTACGGACAATGATGATGAACTACAAGTTGTAATGGACTATGTGTTGTCTGGATGGCCACAATACATAAGAGATGTCCCGCAACAGCTTCGTAAGTTCTTTGAGATTCGACACCATCTGTCGATTTCGGAACGACTCTTGCTTTACGATAGCCGGATCTACGTTCCTTCAGCTTTACGTGCCGATATATTGAGTCGTATCCATCAAGGGCATCAAGGTATTTCGAAATGCCTGGAGAGGGCCAGAGGTTCTGTCTACTGGTTAGGAATCTCTGCCCAGATCCAAAATGTCGTACAGTCATGTTCGTTCTGCCAGGAACATCAGAGGACCCAACGGAAGGAGCCGTTGATGCCAACTCCAATTCCGGAGAGGCCGTGGCAGCGTGTTGCTGCTGATTTGTGTGATGACAACGGTGTCATTTATATGGTAGTTGTTGACTATTATTCTCGTTACATTGAACTATGTAAATTGGCCAGAATCACCACCAGTGATATCGTTCGGGAGTTAAAATGCATTTTTGCAAGGTTTGGCATACCTGAAATATTTCAAAGTGACAATGGACCGCAGTTTGCATCGGCTGAATTCGCTAAATTCGCAAAAGAGTTTGATTTCGTCCACTCCACTAGCAGTCCACATTTCCCCCAATCTAACGGAGAAGTGGAACGAGCCGTTCAAACTGCCAAGTCTCTGCTAAGTCAAAGTGATCCCGAAATAGCCCTAATGGTGTATCGTTCGACCCCTGTGACCTCTACTGGATTTAGCCCAAGTCAACTTCTAATGGGTCGCCAGATTAGGACAACTCTACCAACAATCGCAAGAAATCTACAACCAGGTTGGCCTGATCAGAAAGCTGTTCAGGTTAATGATGATTATGCAAAGACCTTGCATAAGCAGTACTATGACCGACGACATGGAGTGAAATTGTTGTCTCCATTGTCCTCAGGTCAGCAAGTAGTGACTAAATTGGATAGTCAAAAGACCTGGACCGGGCAATCGACGGTCAGCACCCATGCTGACACCCCACGTTCGTTGATCATCAACAACGACAAGACGAGCCGCAGTGTCCGTAGAAATCGACGTCACCTTATGCCCGTGGACCCTCCCGCGTCCTTGTCTAACCCTGTGTGTGAAAGGCCAATCGTTGCCAATTCCCCTTCCCCTTCCCCCTCGCCCACTGCCGTGACAACCAGTCCCCTCGGAAGACCCCCTGACCCCCGAAAGAGTGTTACCCAGTCCGGCAGAATTTCTCGCCCCGTGCAACGATTGGACCTGTGACAGTGACACTTTGAAAACACATCAAAATCTTGTGAATTGACTTTTATTTCATAAATGAACATTTTGACATTTTATTTTGTGATTTATATGTGCCAATATTTGTTTCTCGCGATGTGCCAAAGTTATTTTGTATTTGTCTAACATTTTGATTTCGTATATGACATTTTATGCTACCATTCCATTTATATGAACAATCAATTTTATTTCCTCTCACATGAACTTTTATTTTCATATTAACAATCATTGATGTGTATTTCTATATTTCCACACTTTGAGATGTGATTTTCACTGTTCTCAACATAAAAGCTACAATATATTTTGTAGTCAGAACATTTTAAAATAATGCTCTGTTAATTAGATTTAAATTTAAAATCCGAATGCATTGTTGTCATTCGTAGTCAGTTCAGTTTTGAGCCATGTGTAAATTCATAAGATCTTAAAATTTCCAAAATAGGGGAGATGTATGATTTGTAAGATGTAAAAGGAAGTAACATATAAAAGAAATTTTATAATTATTACAAAAGAATGAATTTCAATTTTCTTAAATTTCAATTATCTTAAAAGGGGAGATGTCATATCATTGTAAATATTACGGCCGTTCACGAACGTCGCCGAAGTGCCCCTGCTTATCTGTATGTAAACCCCGCGCATGCGCAATGCTAATAAAAATACATGTGCTACAAACATGGCGTTTGTTATGACAGAGCTCTGTGATATCAGACAACAAATTGATCTGCAGCTGGGAGGATTTTGTCAGTGGGACAACAGCATCATTGGCATCACATGTTGTAGGTAAGGCCATTCAGTCAACTTTGGCATTTAAATATCAGCTTAGTATTCACAGTTGTTTTCAATGCAATGTATCTTAATATCTAGAATAGACCTGCTAGACCTACCGTCTGCTGTCTAGCATCAATAGGATGTTAACTAGCTTGCATTCGCCGGAGCCAGGCAAGCATACGTTATGTACATGTCTTCTGCTTACTAGGTTGGCACCTGATAATTTTGCTAAATAATACAGGTGGTCAGTCATGACCACTGGCACTGGGGAATCGTTTGTAAGGTTCTTAATATTGAGGTGGTTTTTATGCCAGACTAGCCTCCCTAATAAGAGTAATTGGAAGACGAATTTCACTTTTACTTTTTTGTCCAGCCTATGCTAATTTGAGAAATAAATAATTTAATACTACAATATATTGCAATAGAACCAAATTTAGCTTTTTTTAATATTGAAGGTAAATTCCAAAGTTGTTTATGTCAGATTGTTCAGTTCAACTTCAGCATACTGCGGAGTTTCTGTTTAATGCTCTCCAGAGAGACAGATCTTTTGTTCACTCGCATTGATTTTTGTTATCATCATATTGCCACAAGTCATTGTTTGTTGTTTCTTATGTTACCCTTTGGTACCTTGACTTGTGTTTTACATGTGTGACTTGTAAGCCCCTTTTGGGCTGGGTGCCTAATGCAGGCACACAATGCAGAATTGTCTATCTATCTATCTATCTATCTATCTATCTTTCTATCTATCTATCTATTAGCTTAATTATATATGTTTTTATTTGGAATATTGGAGAACCAACAAATGGTCTTAAACTATAGTTTGTCAGTCAAGGGTGCCAAAAATAATTTATTAGGGAGCCAAGTAGAGTTGTCCTGTAATAACATGCATTATTTATTATTGCCAAACAAAGAGATTCTCGTGTAACGTGTATTTGTCACAGTTATCTTGTCAGGAGGTTGATAAATGTACCATGATCAATAAATTGATATATGTGTATAGATAGTTTTTTTTACATCTAATCTGGCGTCCTGACGTATAACACAATGTAACTATGACTAATATTGACTTTCACAATGCCAGATATACAGTTAGTTTCATAAAATATATTTTAGAACAATATTAAATTATTTACTAAATGTTTTGTAAAGTACAAATGTAATTTATTAAAGTTGTAATTTTTTCAATAAGTTGAAATATTGTATTATTGCAATGTGTTATGACACATACTCGTGTTGTACTGTTTTTTTTTTTGTTTTTTTTTTCCTCTATTTTTTTTTTTACTTTATTAATAATAAATTCCAAATGTTAAATATAATAGGGGATACATCCACCCTTGAAATGGTATTTTGTAAATACTCGGATGTATCCCCTTCCAACACATTATATGTTATTTTTATACATGCTTTTTGTCACATATACAGCTGTATAGCCACCTATTCCTGGCTGTAACTATAACTGGCCAGGCGCTTCTGTCTACTAATAGTCGGCTTACTGAAAAAATATAAACCTTGGAAAATTTAAGCAATTTGTCTAATATATCATATATATGTACTTTTAGATCTGGCTTTGAGTAGCCAGCTATAACCAGACTGTCCAGACAGTGCCAGGTAGCATCGTATGGCAGAAGTTGTCTAGCATTGTCTAGATTCAATTTGACAGGCCGTTGTTATGAAACTAACTGTATAGCAAACAGATACTCAGTTCTGTGACAATTTCTAGCTCAACGTATATAAATGTTAGAACAGTTTGCTTCTTTGAAAATTTAAAAATATTTATGAATCTCTTTAAAAGATATATAAAACACAAATCTTAAGACTTCGTATATTATATAATTATTTTGTAAATAGTGTCAGATGAAGAAAATATATTTTGTCCTAATTTCTACTATCCTGATGATAACAAAATCATGATAGTTCATACAAGTGAGCTCTACAGTGACCATCGTTTTGGAATTTTGGATGAAGTCCTTGGTTACCTCCAAAGTTCATAAATGGAAGTTTTAGTCATTTAACTAGGAAATATGGAATTTTACTGCCGTAGAACAAGTTAAACAACAGAATTCTTTCAGACGATTGACCACATGGCCTATATAAAGAGCTTAACTATATGCAGCAAGCAGCAGTGACTGAATTGTCTCAGGTGTTGGTCTGTTTTGAAAGCAATTCAAGTCCAGGGAAACTTCTTATTTTTTTTTAAATAATACGTTTACATTTCATTAATTTCTACTATCGACTATTATCACACAAGTCTGGTACAGGTCTCTTTTTAAAGAGAGCTTTACTTGTTTTCCATTTCTTAACATATTAAAGCTTTCGTATAAATCATCATGTATTTGCAATCATTCCATTTCACACTGGACAATTAAACACTCCAATTTCTATTCTTAGTGCCATATCTCCTGTACATTGACTTCGGCGTGTTGCTAACATTGTTCACACATTGCCAGATATCTTATCATTTTTTTTTTATAAAATTTTGTAGTTAGCAATGACTATAAAATAAACTAACTGATAACAAAACAACTGTCTAGTAGGGATTGAATATTGAAAAGGCAGATGAAAAATGAAATCTGTTTTAAAACATGACTCAAGACTCAAAAATATTTTATTTTGACCATACATTTACAAAAAAAAATCTGTCTGGTACAACTATATATAGATTATTATATACTATACGATCAAGGAGGCAGTGACTAAGTTGTGGTAACAACGCTATCATCACGCCCCCTTGTGGTTCTGTGTATCAATTATATTGCTATGGATTTATAATTTAATCAGTACATAGTAAAAAACATAATAATAATAAACTAATTCTCAAGGCTTACAAAATAAGAGATAGAGGAGAAGAGAGAACAAAATTTATGATGATATATGATGATGAGCAATATAGAATGGCTGAATTATGAATGTGCGGGCATATAAAGATATTTTCAATTTAATTTAATTAAAATCTTCTGCTACGTATGTAAATTTACAAATAACCTGTATATGTTGGGTAAGGGGGAGGTGGAAAAATGTCATGTCAATATTTCAGCACAGATGAGATATATATGCACATATTAAAATTAAGTAATGATTTTACCCAGTGGCCATGGATAGACGTAATCCAGGCAAAGCTAAAAACATGCCCAATGCATTGCCCAAACGTCACTACTTTAACAAACAATAAGCATCGATATTCTTTATCCTAAAAAAAAACCTTAAGTTGAGAGGTTTGGCGGGTGCCCCCCCCCCCCCCCACTCCAAAAAAAAATTTTCATCCGATTTTAAAATTCAAAGTTCCAAAAGGCTGAAATATGTTGGGGAGACACAGAAGGTCCTTCGCACCCACCTCGTCTGATCTGTCAAAACAGATCAGGGACTCGTGTGGTTTTCCTGTATAATATCACCTAGTTGTGCCTTTTGGTATCTTCTAAAATAGTGACCGTTTGATATTCTTAGTTATGATCAGTTTAGTTAAAAATTGACAGGAAACATCAGTTTTTCTTAAATGACGCCCTATTTTTGGGACCCATGTTGTGGAGAGAGAAAAAAAACTCCTTGCCATTCAAGACAAGATTCCTTTTTATGTGTCTTGTGCATCATAAACAGGTATACAGGTATTATAATTGTGTAAAAGTGATAGCTTGTACTACTAATGTCATTGACTTTAAGCTGAGTCTGCTGTAGGCCTATAGCTAGCTAGATAAAGACTAAAAGGCTGACTTGCTTAATTGCGAGTAGATAATCTACCACATTGACTAAAGTTGACTGACTGTCTAGATAATGACTAAGGCTGACTGACTGACTATTTTGCTGATAAAGACTAAGGCTCTAGTCAGTCACACCAGAGTAAAATTTGTCTAAAGTAGCCTATAGTCAGAATGTCCCAAACGTTTTTAGCTGCTTTGAAAAACTTTCTAGTGAAAACGATTTCCATTATGTTGTGAGGTGCAAGGTTTCAATGGATGTCTATAGCTGATACTTTATACTATTGATTATGCAATTATACAATCCCCACATGCACATGACATGATTGCAAGCTTGATGTTAGAAATATTAGCGGGGAAAATCCCCGCCCAGGTGCACACTTTATCAACCAAATCACTTGAACAAAATATTTTTTGCAATATATTGCTGAAGTATTACAGTGCACACAGGACCAGTTGATGTGGCCAAAATGGCACATTTTTTTCAATGGATTATCAATTAGTCAAACCCGAAGTTTCAAACTACTATAAAGTCCTACTGGAAATCTTTCTGAGTAACCCTTATCCATTTGACAGCTGTGTCAAGAATATGACGACCATTGCCATTTTGACCGACGAGGTCAGCTTCATCTAAACAGCCTTTTTAGCTCGTCTATTTGTCTAACAGACGAGTTATTGTTGTCACTTGGTCGATGTCGTTGGTGGCGTTGGCACCTTCTAGTTGAGATCTTTCATGAGTTCTTCAATGGAAGAAATACTCAATCTGGGCTTGGAAGAAACATTCTTCCAAGCTCTGGGGATACGATATTTTGATGGAAGCATGAGTGAAGAACATACCATGGAGATGTTATTCAGGGTTGTGGTTCTATGATAGGGTAAAATGCTATAGTGGGTCCCTGCAACATATTTTAATTTGAAACCCCGCCCCCCCCCCCCTTACACATTTTTCTGGATTCGCCCCTGTTTTGGTCTTATTTTTACATCAATGAATTAAGTCTCTCTGCAAAAAATAGCTATATTTACCAATCATAATGGGCTGGAAAAATTACCACTGGAAAATTGTCCATGGCTTAAGAAGTAAATCATAGTCTGGCAGTAGCTGATAAAAGTATTCAGTATTGGGTTTTGAAAAGTGTAAATTACCTGCACATTGTAATGAATGCTCATGAAGCGTGTCCAGGCCGAAAGTCGAACCCAGGACCTCCAGGAGCTGAGCAATGCCTCAACCACTATGGCTAACCAATTGTACACTGTGGGCCCAAGTATTTGGGTTCACAAACAGAAAATATAGATGATAAACATATAATTTACAATATTTACAGATGATGAGATTGTGATTTAAAATTCTCAAGAAGATTTATAAGTTTCGAATTTCCAATTAATTTTTAGGTTCTTATCAATTTTAAGGAGCGCATCACTCATGAGCCTTTAACATGTTGTGAAGTCGTGTCACAAAATGCAATTTATATTGTCAACATGTGTGGACATTTAGATAACATATAAAATATTGCAGAATTATTTGTCAGCCTTAGGAACCTTATCATGACCTTATCACCAAAAACATGGCCAAAAATATTTTTACAAATATAATTTGTTGAATTATATATATTGTAAACTTTCCTACAATGTAACAATTAAATTGTACATTCTTCCCTTTAAACTGCCCCTTTTGAAATCCCTTGTTAATTTGCCAAATGTTAATACTTGGGCTGCTGCATTTGGCAGGGTAAAATGAAGTAAGAATCCTAAATAGTTTCTGATAAATTTAGACAATTAATTTTCAATATTTTCAAGGTCATAATGGCCAACTTTTTCTTATACATGTTGTTTTCTGATGTTATCAGAATTGTGGTCAACGTCTGGGGATTAATGGCTGAAACAACCAAGCTTAAGCCATAAAAACCCCTCTATTGAGGCCGTTAAAGGCAGAATATTATATGGGAAAGTGTGTTGAGGGAGGGAGATTTGGCTCTATTGCTCATTAATGTAACCACTTTATGACTCTTGAATTACCTTTAAAGCAATGAAATTTCAACTCAAAATTCGAGCCGAAAATGCAGTAATTTCTACATTTTAAATTAAATAACTAATTACCAAGTAAGTGCAGCTGGGTGAAATCCCACACAACTTGTCTACTGGTAAAGATGGAATGGGAGGGTTTTCATATAATTCGGTGCTGACCCACCAAACCCAGCTGGAAGATACGAGTGTACACAATCAGCGCACTGAAGCGTACACTCGGTCTACCTTCGGATTAAGACCACCAATCGAATTTTTTAAAAACCAGACAGTAATTGATTTACCAGATTTATGGCCAGGTTAGTTATATATTTTGGACCTAAATGATATATGACAACAGGATGCACTAAAATGAATACAATAGTAGTAGTCTCAATATGGTATAACACACCCAACCATTTAAAAATCTTAAAGCATAATCTGGTATTACTTTAACCTATAACTGATGGGTTTGTTAGTATTTAAATGATAAATTGCAGATGCATAATATTTTGCCTCTAATTTTAAAAGGAACAGTGCATTTTTTTTAAATATCTAAAATAAAATATAATTTCAACACCTTAAATAGAAAGGAAAACCCATGCATTATTAAAAGTTTTAATAATGCATGGGTTTTCCTTTCAAGTTGAGTTTTAATTTAAAACACAACTTGAACCCTTTAAATAGAATAACAAATAAACCAAATTACCTCATGATTGGTAATACCCTGCTGGGGAACTACCATGGGAATTTCCTAACTTTGTAATTACGATTCGCTTGCTTGTATACATCATAATGAGTTACAGCAAAACTTTTAATGTAACTTGTCATAAAATGATTGTTTACAAAATTAATTCTGTGTTTCAGGCTACACATATCCGTGTTGAGGCATCACATGGTCTGTTGGAGTGGATCTCAGCGTGCAACCAGGTTTCCCACATCCTGTCCAAAAAATTGACAAAATGAGGAAATGTTCACCCTGGAGACATGTCACCTGGGTCACCAAGGTCATCACAATAGCGCTCACCTTTGTGACATTGGTTACTATGACATCAGCATCCAAGTGTCCAGATAAATGCCACTGTTCGAAACAGAGAGTAATCTGTGAGCACCAAAGAATCAATAGTGTACCGGCAGGTATTCCGACTGACACCTTGTATCTTTACATTGGATGGAACCAAATAACTAGAATCCAAGCTTCAGATTTCAAGTCGCTTGTAAACTTGGAGACTCTTAGTTTGAAAAAGAATGTCATATACGAAATCGAAGATGGTGCTTTTAGTAAAAATACTAAATTAAATACTATCTTTTTGACTGACAATATCTTGGCCAATGTGTCTGCAGAAGCATTTCAAGGTCTGTCATCATTACAGAAACTTTACCTGACTAACAACCGGCTGATCACCATTCCTGACTTGCGCTATGCTACATCTTTAAAAAAACTCAACCTCGATACAAATAAAATAAAAAATGCAACATTTCCTCTCAGTTACCGGAACTTAAAATCCCTTGGTCAAGTTATCCTGACAGACAATCCAGGTATTACAGAGATCACTGCGAATACCTTCGACAACATCCGAAATGCTCCAATCACTAAGATGTCTCTTGGTCGGTGCAGCATAACGAAAATTGCAAACAATTCCTTTGCTGGTTTGACATCTCTGCAGTCATTGTCTGTTGCTTACAATAAGATCTCCACTGCAGACATAAATAATTTCATTCAAGGTTTTGCTGGAAGCCGAATCCATTCGCTGGACTTGAGTGGGGTGTTCCACAACCTAAATTATCTTCCCAATGGAACGTTTGCGGTAAGTTTGCCTTAAAACTGCAAGAAAGGATCATTTACAACACAGTATCAATGGGCTTTGTAAGCATGATTTTAGCCAGTAATTTGATTATCTGAATAGGAGAGGGTTAAATATGTTGTGTAGTGAATGCTAAGCAATTAATAGTGTATTTTAACCATATTATAAGCGAGTTGCCTTGCACTCAGGTCTATGCTGGGGCAGGTAAAAGACCCACCCATGGGGTAAATAAGTGACATGATGTGGACTCAAAACCTTATGATCTCATCAGTACGTCTGCCTCTGGCAGCTTGTCATATAAGCCGACTCAGTTTCCTACACAAGTAGCATTGCAATATTGAGTTTTACACAACACATTTGCATGATCCGTTGAAGCTCTGATAAAAGTGTTCTTTACTTTCATTATGCAGGTTATGGGAAATGTCCAGCTGTTCACGTTGAGCCTGGCACACAGTGAAATAAGTGTTCTGGAGGACATGTGCTTTAAAGGGTTATCACAGTTAACACTTCTGGATTTGAGTAACGTGAAGATCACAGCAACGGAAGCAAAGGCTTTCGAAGGCCTTCACAGCCTGAAAGTCCTGAAGCTGTATCATAACAGACTTGCAACTATACCTTCAAACTTACCACCATCTTTACAGACCCTTGATATTTCCCACAATCTTGACATCGATGAGCTGCCCGATAAAAGTTTTATCGCCTTACAGAAGTTAAATGAACTGCGAATTCATGACTGTGGTATTGTTCAAGTCCATTCTGGAGCACTTTGGGGTGTTGAAAACTTAAAGATTCTGGATCTTTCCCATAACCAGATGGGAGGAAATAACATTGGTGTGAAGGTCATGCAAAATTTGCAACTGCTTACTGAACTCTACCTTCAGGGCAATAAGCTCAGCACAATCAACAAGGAGACCAGGCTATTTGAAGGCCTTAGCAATCTGGCTTTGTTAGATATGTCCAATTCACAGTGCAGTGTTTTGAGTGATGGTCTTTTTCATCCGCTCAAGAAGTTGCAAGTCTTGAAACTTGAAAACAATCAGTTGGGACGTCAGCTTTCTAAAGACGTCGATGGCAGCACTTTCGAAGGTCTTTTCAATCTAAGAGAACTGTATTTGGAGCGCAATGAAGTGGAAACCCTGCCTGCTGCTTTGTTTAAAAACTTGCAAGTATTAGAGAAACTCGTATTGAAGAACAACCAGTTGTACCATTGGGAATCGGAGTTGTTTAAGCCACTAAATCAGGTTAACCTAACTGTTGATCTCTCCATGAACCAGGTTTCACTTATAAATGAAACATCCCTGTTATATGTCAAGCCTTCCACGAAACTGAACCTTTCCAGTAATCCTTTTAATTGTGGCTGCGATTTGGTGTGGTTTAGACACTGGTTTGCAGGAAACAATGAAACATTGCTGAACCTGACTAGCTACACATGTAAATCACCATCTAAAATGGAGGGTCTACTTCTGGTAGATTTCGCTCCTGAAGCTATCTGGATATCATGTCACTGGCTTGAAATCTTATACGCCTGCATTGGGACTGTATTTCTACTAACAGCTGTGTCAGCTGGAGTGATGTATCGCTATCGCTGGAAGATTATGGTCCATTACTACTTTGCGAGGCGCTATTTGCGACATCTTAAGAAGACGCCTCAGACAGATGGAGACACTGGTCAACTCGTTGTTCGAAAGGCAGAGTATGATGCCATCCTCTCCTCTGACGAAGGTGATGAGGACTTTGTTGAGACCTTCCTCTTGCCAAATATCTCAGTGAAACTTAGTGAAGATGGTGTGCAAGACGTGAGACATCACATTTGTTATCCAAAAGGAGACATTGAATGGGGACAGCCCCAAAGTGCATTCGCCGATATGGCCCAACCTGACAAGTCGGATAAGATCCTCGTTGTGTTATCGGAAAGGTACATGATGACTCTAAGCAAAGCTGACTTTGAACTAGGCGTGGCCCGCCACAGACGAAGAGAAGAAGGGAAGCAAGTTATTATCATAATATTCATCGGGACCCCCGAACTTCATGCCAAAGCTCCAGCTGACATCCAGATGCTGTTAAACGATGATCAGTGTGTGATTTGGAAAAAACAATGGCAAGAGTATCCGGACAACAACAAAGATGCCATTCAAGTCTTTTACGAGAAAGTACGTGATTTATTGGACAAGCCTGTTCCATCCAGGTTTTTACAGAATATCCAAGCGTAAAACTAGTGAAATGTTGACATCAATTGTGTTTCATGTCTTCTGTCTCCTTCTGTTGGATTGTATGTAATCCCTAATCAATTAATCACTGGCAGTGTTGGCCTAGGATGCCTGTTCAGTAGCTATCACAATTGTTCTTGTGTGACCAGAATAATCACAATGTTATTCTTGATTTTAAATATTTACTTTGTACATATACTGAGAATAAAGTTCATCTGGTCTGGTAGTTTGATTTTCCTCACCTTATGAAATCTTCAACTATAGTTGAATAGGGGAGAGTGGGATACAGTGGATCAGATTTTTCCTTTTTTTGTTTTGCATCAGATGTACAGTGCTGTACAAAAGTCTTGAGCTATCCTCAAATTGATGCTGCCGCAAGGAAATACATTTTATACATGATTATTGTATTGCCCGTAAGGTTGAACATACCTACCCTGAAGGAATTACAGACATAGTAAAATAGGTAAACAATAATAGAGAAGAAAGTTTGTTTATTCTGGGTCATTTCTGTTATTTGGTATGGTCCCCATTTTACATAAAACTGCTGAGAGGCTGCGAAGTAATTTGACTGAAATTCTAACATCATTAGGTAACTAAAGCACAAATACAAGTTGTCAAATTTGTTATTACAAGCTTAGTGCAGCATACTGCATTAAGGTGGCTCAAGACTTTCACACAGTACTGTATGAATTTGTATTAAATGGATGATAAGTGGACTGTGTATAGGAACATGGTCACTCTAAGCATGAAGCATGTATCACAGGTTTTGCCTGAACATGTAGTGCTGCATGACCTGTTGAAAATTCCACATATACTGATTCAATGTGGATGACTAGGAGGGTAAATTGGATCAAGTCAAGTCAAGTCAAGTCAACTTTATTGCGGACTCTAGGTCCATAAAAGGTAGAGAATACATATATGATAAATGGGTCAGAACGACCCCAGACATCAAGAGAATTTAAGAGAATCTATCTTATCATAGGAACTGCAATAACCAATGAGAAGCAAAGCTGCCGCTGTGAAGCACACCCATGTCATAGATCTTTTTAACTAATATCTTACTGGACGACCTCACTCTGCAATGTAAATTAAAACAATTTTTCCGAATAATGCATTTTGGACTGGGAATGTCAGACATGGTGTACATCAGAGAGGCACTGCATCTCATTGGCAGGTACAAAAATCTTCTAATGCAATTATTATATGATACAAATAATCTTCGCAATTTGTAAACACAGTAGTTAAGCCATAATGCACAGCAATACATGTTACTGCAGAAAGTTTTGTACAAGAAACATTTGACATAATCAGTACATTTGCTAAATCTTTTCCTGAGCATGTTACTTCTACAATACAAGCTTCTAATTTGTCTGTCTATATCCCTGGCATCAGAGAAAGTTGAAGTGATGATATGGCCAAGATATTTCACTTCACTAACAATTTCAAGTTTCCGGTCATTAATGAAGAACTCTGGGACAGAGTACTTTGTAGGCCCTTTTTCAATACACATACAAACTGTCTTTTCAACATTATAAACAAGGTCAGCATCTGAACTAAACCTGTGACATACATTTAGCATACTTTGCAGCCCACCAGCCGAGGGTGAAAAAAGCACGACATCATCTGCATACATAATATGATTAATTTTACCACTTCCATAAGAAAGGCCACAATGCAGAGATTCTAATTCTATACTCAGGTCATTAACATAAACATTGAATAGAAAAGGGGACAACACACGCCCTTGCCTAACACCATTGGAAACATTAAAAGTATCTGATGTAACAGCACCCCATCGGACGTACATACTCTGGTTATAGTACCAAAAATCCAATAATCTGACAATACACTTAGGGATGCCCCTTTCCAGCAAAACATTCATTAATCGGTTGTGATTGACCCTGTCAAACGCCTTGGAGGCATCAAGGAAACAACAGTAAACAGTACTTCCTGACTTCAAATAAGAATTTACCAATTCTTTGAGAACATAAATACACTGATCAGTACTCTGCCTTTTTTGAAATCCAAATTGATTTGGTAATGTCCACAGGTAAACATCGATTTTACACAGAATAATTCTTTCAATGACTTTGGTTAATACATTAGACAGTGCTATCGGTCTGTAATTGTCCTTGGATGTGAGTGACTTACATTTATTCTTGACAATCGGTACTAACATTGATTGAATCATACTGCTTGGCATAAAGCCATGTACAAGCATACCTGATATAAGAAAGGCAAGAATAACATTTAATCTAGGTGAGGCATATTTAAAATGCTCACCTACAAGACTATCAGGTCCCGCAGATTTATTACCAGGTAGACTTTTTATACAATCAGCTACAACCTCAGATGTGACCATCATATTTTCAGAGTAAGCACAATTATACACACCAGGATTACGTTTACCATAGAGATTAAATCTCAGTGCACAACGGATGATATAGACCATTAAAGTCCTTTCTTAAATGCATTGTGTTGATGGTATTGTGTAGGAAAATAAATAACAATTATATAGAATGACCATGGATCATCGCACTTTAAGTTATTTAACCCCAAAATTCTGACACAATGTATATCATATATAATTCTGATCCACTGTGACTGTGTGCTGATCCAGGGAACTAGAACTAGGAGCTGACTTCACTTTACTGGTAGCTGACTGGTAGCTGACTGGGAACTGGAATCTGGGAACTGACTTCATTTATCTGAAAAGGCTTCCTTCTTGCAAATCGACCAGCATACAGCTGCAGCTCACAGAAAGCAAACCTTGATGACATTATTTTATTTTATATGACCCACTGTGGCATATGATCCTCTGTACCGGCCCCCACTCTCCCCTAGTATTAAAGTGACTACCATGGGAAATGAATGCTAGGAAATGATTGGCAAATGACCGCACTGTCACTAAATGACTAGGATATGACTGGAAAAATGAGAATGAAGCTGAGTTCACTAAACTTGATTTATTTAATTGACAAGAAAATGGGATTGGTAGCTGTGTTCACCTTATTCTAGGAAATTTAGGGGAATGAAGATAAAATTATATATATAAGGCCTTAGGCAGTTCACACCCCCCCCCCCCCCAATCAACTTTCTGGATACGCCCCTGCATTCATATAGATATATATATGTACAGCTGCAACACTGACAACAGGGGGCAGTGCGGTCGCATACCGTGTGACCATGGCAACCTGTCATTCAACCTCATTCTCACAAAATTTTGCTAATCTGCAGAACATCAGTTCATTTCGAGGTAGGTAATGTAATTTTAGAGCTATATATACAGTGATGAGGTTTCCACATTGAACATGGGTGTAGAAAAGGTGTGTGTGTGCGCGTGTGTGTGATGCAGAGTAGCATAAGGCCTAGTGGCAAAAATAATGAAGCCAAAATGTGACATTACAAAAGCGTTTAGATTTTGCGGTTTATGCAAGTTAATGCTTCATAAAAACACTTCTTAATAACTAATTTTCGTATCAATACTATTGTAAGTTTCATTTTCCATAATTTATTTTGTCTGCTGAAGGTTAATGCTCATGAATATTCAATCAGTTGTAAACACGGCGACAGTGAAATTCGCCACGATAACGAAATTAGCCACCCCCCTAACACACAATTATATACACCTCGCAAGTTCATGATTCGTTACAAAACTAATTTTTTACATCAATGACGATGTTCTATCACTGCGAGAGCCATCTAATAAGTGTTCATTACTGCTTATTTCAAGCGGCGAAATTCGTTGTCGTGGCGAATTTCACTGTCGCCTGTCGTGGCTAATTTCACTGTCGCCGAGTGTATTTCATAATATTTAACACAATTTAGCAATAATTTAATATCCCACTGGTAGAAGCTCCAAATTAATTAACACAAGTACATCGGTGGTTCAGTACTTGGATTAGATTATTTTGTGAGAATGTTTAGTTTATTTGTTGACAATTAGGCATAACGCTCGGGACACCAATTTTCTATTTTTGTTGGCCTGTAAGTTTACATAAGAAACTTCGACAATAGACTAATAATTATAACTAGCAAAACCCAAGTCAAGAAAATGAGCCATTAGTTTCTATATAAAATAGATTTACGCAGTTTAAATTTTATTAGCACAGTTGAATTCTACACAAAGGTTTTATTATGTGTATCTTTTTTCTTGTACCTTTATGGCACTAATTTGTACGTTTTCTGCCACCCCGACTTTGAGATTCTGCCAGCTTATCTGGACAAAATAATTAAAAAAGAACCAAGATTCTACAAGACGCTAGATAATGTCCTTTTCTGAATTAAATTTATTAAAAAAAAATTGCTTTGGGTCAAACAACAATAATTGGGAGGGGGGGGGGGGGGCAGGGATTCTAAAATGTTGTGCAATTCAGGCAAGTAGGAACTGAACAAGGATTTTCTGAAACAATGTCACTTTTTAGTCTTTTGTTGCCGAACTCCCGAATTCCACAGGTTCCACCATAAAAATGATAAATTATTATCTCTTACACAATTTAATACAAAGCATGTAATTTTGGCCTATCCCAGTCCATAAAACAGCAATTCAGCCTCTTTCTGGACCTGGAAATGGCGGGAAAATGGTGACGTCACTTAGCAACCAAGTTTGGCGAGGTCATGTGACCTGCCATTCAGCCTCGTTCTGAGTTCTTTACAGCCCAGGCAACATAGTGTGAATGGCTGCTAAGGAGCTTTGACTTGCAATCTTGGTTGTTAGGGAAGTCATGTGACCCACAGGCAGTTGCTACATTCATTCAGCCTCTTTCTGGTTTTGAATTTTCCAGTTATTGGGGACTGACCAAGCTCTGACTTGTTCCAGTCTCAAGTAAGGAGACAGGTCGGGTCTGTCAATTGGAACGTGATGTCACAATGTTTAGATGCTAGATATCAGCCAATCAGATCACAGAACTCGCCAGACACAACCTGAGTGATATTCATTCAGGGAACCAGAGAGGACCAAGCTATTGAAATATTATTGGCAATCTGCCACCAGGGTAAATCTTTAATACACTGTTACACAATGAATGATTTTGCATACTACTACTACAATTGGACCTAATTTATATTTATTTATTTTTGGTAACTTATTGGGCAGAGCAATGAGCAGTAATGTAATGCCCATAGCTGTCTGGAAAAACTGTAGATTTTGAAAATAGGTTGAAAATTGAAAATAATTATCAAAGTAATGTTATTGTCAAGTCGCATTTAACTTAAAAGTGCAACAATATGAAGTTAAATTGTTAATGTACCAGCTCTGAGTGCCCCAGCAGGTCTGAGACAATGCTTCCTATTCAGAGTTCAAGAAGATCACTTTTGTTCTGTGAGGTCATGTGACTTGCCATTCAGTCTCGTTTTGAGTTTCATTCAAGAGCCTTTTATTCTACTTGCAAGCATGGTCGTTAGGGGAGTCAGCCTCTTTCTGGTTTTTAATTTAATTTAAAACGGAAAATATAACAACAAATTTAGGCTCAGGAAGGAAACCGGACCTTAAATCCCTTGAGAAATACGCATAGAAGGATATAGAAGGATTATCCAGGGAGGAGATAGCGTCTTAAAAAGAACAGAACCAAGATGGCTGCCGGCATTAATTTATATGATACCATGGTTTATGCTATAATTTTATAATAAATAAATCCCATAATACTCGGGACATAATAATCTGCCCTCGAATTCATAGATACCAGCGACACAGGACTTAATTGTGACCGCATAATTTCTTGGCTTATAAATTGAAAGTGGAAATTTTTTAAAAATAAATGCAAAAATTGTTTAGTTTAGAAATACATTAGAAAATATTAGATTGGAACATTAAATTATTAGTACATATTACTAAAACCCATTATTGATATTTAACCAAAGTTTTAGTAAATGTCAACACTAATAACAGTAAAAAATGCATTTTTCAGTTATTCATTTTGTTAAAAAATCAAAACAGCTGAATTGATTTGCTTTAAATTTTTCGGAGAATGCTCACAACATCTACCAAATGTCTATTATATATTCTGCTAAGGCCTTTTAGAGCTTTTGGAATGATTAGTAGCGTCAATACGCTCTCTACGGGCCTGTCCCTTCCTACACACTTCCACAATGACAAAATCTACGATCTTGGCTATTCATACTGTGTTGTCGAATGCTATTCTTATACCGGTAGCCAAATTCAAAACCAGAAAGAGCTCTAGGCCCCTTAACGACCATGCTTGCAAGTATAATTAAGGCTCTTGAATGAAACTCAGAATGAGGCTGAATGGCAGGTCACATGGTCTCACAGAGCAAGTGATCTTTTTGAACTCTGACTGAATGGGGGCAGTGGCAACATTTGGTTTTTATATCACAAACTTTTAAATCCAAATAAATTTAATGAAGGCCATATATAATGATACACAATTTTTTTTTATTTTGTCTCCTGGCTGGGGGAGTTTGATAAAAGTTCAAATGCATGTATTGTAGGATCCCTCAAATCAAATTAAAAAGTACTGGACCAAGGGGGCAGAGCTTACTGGGTTGGATCCATGCATTGACTACTGGTCATGAACCAGTTACCTCTCAGGCTAATCATTCTACTCCAGACGATCAAATCATTTATATTGTGTCCTGTCCACCAAGCGAGCATTGTCTCAGACTAACAATTTACCTTCATATTGTTGCACTTTTAAGTTGAATGCGACTTGAAAATTACATTACTAAAACTATTTATAATTATTTTTATTTTTCATCCTATTTTCAAAATTTACAGTTTTCCACAACTTTAGGCATTAACGATTTACCCAGGTGGCAGATTGCCATAAAATTTCAATAGCTTGGTCCTTTCTGGTTCCTTGAGTGAAATAACACTTAGGTTGGGTCTGGCAAGTTTTTGTGATCTAATTGGCTGATATCTAGCATCCAAACATTGATGAACTTGGTCAGTCCCCAATAACTGGAAAATACAAAACCAGAAAGAGGTTGAATGGATGTAGCACTGCCTGTGCCTCCCTAACAACCATGATTGCAAGTCAAAGCTCCTTAGCAACCATTCACACCATTGTTGCCAGGGCAATGAAACTCAGAACGAGGCTGAATGGCAGGTCATATGATCTCACTAACCTTGGTTGCTAAGTGACGTCACCATTTTCCCACCATTTCCAGTTCCAGAAAGAGGCTGAATTTCTGTTTTATGGACTGAGAAAGGCCGAAAATACATGCTTTGTTTGTTTTTAAATTGTGTAGGAGATAAAAAAAAAATGTTTTTTATACATTTTTATGGTAGAACCTGTGAAATTCAGGAGGTAACAAAACTAAAAAGTCACAAAAATTGGACACCTACTCGCCTGAATTGCACAAAATTTTAGAATCCCAAAAAATATAAAAGTATTATTGTTGTTTGACCCAAAGGAATTCTTTTGTTTATAAAATTAATTCAGAAAAGGACATTTTCTAATGTGTTGTAGAAAATCGTGGTTCTTCGTCAATTATTTTGTCCAGATATGCTGGCAGAATCTCAAGGTTGGGGTGGCAGAAAATGTACAAATTAGTGCCATAAAGTGACAAGAAAAAACGAAACACATAATAAAACCTTTGTGTAGAATTCAACTGTGCTGACGAAATTTGCTGTCTTTTACACTTATTGCGTAAATCCATTTTATATTGTCACTAATGGCTAATTTTTTTTATGTTAAGCACATGAGCTTTACTGTACATGTTCATCTGTTCAAACTGCATGTGATGCATTAATTGTAAATTTTTACGGGTTTTGCTAGTAAAATATATATAAATAACAACTGTTGAATCAGTAATATTGCTGAGACTAAATATGATATCAAAGGCTTCATTATTTTTGCACTAGGCCACAGTATTTATTACTATGGACTACACGTGTAGTAGCAGTCATACTGTATTATAATATTGTAGGACCACTCAATTAAATTAAAATGTACTGCTTGAAATAAATAATTATAAGCAACATGGCGTCATCACCAAACAATCATGGCTGAAAAAAAAAAAAAAAAAAGGACCGAAATAAATGTATTTTCTGGATCAGCCAATACACTGAATGTGATGAATAGGGCTATAATTTGCAATAGACAATGAAACGGTGCTAGCATTTTGCATCCCCCACAACAACTTTTAAATTTTGACCAAATACTTCCACAATATTTTTAAAATACGGTGCTAGCATTTGCAGCACTCAAGGCAGAACACACAGCACAGAGAAATAATACCTATCTGTGCACCATTTGCAACTGTAAGTAATTACTAATTCTGTCCATGGCTGCATCCAACACAGTAACCCCCACCTCCCTTGGCACCAGTTCATTTTAATTTAACTGAGGGGTCCAGCAATGTATGCACTTGAATAAGTCAAATCCCCCCCCCCCCCCCCCATGTGCAAATGTCACAATAGGCCTGGTCTATTTTTGCATCAATCATGGCCTGGTTTAAATTTGCAATTTTTTTTTTTAATGCTGCCCTACATTTTTTTCTCACTGTTCAGAGTTCAAAAAGGTCATACTCTATGAGGTCATGTGACCCGCCATTCAACCTCATTCTGATTTGCTATCATGGGCCCTGGCAACACTGGTGTGAATAGTTGCTAAGATGCTGTAAGTTGCAAGCAAAGTTGTTAGGGGGAGTCATGTGTCCCACAGGCACAGTCAGCCTCTTACTGGTTTTGAAATTTCCATTTATTGGATTTAAATTTTGTGCTTTTAAATTTCAAATGGTAGTGTTATGTTATATTATCTCATATTATAAGTGAGTAACCTCGAATTTGGGACCCCGCCATTTGGGCCTCGATCGTGACGTAGCCTACCTCATTCTTTCTACCTTCTCCGGTTCTAACTAACTGTACCATTACAATTCCCCCTAACAACAATGCTTGCAAAATTTAGCTCCTTGGCAACCATTCACACAATTGTTGCCAAGGCCCTTGAATGAAACTCAGAACAGGGCTGAATGGGCGGTCACATGATCTCACAGAGCAAGTGCTACAATATTTTGGGCCAATATTAATGGGTTTGTGTGCTATATTTTGTTTGGGTCACTCATAAAAAATCCATTCTCCATGGGTGGTACACACCAAAGAATGTACTCCAAATAAAAAACAATTTTTATGTAATTTTCAGTCTCCTTCGGGATACCAAAAGAGGCTATTATGGGATATCATATACAGAGTAGCACAAAACAATCAAATCCAGCCACACCCTCAAGAGACAGGAGGAGAAGTTCTGTTCTTCGACAACTTCAAAAGCAAGGTACGTATATGAAGAGAATTTAATTTTTTTTTTTCAGTGACACACTGTAAATTGTTAAATGTCTCTGATTAAAAACGTTGTATGTACGCCACCATGCTTGTAAGTCACAGGACTCCTCACCAACCATGCACTGCCACGACAACATCTAAATATATAGGCCTACATATATAGATGAGCTGCTTTTACAAATAAATTTAAAAGCAATCGTATGCACTGCAGTGTCCACTAAGTAATGGCAGGATTAGACAAGATGCAAGGGGCAGGAATGCCAGTATGAGTGTAAAGTTTCATAGGTTAATCGTATAATATAAGTCCAAAAACTCATGACAGTGAAAGAATGACTTTCAAAACACATTAGCATATGAAGTTACATCTTCAGTAGTAATTTACAACCAGCTTTTATTGTTTTTTTTACATCAATTGGCCGCATATCAAACAGCTGCTCGAATATGAAACGAATATCCAACAAATATCCAACGAATATCTAAGAAATACCAAACGAATATCAAACGTATATCAAACGAATATCAAACGTATATCAAACGGCCAAGTATGGGGTTCTAATAGAATTGGTAATATTCGTTTGATATTCGTTCGATATTCATTTGATATTTGTTTGACATTCGAGCAGCAGTTTGACATTCGAGCAGCAGTTTGATATTCGGCCGAATGATGTAAAGTAATGTAAAAACCATGTAAAGTGGTTGCAAATGGCCATTAAACATGTTTCCAGTCATTTTCAAGTCTATTAGAACCCCATACTTGGCCGTTTGATATACATTTGATGTTTGTTTGATATTAGTTAGATCATCCATATTCATTGGATAGGCGAGCAGCTGTTTGATATTCGGCCGAATGATGTAAATTGATGTTCGTTTGATGTTCGTTTGATATTCGATTGATATTCGTTGGATATTTGTTTGATATTCGTTTGATATTCGTGCAGCTGTTTGATATTCGGCCAAATGATCAATGTAAAGTGATGTAAAAACCAAGTAAAGTGATTGCAAATTACCGTTAGACATTTTTCCAGTGATTTCAAACTCTAGTGAACCCCATACTTTGCTGTTCGACATTCATTTGATATTCGTTGGATATTCCAGCCATTTGTTATTCGGCTGATTAATGTAAAAAAAAAAAACAAGTGAAAAAACAACAAAAATTGGTTGTTAACTACTGAAGATGTTACTTCATATGCTTACGGTATTGTTTTGAAAGTTATTCTTTCAACTGTTATGATTTTTTGGACTTGTACGAATACCCAATATCCTGATATCACATACCCCAGTTACAATTTTCTTGATAATGAGTGGCTGTTCAATAAACTTTGATCTGAAGTCTAATTTTCTGAACATTGTTTCTCATTTTTTCTGAATGCAGATCCTATTAACCCACGTAATCAAGCAAGAATAGCTCGTACAGTTGCTCGCAAGAAAGCTGCAGCTGCCCTTCGAGAAGGTCGAAAAAAGGCCACAGAAAGTCTCCAGAAGATACACAAGGACCAAGAATACTCACCAATTTGCGATGATTTTGAGTCAATGTCTCCGAGTAGTAAAAGTGTAAACAGAAACAAACTTGAGGAAGCAAAGCGAAAAAGAATGCAGCAATGGACAAACATTTTTAAATTGTACAACCTGACTCTGAATACGTTACAAAATTCTGAGTCAAAAAATTTTGAAATGGACTTCAGAGGTGAAGATGAGAACGAGACAAACAAGCTAAAACATGCCAGAACAAGGATGCAATTGGATATAAATAGTGCTATTGTAAATGAAGAAGATTTCAGCAAATCATGCAGGGAACTGTATTTTAGCGTTGATAAGGCTTTGGATCATATTGACAGTCCCCAGTATTTAATTAGAGGGAAGCATGCTACTTTCTTAAAGTACCCTATGGAAGAACTGGAAGAATTGGCGGAAATTAAGGAAGGCCAACAAAAAGAACAAGAAACCTTACAATCTGAAATTAAAGACATCAAGAAAACAGAGAACGACTTTTTCAATTTTGCCAAGGATTGGCAGTCAAGTGGAAAACTGTCAAGCGGAAATAGTCAACCGATTCCCCAAGTGAAAAAAGTAAGTCACATGAGCGACAATTAGGCCAGCTGAAACAAATTTGCACAGAGCTTTAATAGCCTTATATATATATATATATATATATAGTCACTAATGTGCTTTTAATAATTAAGCTAATCATTAATTATGTCTTGCACATGAAATGAATAATTTAGAGTTTTGCATAAAAAAAGTCATGTCTGGCGTGTACGCATTTTGATACTGGATTGTAGTAAAGACATAGCCCTTGCCAAAATCAATGCATCTCTCATCGAATAAACTGTCTCTCAATCTGGAAAATTTGGCATTCGGAACTTTTTTGGCCATTTTACGCACGTAAAACTCCACCACTGCGCTATAGTTACCATGCCATGCTAGCTCCCCTGGTGGTAGATTGCCCACTAAGTTTTCAATGATTTTTTATCTGATTTTTAAAATTTTACAGATATTTTGATACCATATATATAGGAAATATCACTGGTTTTAACCATTTGAAATTTAATAGCACAAAATTTAAACCCAATAAGTGGCAAAATGCAAAACCAGAAAGAGGCTGAACAGATGTAGGTCCTGTGGCATCATAGCAACTGTGCCTGTGGATCACATGACTCCCCCTAACAACTGTGCTTGCAACTCACAGCACCTTAGCAACCATTCACACCAGCGTTGCCAGGGCTCATTAATGCAACTCAGAATGAGGCTGAAGGGCAGATCACCTCATAGAGTATGACGTGATGTATGTTAAATTGTATCAATGATTGATATGTGTAATATGAATTAAATATGTTCTGAGTTCTGAGGGCAGAATTTTAATTTTTTTTCTAAAGGATGAACATTTTAAATAAAAATAGCAAATTTAAATCAAAGTTTTAATCTTGGCCATGATGGATGCAAAATAGACCAAGCCTATTGTGACTGACATATAGTGCAGGGGCGAGTCCTGAAAAAATGTGCACATTGGGGGTGGGGGGTTGACTAATTCAAGTATATAAATTGCTGGATTTCTCAGTTAAATTAAAGTGTACTGGCCTAAGGGGTGGGGTTACTGGGTTGGATGCAGCCATGGACATAATTAGTAATTATTGCTACTTACAGTTAAAAATGGTGCACAGATAGGTATTATTACTCTGTTCTGTGTGTTCTGCCTTGAGTGCTGTAAAATTCTAGCACCGTATTTTAAAAAATGTCAAAAAAGTTGTTCCACGGGTGTGGTTCACTAGTATATACAAATATAGAGAAGTTGGTCACCTGTATTTGTCAATTTCAGATGAAGAAGGTAGAAAAGAAAAAACCTCTCGCCGAAATAAGAAAGGTATTCAAACGGAAGTAGACTAGCTGCTACTTCTCAGAAGGTCAAAACAACAATACTGTTCTTTTCCAATACAGAAAACAAGATTTCAATCTTATAACTCCATGATAATTATATTTTTAAATTAGACTTTAGGATGCACATAGATTGCTATATATATTAGAACCAGATAACTCTTAAATCGTAACTGTTAACATATATTTTGAAAGTAGGAATTAGATTTTGGATTAATTAATAAGTAGAACTTTAATTTCATCAAAATAAATATGTGACTTTAAACTGTTTTTTTTTTTCTTCTTAATACAATTAAATTTGCAATGCATGCAACAACGGCCCATAAGTCCCGCCGATATCACCCCACACTCCCACAGAGGCATTTGAATGCAACATGAAAATGAGGCTAAATAAGAATTATATGTATTGAAAAAAAAAGAAAGAAAGCAAAAAAAAAAGAACACCGAAAATTAAAATAAAGAAGTTAACAGGATTCTATGGACTCCATAAATCATATTGACTTCCCACTAGGGCTGGGGGTCTATCTATCTATCTATCTATCTATCTATCTGTCTATCTGTCTATCTATCTATCTATCTATCTGTCTATCTATCTATCTATCTATCTATCTATCCATCTGTCTATCCATGTCTATCTATCTTTCTGTCTGTCTATCTGTCTGTCTATCTATGTACAGTGGGTTGCAAAAATGATCATATATATATATTATGATTCATTCATAAACTGTGTAATAACATACAGGGGTGTTGATGAAGCAGTCAAGGGCCTTTATGTACTTCTTGATACGGCTCTTTCAGACAACTTCTCTAAAAAGTATATGAAATCAATTCGTAATAACTTCCCACAAAATAAATGGTTTGATGAAGAGTGCAAAACACTTAAACATGCATTGAATAGCTTCTCAAAAAATAATGACTTAAACAGTACAGCTTCCTTACAAGAATACAATTTACTGAAGAAAAACTATCGTGCAACAACCCAAAGAAAGAAAAGAGAGTATCAAAATAAACTTAGGGAAGCACAATGGACAGCAATGACCCCCAGGAATACTGGAAGTATTGGGATAGGTTAAATAAAAACAATTCAATTACAGTAGCTAGTGATATCTCTCTAAGTGCTTTTGAAACATACTTTGCTAGTGTTCAATCCCCGCCAAGTAGTGCCCTTGCCAAGTTCGATATGCATTTTCTCAAAGAAATAGAGGAATATATGGTTATATATAATAACAATTACAGCTATGCTCCCACCATGACTGATGCCCCAATTACATTACATGAGGTAGAAAGAGAACTGAAAACACTAAAATCAGGCAAAGCTCCAGGTATAGACGGCATTAGCAATGACTTTTATAGATATTTATCAGACTATCTATCTGAACCTTTAACTATATTATTTAATTACACCTGGGAGAGGGGCATTTTCCCAGAAAAGTGGGCTGAAGGAATAATACAACCACTCCACAAAAAAGGCAATCTCATTGAGCCGGATAACTATCGTAAACTCACTTTAATGGCTTGTATGGGTAAGGTGTTTGAATCTATAATTAACAAAAGGTTAGTCTTTCAGGGCGAGGCTACCAACTCAATAGATCAGAATCAGTTTGGGTTCTGCAAAGGGTGTAGAACAAGTGATAATGTTTTCATCATAGATACACTAATTTCCTATCACAAATCAAAGAGAAACAACCTGTATATCACTTTCGTAGATTTTCAAAAGCTTTTGACTTTGTTAATCGTACTTTTCTTTACTATAAACTTATTAAAATGGGATATGGTGGTAGATTATTAAAAATAATACATAGTATGTTCTCCAAATCTTGTGCCAAAGTTAGATGGCAAGGGCAGTTAGGTTCAAGTCTTGATAGCACACATGGCGTCCTCCAAGGCGGAATTTTAAGTCCTAAATTGTTTAATTTATATCTTTCAGATATGAATGAATACTTTGATCAAAGACATGGAGTCACTATAAATGAAAATAATTTTACACATCTTCTCTATGCAGATGAATTAGTCCTTGTCTCTGAAAGTGCAACTGGTATGCAGGTACTTTTAGACAACTTTGCAGTCTATCACAGGCGCTAGCCGGAAAATTACACTAACTACCTAATGATAAATTATTTTCTGGCTGGCGCCTGTGAGTCTATTGTAAAAAATGGCACTTACTAATTAACTCACAGAAGAGCCAAGTAATGATAATTCAACCAAATCGTAGGAGTAGACTAAATGTAAACAACCCAAAATTCTCTATTGATGGTGAGAATTTAGAAATAGTTGACTCATATAAATATTTGGGGCACGTCATTAGTAACTCTTTGAAGACACATAATACAATGTACGATCATCTGGCCACACAATCGCAACGAGCCATGCATGCTCTTAAAGAAAGAATTAAATCAACTGTAGGCTACCTTCCACCTAAAATAAGCCTTAAAATGTTTGATACACACATTTTGCCAATTTTGGACTATAAAAGTGAAATCTGGTTTCCAAATAAAAAAGAGATAGACGTATTGGAAAGGATACAGCTCAAATTCTTCAAGAACCTATTAGGTGTGAGAAACCAAACATCATCTGTTGCTGTACTAGCAGATACGGGCAGATTCCCATTGATATATAGACAGCAAGCTTCTGCTATTAAATACTGGAATAGGCTAAAATCTGAAAATTGTCCCTTATTATTACGCAAATGCTATGACGTTCAAGTATCCCTTTATCGCAACAACCAGCCATGCTGGCTAACTAGGATACATCAGGTTACAGATAGCTTAAATATTAATGATGATGAAATCCCAGCTTCAATTATCACTAAGTTGTATGAACAGGCACAAAGTATTCAGTATTAATCTTCTATGGTGCATATATTTCTGCTAATTACCCTGATGGTGCCTTGTTTTTTTTCATATGCTTATAGTTGTACATAATTATCAAAAGATGCTTTTAATATGTAACTAAATTATGTTCATGTAGATTGTTCTTTTATTTTACTTAATCTTTATATATATGTATATTTATATTTTTTTATCCTTGTATTTTATTTTTTATGACACATGTATCTCTTTGATGCTCTGAGGTCAATAAAATTCTATATATATATATATATATATTCCCATGCAGATTTGATATTTTCCAGAAAATACAGAGAGAAAAAAAACATCACAAAGAATGAATCATTGATCCATTTGATAAGTTTACATTATGACATTATTGTTTCCAATTTGATAATATTATAGAAATATCCAGTAAAGCCAAAAATACAAAATAATTCAAACTCTGCATTGCAAAAGTCATTATACCCTGTCTTATGGGCTGTGACATGTTGGTGTTAATATTTCATAGCGGCAACTATTACATCTAGATAGTCTCTGACCAGCTTTGTACACATTTCTGGACTTAATTTGGACCATTAATCTTGACAATACTCCTCTAATTGCATCAAATGTATTGGTGAATAGTGAAGATATGTTTATTTTGTTCTTCAACCATTCCATTGTTGTTTTCGACAAATATTTTTTGGGTCATTGTCTTGTTGAAATTCAAAATTTCATCCTATTCTCAACTAAGTGGCAAATTTCCTGAGGTTTTTACCCAAACTTTCTATGCAATTGGCACTATTCAATGTATTCATGATACCCTCAACTCGGACGAGAGCACCTGGTCTTGCTGCTGCAAAACAGCCCCATAGTACAATTGAGACAACTCCACGTTTAACGGCAGGTATGGCTTTCTTTTGGGCATATTCAGTGTTGGATTTCCGCCAACATACTTCTTGGAATTTTTACCAAATAGCCTTGTTTGGCTGCAGAGAATTATTTTACAAAAAGCAGCAGACCATATTTTATGTTCATTGGAACATTTCAAACATGCCTTGCATACTCTGCCATATAGGCCATTCTGATGCAGCATTCCAAAAACTGCTCCTTTGTACATCTAAGCCTCCTGCCACAGCTTCCTGTATACTTTTACACCTAAATCCTGAAAATGGGTTTAATTGTCAATTCCGACATGTACATTTCAGATATGCGATCGGTTTTTGCACTTATGGATGGATTTTGTTGAAATTCGGGATTTATTGTAAAACAACACCTAAATTTTCTTAATGACACTTAATCAGATGTTGTGTCATATGTTAAAGCCAAAATTGTGTAGAAAAATTTTCTTATGTTTTCAGCCTGAATTTATGTTTTTTTGCCTTTGCAATGAATTTATGCAAGATATTCAAAAGATAACACATTTTACTTTGCATTCGCCAATAGCCCAACTTGGAGATCAAATTCTGACAAAATAATTGACAGAGAACCAAGATTTTCTGGAATATGTTAGAGAAGATCCTTTTTTGTTATTATATATGACTTTGTAAATTTCTTTTAGCAAGAAACACTAGATGTTGATGCTGTACACGTGATAGTTTTCGTTTTTCTTTTTTTAGACATTAGCTGATAAATTTTCATAAAATCTAAACATCATAGAGACAGTTGCAGTTGTAGAACAATGAGATAGTTTTCTCTTGGATTCTCAAATATTATGTTATTCAGTTACAACTGAATGAGAATTTTCTGAACACATGACAGATTTTTGCCTTTTTGTCTTTTGTTCATTTCCGTGGTAAACTCCCAAATTTTGGAGGCTCTTAACCTCTTACTTATTTTTAAAAAGTAAAAAAGCTTAATTGATTCCGTTTGTTGTCGAACAACAAATATTGTCTCTTTGGTAAAAAAAAAAAAAAAGCGGGTTTAAGCCCAAAAAGCAAAGAATTGACCTAGAGATCATAACAAAACAAAAATTTTGGCTTTTCTGAATCCACAAGCCATTCAGCCTCTTGCTTTGGCTGGAACTTCACATCTGGCACTGCTACAATAACCTACATGAGTGTCTCCCAGTTCAAAGCTCAAAGGTCACTTACTCTTTGAGGTCATGTGATCTGCCATTCAGCCTCGTTCTGAGCTGTTCAATGAGCTTCAATGGCTCCTAGCAACGCTGGTGTGGATGGTTGCTAAGGACATGCGGTCATGTGACCCACAGGCACAGTTGCCAAATTTTTAAAGGTGCCAAAGACCTATATCCATTCAGCCTCTTTCTGGTTTGGAATTCTAAGTGAGGCCAAAAAGCATCCCGTAGCAACGGACTTGCATGCACATGTATATCACTGAGCAAGGGTGCAGCAATTTGGTCACATAGCCTGTGCAGCGATGATTATAACAAGACCCTAGCTTTCCAGTGACACCAAGGAAATTGGCCACGGCACAGTAGATGGTGAGTTCTATTCAGTCAATATGTGTGAACAAAAACAATATGTAGAGTAGATTACCAGACAAAACTGGGGTAGGCCTAAATGCAGCACATCACCACGACATATATATATAACAATTTAAATAAATTTATATTTATTCTTCAACAGTTATTTTTTTTCTTTTGATTAAATTTTTGTGGTTTTTTTTATTACTTTTTCCCCTTTTGGGGGAGCTGGATCCATCCTTGCACTCGATAGATAATGTAGATGAAGCTTATGGTATATTGTAAACAGAAAACATAAAAACGGTTACAATACAATATTGCCTGTAAATATAGTTTAACTATTGAATGTAAACCAAGACTAACGGGTCTGCCCTCGGGTACTTGCTAGTTCTAGATTATTCTACCTCATTCTGGTTTTGAAACTATAGGGAGTGTTGGGTCGTATTATATGTGTTAGCAACTATATTGTCTCATTTGCCCTCACTATGATTGAAAGGAAATCTCATTCAGCCTCAATCTGACTTCAAAGGACCTCAGAGTGAAGCTGAATTACCAAGACTACAAGAATTTAATTTGATTGTCATCGACTCATCTTATTCCAGGTCATGTAATTTCACTTCCTTGACTATTTATTGTTTGATCAGTTGAGAGTGGTATGGTCCTAGCTTCTTTCTTGTTGTTTTGTTAGGTCACATAGAAAACTGTCTTTGAGTGACCAAAAAAAAAAAAATATATATATATATATTAATAACTGAGTGAGCTTAATAAATGCCTTTTATTTCTTGAGTCTTGTTCAACAGTAAAATTGTTTTCAATTGTTTTCAATTTTACCATTATCAACTTTTATGAACCATCATCATATATAAAAAAAATTGGATTAAGTGGCTCTACTCTGTTCTAATATTTTGAGTCTGTAGTTCTGATAGTTATATTATTCAGATTATTGATTTAATTTCAGAAATACCAAAGTGTAGTTTGCCATTTAAGGAAGTGCTGAAGTAATTTATAATGAAGATTGAGCTGATTAACACAAAGAAAATTCAAACCCGGAAAAATTCCAGAACTTGCCAAGAAAAACCAGACCTGAAACATGAGCCTGCGGGTAAAAAAGAGACAAAGGCGAAAAAGATGAATGGTATAGCATTACATTTTATGTACTGCATGTTTGATGACTTAGGACCTAAATAATTAGAATATTCAAAATGTTATTGAAAATCTTGCAAGTTTCATTAAATTTAAATTTTTTTTATTGTTATCTGCACTGACATTCAAGAAAAGAAAAACTTGATGTAATTTTAATCCAAAGTTCTATGGCAGGGTTGTCAGTGGGTACAACAGTATTTATACTGACGTTTCATGTGGTGTGCATGTCTTTCCTTTTTTCATCACAGTATATCTGCAAGTAAGAAGATCTTCCATACCCCTGAGACCTACAAAGATTCGAGAAACAGCTCGACGCAAGGCGAAGGAGCTACTCCTCATTGCCCGAAATGTCGCTGTTTCACGGTTTAGAAATATAAGCGGTGACTTATTGGATCGGATGTTGCAAAACCAGACCAGAAAAATTACTGAATTTTATTCAAAGGGAACTAAAGGCAAACAAACAAAATCAATTGATCGAGAACTTGACGCAGCATGGCAAGAACTAACAAGACAATCAGCCAGGCACTGGATGATCTTATTCGAACTGATCAAGCAGTCCCTCCAAATTGTTCACAAAGTGGAGATGACACAATTTCAAATGGACATACAAGGAGTTGATGACATCAACATGGGCAAACTGAATGGAAAAATTAATAAACTGCGAAAAGATTTACAATACGTTGACTCGGTTTTAAAAGGACCAAGTCAAACGTTGGCTGCAGCCGCAGAGGAAGCACTGGGTTGTGTTGAATCAGCATCGCAAGGAATAAGAGAGCACTTTCCACCTGAACGACAAAATTATAATACTCCTGAAATTACGAGTGAATTACAAATAATAGAAAAAGCCCAAAGCAATGAAGCAGAACAATGGTCACAAATAAACAAGTTGGATGAAACTAAAGAGGAAAAGAAGTTAACAGATTTCTATAATCTGAGAAAAACTATGTTCACAGAAGCCAGGAAATCTGTGAGTTGCCATTTATTTAACAACTTGTTCTTTTTTTCTTTCTTCCATCTAAGAGATGAGAAGTTTACCGTCAGGCATCTGCTGATTGCAGCGATTGTCTTGTGCTAAAAAATATAAAATCAAATATGATTTTGCTCTATTTTCAGAGGAAGAAAAAAAGCATACTTGGCACCTTTCTCAAAACCTTGCTCAGTAAGTAAAAAAATAGAACGACTCAGGAAATTTGACATTTTATAGATTTACCTATATTATCGTTTGACACAATTCTATTAACTTAAACAATAAATCTATTGTAAATGAATGTGATGAATTTGATCTCCCTAATCAGCCAATAGGAATTCCTACTAGCTAATGGAAATTCCTACCAGGTAATGGAAATAGAACTTATGCACTAAACTATCTCTGCCAGAAAATTCTGAGCTGGAAAAAGGCTCTCTAGATGTGACACCACAGCAACCATGCCTCTAGGTCACATGACCCCTTAGCAACTATGCTTCCATATCACATGATGTTGATACCATGCACAGCAGCCACCACTTAAGGCTGGATGCAACTCACGACCTTGAAGACAAAATGACCACCACAGGAGTTCTGGTAGCGAGAGTTTTGTAAGCAAGATTTTACTCATTTACCTGGATTTTTAAAGGTAGTATTTGCAAATTCATGAGGTAATATTTAAGAAAACCATCTCTGTATACATCTTGAACAGGACCCGAGTTCAAAATATATCCATAATGACATTTTAAGACAACTTGTGACCTTCACCTCTTGACCTCTGACACAGAAACTTTACTGGTATAATCATAGACATTAATATCTATGGGTATGATAACAAGGTAATGTCTTGAAGATATGTATCGAAGAGAGTTAACATCCACATAACACCTACAAATTATTTTGGTTACAGAATTGTTAAGATTTCCTCACCCACATTTGTAAACCAATTACTGACAGTAGAAATGCTATAACTCATTGGAAAAGGATTATACAGATCTATAAGATTTCTGTAGCTCAATTTCGAAAAAAAAACAAAAAAACAAGCCACTTTCGGAATATGCCATAAAAATCCGCAACTTTGAAGATCCCTATTGGAAAAAATAGGTCACACCATAAATACAGGAATTTATAGGGATCGGGGCGGCCTGCTGATATATCACTTTGCTAAGGAAGAATTTGCATACAAGAAAACCAAGTGGGAATTTAAATTTTTATTTTTCATTTTTTGCAACAATTACTATACACTAAAGTAACAGCTAAATAACTATAATTACAAACAACAATCACTCGTACACATTCTTTTTGACGTGACTGTACTGAAAATTATTCAAATGATGAATATGCTTAATTATGAAGCTTTCTGGATGACTCCCATGTAAACATGTCTCAAAAATGATGAAAATGCATTAATAAACAAGATATGCATGTCTTAAACATAATTGCATTGTATAAATAAGGCTGAAAGCATAAACTTACAGCAAGGTATTTACAATACCTACAGCCACTAAGTTTTTCCCAAACAGTTTAGTGCGATGAATACATGATAACAAATATTACAGCATACAATATCAAGTTTAATACTAACCCAGAAAACATGCAGCGTTGGGCCAACATCGCCTGCAGGACGGCAGGCTGATAATGGCTCAACGTCGCAATGTTTTCTGAAGATAGTTTAAATAAATAAATAATGAACAAGAATTCTAAAAAGCTAAAAATACAGGAAGAGAAATGTACGTAATATACTAAACCACTGATATTGGCCACTTTTTATGTTTTTTTTTTTTGTGTGGGACATACTGCATTCAAGTTATATTCATTTATAAATAGTTGATTTAACAAAGAAGATACTGTAAATATCATACATTATCTTCATTCATAAATGTACTAAAGCAATATCAGATTTCAAAATAGCAATACAATTAATGAATAACGGTGAAGTGTAAAGAAAACACACCAGGTGGTGCATGTTTAAATACACCCCCTGGTGGAAACAGTCAAAAATAAATACATAAATTTAATTAACATCCAAAGGTATTCTCCCCACTGTAAGCAATGTAAAGAAACCCATCCTCATCGTGGTGTTCCTCATAAATCTGGCCCATGCTTGCACTGCAATTAAAGAAGCATTAAGGAATTTATTAAATGATTCCACCATCATGTAACATAACATAATTATTGATCATAATTCTATCAAAAGATGTTAATGATGACAAAGCAACTTCATCAGTTCAGAACTACAAACCTAGGTCGTTATTACTTTGCTTAACTGGCAATTAATTCAGCAAGCAAGTCATATGTGAATTGGAAGGTCCTCTAAACATCATCGTTATATTATTTCTTTTTTATTTACCTCGATTGTGGCAAGACTTTTCCTACAAAGAGAAAGATGGCTTTTTCAGAGGGAAGCTGAATCCTTTTCCTGATGATCCACATGAACTGGGCCACAGAAATGTCATTTGGAACAAGGAACTTGCGTTTGTCTATGTCTTGGATCTGTGAATTGGGGGCTTTTTCAACAACAACCTGAAGAAGTAAAATATTGCATGGATATAATTTTAATGCCTATGTGAACATATTTATTTTTCCTTGACATTTTTCATTCTTTATAACTCATTAATCTGGGGTATAAAGAATCCATGCGATTTTCTACCGACCCTACCCTAAACTTTTTACAGACTTTTTAAGCTTTTAAAATACATAACCATACATCGTAATTTTTTTATTTTTTATTATTTGGCGGACCTACCGACACTTCTTTTTGAGGGCTATGAAATCGGAACCAAACCATTTATTTTTCATTCGGCCTCAAGAGGTTAACTGTCAATCTCATTTTGTAAGGATGAAAACATCCCCTGCATGATAACTGGTGACCTAGCCCCAAACGTGACTCTGATGAGCATTTGGTCACGTTCGGGATTACGGTGACCCGAACAATTGACCCGTTACTTTCAATGCCTAAAGAAAGTTTTTTTTTTTAAATCAACTAAAACTGTCATTACATTCGCAATATGAGTTCTCAGTGATACATGCATTTACATATAATATCAATATTAATCCAAAAATCAATAAGTGGTGGAGGGAGGGGGGTGGTCTAAAAATTTCCAAACCCACTCCCCCCTACACTTGCAAATGGAACGGACCTAAAACTCATATAAATTATGTAATTACTGGCACTATATATCAGCTTATTAGTATAGCCAACCAGACAACAAGGTGAGAAAGTTAATAAAAATTATTTGTCACTTACAGGAATTCTGTCAGGATATTTGGCTCTGATTTTGGCAGCCTCAGCCTTTCTTTGTTCTGAAATTGAATTGACAAATAGTTAGTCAAGTTATCACATTTGTTTTACAGGTGACACCATGTTCACATGAAATAGTACCTCACAAATTTTCAAGGACATGTACTAAATAAATCATGCGGTGATCAATGAAGTGAATAAATCATGGTATAATCTTGGATGTTCATCCAAGGTATAATGAATTGCTTATTGTTGTCAACAAGTGTTCCTCCCACATAAATCTAGATACTTCAAGGACAATGACACAGGTCACGGCTGTTTATGTATTTACTAGAAAGCCCACTATAATACACACATACTTGAATTTATCACCAACCCCCCCCCCCTCCCTCCAGCCGGGGGAACAAAGTTTAAAAAAAAAACATTTTTGCATCAGTCATGGTTTGCATTAAAATTTATTGCTATTAATTTCAAATTTTCATCAATCAAGATCAATAAACGAAATTTTGCCACTGCTCCAGCTCCACAAATTCAGGCTTACTCAATTATATATATAGATAAGAATTATTCAAGGAGAGATTAGTCGATTTAATAGTAAGTCGATTGTGCGGATACAGGAAATACATTAATTAATGTTCACTTACAATTGGCTTGAGATCATTGTTAATAAATATATTACAATTATTTATTTTCATTGGCAAAACATAAGATCATGGTGATTAGAAATCAATAAATTGCTTAATATACATTTAAATATTTGGCAGTGTGCCAAGAACACATTGTAAGATTGCACCACTACAAGAAATTCGGAGACTATTTGTCATTTCCTAGATATAAAGATAAAAAGATGTAGCAGTAATACGTAGTAATGAATGATTAACTAACTTAAACAAATAATTTACGTTCCAATAAGCAAACACTTAACACAGTATTACATGATGTAATCATTGCAAAGGACACATAATTCCTTTGTCAGGTCTGATATTTGATAAACACACACCACAGGTGCCATTCAGTCATAAACTGTGACATTCATGTGACTCAGACTTCTTTGTGTATTTTTTTGTTTATTCAGAGCACATGCAAGTGACAAATATACTTGATCAATACATTGAAATAAATACAAAAAATACTCTTGAAATAAACCAGACAATACATCATCAATCTACAAAATTATTACTATGTTTTTAATTATGGTGCTGGGGATGATCTTTGTCAGAAAAGTTGTTCTTTAATGATATGTGTTCTTGTATGACTGAAAACCTAGATAATTTGGATGCATAGATCTTTTTTTTCTTTCTTTCTCTGAAAATTGTCAAAATGTCTCCATATGTTGTGCATTTTCATTTAGGTGGATGTTTGTAGTTGTTTTATTTCCGAGATGACCCATGTATCTGTTTTTGATGCCTTGTCGTCAATAAAAACTTATATATTTATATTTATATGTTATAGATTGACATTACACAAGGACATATTAGAAATGTACATTGATGAATCATGAAAAGGAATTAATTATACAGTGTAATTAAACTGGTTCATGGCAACCATTTGTAAAAAAATCCAGGTTATTTATAGAACAGAGAAATTGTATTGTGATTTGTTGAAAATTACGGGCATCAGTCAACAGCATTAATACTATGGAGTTTTTCTCTTTTAAAATGATTTATATAAATGAATAGAACCACACAAAAACTGTCAACTGACCCCTTTTTGTAAACAATAACAATACCCACATAAACAAACTTACATAATTATTTTCATTCCTGACCCAAACTATAACATATTTAATACACAATGGCTGGAGCACATTCAAGGGCATAGAAGCTGGCAGCCTTACAAAATATATTAGCCTGGGCTACCTACAGCTTCCCATCAGTGATTACTCATGGATGCTGACCTTACACAACAGTTCACTACAGCTCAGCTGATCTGGCCATGAATAGACCTAGAGCTACCCTTGCCCTGTAAAAATTAGGTGTTTATAATTCACAATACAAACACTATGTAGATGTACATCTAACTCTTGACATAGCATATGAGTTACAATAATCTTTGTCTTGAACTTGACTGAAGGGGTTTAGGTAATGCTTTCTTTGTGAGTTTACCACATACATAGATCTCTTATTGTTTAATATAGACTATATTTTCTATGTGGTAAATGACAAAAAAGAGTTACATACATTCATAAAAAAACACCGAAACTTCAGAACTTTTATAAACTAACCGAAAGAATCATCTGTGATTCATGATCATGCAAAAATGATTATGTCACTCTTTGTTGACATACGCAGCTCACAGCTTCAATTTTGACAATGGATTCTGTGCATCAACATTGGGAAATACGGTGAAATACCACCAAATAAATATCTTGAAAATCGACAACGAAGGTTGCAAAAGCTCACCAAATGTGTTCTCTTCCTTAAACTTGAACTTCATTGTTGCTATGTTCAAATCCAACGATGTGTGCTTGAATTTCTTGGCCCTATAAAATGACACTGATCTGCCAAGCTCAAGCCACTGTTTTGGTTTCTATATGAAGACGTGACGTCACAGCTTTCCTAGAGGGCGCTTTTAAAATCTCGCTTCAGCGCGAGACTAGACGAGAAGTCAACCAGAAAACATGGACGGTGGACTTGAATTTGTTGATAGACTGCAAGAAAATGCCGGTGATGCCTCTGATAGGTCAGTATCGAGGTCGTACTTATGGGAGACTAAACTTGGAAAGTCAGTTCATCTGACGGCGTTGCAAAATAACTTTAAAATGACCGATTTCATGAATTTTACTCGTCTGCGTTTTACCGAATGACTCCATGAGATTGAAAATGTCAGCTCTGTGTCGTTCCAGTTGTGTATTTCACATGGACACGTGCTCATCATTGGCCTCGTTCTCTTTAGGATTTGTTATTTGAAGCCAGCAGGCCATTATCAATACCTGTAACCTGGCGCAGTAACACAACAGGCCCTTGTCATTCAATAAATTAGTGTGATTTTAGATGATTTACAAATAATTTTTATTTAAGCATGACATTGCCAATTTGAATTTGCAAGTCTAATATTGAAATTTGGTAGCAGATTACCTTACATGTAATTACAGAGATGGGTCTTTGTAATAGCCAAATATGCTTCGATAAAAATTCAGTGTTACAAGGTCTATTATTTTGACTTTTGTTGGATTTGAAATTTTCTCCATCTGACAAATGTTTCTGGAACTCTAAAGTTCTTGATGTTGAACTGTCCTATATAACTTATAAGTATCTGCGGACACACGAAAATCTGGAAGCCCTTGCACGCCCACTGTGGATCAGAACGGCGGCCAACGCTGACCCAAGTTCCCGCACAAAATCTACTCTATATTACCAGCCCTATTTTCTTGACACATTTTGACTGAATAGCACTTGGCGTCCACTATGCCGTGGCCAATTTTCTGGGTGTCACTGGAAAGCATGGGTCCTTTTATAATCAATGCTGTGTGTTTTGCCCTCATGTTCTGGTTTTGTAATGTTTTTTTTTTAATCGGCACATGTACACAGCCTAATTATAACCAAATCGCTGCACCCTTGCTCAGTGATACATGCATGTAAGTTTGTTGCAATGGGATGCTCTTTGGCCTTTCTTTGAATTCCAAACCAGAAAAAGGCTGAACGAAGGTAGCCTCTGGCACCATAGTTATTGTGCCCCCTCAGCAACAATACTTGAAAGTCAAAGGTTCTTAGCAACCACCCGCACCAGCGTTGCCAGGGGCCATTGAAGTTCATTGAACAGCTCAGAACGAGGCTGAATGGCAGGTCACATGACCTCAGAGGAGTCATTCCATGTAAATTCAACAAATGCCTCCCACCTGACCCTCTCAGATTTGTCTTAAAAAATTCTGAGGCAAATCTACATTAGTATATAGGAAGTGTGCAAATTATTAGATCAATATTTCTTGTCATTTTGGCTAGAAAAACTACAGAAGAAGTATAGGCGTTTTTTTGCACTCGTTTTGGCAATATCATATGAAATCCAAAAGTTTTAAAATGATTATATCTTAAAAACTATTGAACTTATGACCTCCAAATTGCATACGCTTTAGATTTGGTAAATTACTCTTGTTAGACAAACTTTGAGAGGTACAGGTTGAATTTCCATAATGCAGATTAATCTTGTCCTCTGAAGAAGTATGTAATATTTAGCTTGATTTTGTTAGTAGTTCCTAAATTTTAGTTTGATTGCATTTTCAGTGGCTCAGAATCTTCTTCAAGTGTCGAGGTAGTTTCCAAACCAAAGCACAAAAAGGAAAAGAAGAAACATAAACACAAGCACAAACATAAACACAAACATGGATCGGAAAAACACAAACATAAGCACAAGAAGGAGAAGAAGAAACACAAGAAGGACAGGAGGTCTTCTTCTGAGAAGGGGAAACTTGAAGAAAGTGCCTTGGAGGATTTGGAAAAGGCTCGTAAGATCCTCGCAGCAAAATTAGAAGGAAAGGAATTACCTGCCGAGGGTGTGAGTGATTCGGTCCTGAATGCCATGTCGTTAATCGCCCAGGGATACCAGAGTGAATCAGAAGAAGAAGGTGAAGTTGACCACGATGATCGAAGGCAGCAGTTCATAGAAGAAAAAGTAAAAGAAATAATTGAGGTCAAAGAGGATGGAGAAGCCTCTGATGATGATGAGGATGTCCAGATTATTGGAGAGGAGCCAGGAATTGTTGTCCAATACGCCAATGAAAGACAGCAGCCTCGTTATAAGGAACACCCCGAACGTGCCAAAAGAGACAGTAATCGAAAACGATCTCCTAGTAGACAAATTAGTGCACAGTCTCCCAAACGGTCAAGAAAAGGTGGATCACCAGATGATCGATACAACCATGGTGATGAGAGGAGAGATGACCGTCCTAAATTAAGACATCAGGAAGATGAACCTAGAAGGTAATCATATTGCTGATTATGTATATAGTTACATCTGATATTGACTTTCTATTATAGTAGAAAAAGGTTGATGGAATTATTGGATGAATAAAAACAATCAGTGTCCATGAAATTTGACAATATAAAAATAACATATATTTTATTTGTTTGCAACTAATAGAAACAGAATAGTCCCAAGATATCAGGTTGAAATTAATCAGTAAAACCAAGAGTTGTGTATTTACCTTGTTTTATATTTCTTGAAGGGAGAGATCTCCGCCTAGAAGAGACAGGTCGCCTGTAAGACGAGAGCGTGGCATTCATCAATCTCCCCCTCGAAGGTCGTTGTATTACAGATTTATTATGCAATGTAGTGTTATATATGCAATTTATATATTTTGTTGTTATTTGGTAGTAGCTTTTTTGCGTTTTTGTAGCTAGTCAGTCGCATGTAAGCCGGCTACTTAATCTCTGAACCTTTTCTTGTAGGTCGAATAGTAGATCTGAAGAAGTAGAACGAAGGTCGAAGCCAAGAGAGAGTGAGAGCGGTTCTCGATCGAGAGACTTGGAGAATGCGAGAGAATTGGAAAGAGCAAGGGAACTGGACAGGGAACGGGAAAGAATCAGGGAAGAGAGAGCGAGCGAAAGAGCAAGAGAAACTGAGAGAGAGAGGAACAGGGATAGAGCAAATATGATGAGACAGAACGATCGAGACAGAGATAGAATGAACGACAGAGATAGAATGAACGACAGAGATAGAATGAATGACAGAGATAGAATGAACGACAGAGATAGAATGAACGACAGAGATAGAATGAACGACAGAATGAACGACAGAGATAGAATGAACGACAGAGATAGAATGAACGAGAGAGGCAACAGAAATGACAGAGGAAGGGACCGAAATAGAATGATGGGACGACCATGGGAAAGAGACAGAAATAATCGAGACAGAGGGAGGGAGTCAGACAGAGGTAGAGACAGAGGAAGGCGAAGGGGTGATCGATCAGCCGAGGACAAGTTTAAAGGAAGTCTGTCGGAAGGTCTCAAGCCTCAGAATGAGTCTGATTCTGATGAGTAAGTTTTTTTTCATTTTATCATCTAATTATTATGAGGGTGTGGTACAGTGTTGCCTATAGATTGTGGGATATTCTAAGTGTCGCACAAAGCTAAATTCATTCTGAAATGCATTTTCATGTGGCATATTTTCTAGGATAATTGTGCACAGGGAACATAAATAACCCACTTAAAGCCACTTTTAAGAGTAGCTGCAAGCCGGATGTTGGTGTTTAAAGATTTTGTAAATTGTAAATCAAAAACTTCGTTCTAAACTGTTAGAATATTTTTTTTTAGTTGAGTAACTACTCAAGTAGTAGCACAGTATGATTGCTGGGCATAATGCACACTCATAAATTATTGTGGATACTGTCAGTTTACGCATTGTTATATCTCCTGTTTATTAAATTGAGTTATCAATTAAATGAACTTGCAGGTCATCTTAGTTAGATTGTGTCTCTGTGGGATATTTTATATGTTTGTGTTGGTTCTTAAAATAGGATACTGGACATTGACCCGGAAGATGTAGAAGAAGATGAGGAGGCAATAATTGAAAGAAGACGAAAGCAGCGAGAGCAACTTCTTGCCCGTCTTAACCCTAACCTCTGTCAAGAAGACAGTCAGGGCAGTTTCCCGACATCATCCGGAGTTGCCAGTCCGAGTAAATCGCCCACCAGATCTCCAACAAGGTGCGTTTTGCAAGTTCTGTTTTCTTGTAGTTTGATGGTGTCTGCATTTTGACTTTGTTATGCCCTGCTAACTGGGTGATCTAGTGGTAAGATGCTTGCCTGCTCCTCTAAAGGACCCGAGTTCAATCCCAGGCTCGGGCACCCTTCATGAGCAACATCGCAGTTCGGATGAGACGTTTAATTGGCGATCCTTTGTATTCTGTGTCTATGCTGAGGCAAGTAAAAGACCCGACCTATGGGGTATATGTATAACATAGGTGGACTCCTCCTCTCTCTCACCTCATCAATCAACCCTCAATAGCAGCAAGAACTTGCCTTAGGGGGCTGCACTTTCCACATCTATCTAAACGAGATGTATATGTCCTGCCGGGAAGCAAAGTAGTATTATGGGAAGGTTACGGGAATATTACAAAGTTATGGTAATGTTTCAGTGATGGTAGGTTTCATTTACTGATTGTTATGTGGTAACAAATTTATTGTTAAAAGAAGTCTTATGATTTCAGTGCATCAATACATAATTCATGATATTAGATGCTTGGGAAATTTTTATATTCTCTTCATTTTATTAGCTTGTCCTATCTCCTAAAACGAGAAGGTGATCGTTAAAAGTTTAGTTTCCCTATCATGAAATCTGTCCATTTTCAAAATGGTTTGTGAGTTGTGAATAATGTATGAATATGCTATTCAACAGGTCAGGGACAGCAACGCCCCAAACTGTTGCTGAAATAGACCTCTTCGATTTTGACGAATCCGTGAGATCCAAGTTGTGGCAGTTACAAGAAAGGAACAAAGAATCAAATGGCGACAGTGACAAACAGAAACAGCAAGAAAATTCAAACGGCACAAAATCAGATGATGAGGATGAAGAGGAAGATGAGGATGGGAAGAAGAAACAATTCCATGCGCCGTTGGATATGTTCGCTGAAAATTCGGACATGTTTAATGAGAATACAAGTGTAAGTACTGCATTATTGACATTAACACAACAACCAGTGTCGATATTGTTTCACACCGATTGTTTCAGCTTATGTTTTAGGGCTGTTCCGTTTAAAGTATGAGATGGGGCCAAACTGGTTGATTTTTGAAAAAGCAGGGGGGATGGACTCCAAAAGAGAAAAAGAATGTGGGGGGCATGGTTCATCTGTATTTTCTTAAAAAGAGGGAGTAGGGAGGGGTCTTAAAAGAATAAAAAGTGAGTGTACTGGGTATGTAAACAATTTCCTCTCTGCCTCCACCCCTCACTTTAGATGGAACATGGAACAGCTGTCAATGTATAAAACTAGATTTGAATTTACAAATTAAATTAAAACTTTTCTGGTAGATGTGTATTGATTAGAGTGATTTGTATTACTTTAAATTTACCTAACAAGACATGATTTTTGTTTGCTTTCATTTTAGAGTCCCAGTGGTGGCCTTGGCCGCGCAAATGCTGCATACGAAAATCCAGCATTAACAGACAACTGGGATGATGCTGAAGGCTACTACAGTTAGTATGAAATTATTTTGATTGTTTACATTTTTCCTATATGGAAAGTAACATTACTTATGAATTAAAGAGAATCATCGCTCCATACTGTCCCTTTCTGATTGTAACGTAAATCGGCCAAATGATCAAACAAGTTTAGGCTGCTGCACTGCACTAGGCAGAGAAACAGTAAAATGAGAATCATTATCATATGATTATAGGCTTCTGGAAAATTAAATGGTGTAATTTTCAGTATTTTGAAGATCCTAATGACCAGTGATTTAATTTGAATGCACTGGTAATGCACTTTTGCCGTATTCTCACCACAATAGCAATCTGTAACGCTTACAGGGAGTTTCCAACCGTCTACTAGAATGATGTGTATTAACAAGAGTGGTGTTTATTGCAGGGGTTCGTATTGGAGAGATACTGGACAAGCGTTATTCTGTTTATGGTTTCACCGGTCAAGGAGTTTTTAGCAACGTGGTCAGAGTGCGAGACGCTGCCAGAGGCAACCAGGATTCTGCTATCAAGATCATTAGAAACAATGAGATGATGTGAGTCGTCACTACTTTAGTGTTTTATGTTAGGTGTTACGCCACATGTGCCGCACATTGTTTTATTGCTGATGCATTATTTGAATTGAAAATAATTTATTTGGCAATTAAACAAGATGATCAATTAGCGGTGCCATTTACTTGGTGTTTATGCTGAGACTAGTAAAATATCACCACCCATAGGGTATATATGTGTAACATGTAGACGCCAAGCTTTATCATTTCATTATGTTGACCTGTCGCTGCAGTTGAGAATATAAGCTGACTGAGCTTAAGAAATAGTGGCATTGGTACAATACAAAATGAGCTATAACAAAGGTTAGCATGTGGCTTACTATTTACTAATATTTTTTATTTCATTTAGGCACAAGACTGGCTTGAAAGAATTGGAATTCTTACGTAAATTGAATGATGCTGACCCGGATGACCGGTTTCATTGTTTGAGGCTCTACAGACACTTCTTCCACAAAAACCATTTGTGTTTGGTGTTTGAATCACTCAGGTAGGACAAATTAAAATTTATTTGCCGAGTAATAAATTCTCAAAATCCAACATATCAGTTGTCAAAACTCATGTTTCAGTTCATTAGATACTGCTGGCAGACACTATTGAGTGTATTTACCATTAATGATGAATACGATACTCTAAATGTTCTTATAAAATGATAATGATATGCTGAAAGTTATCTTGACAGACATGAAATCTTAGCTGTGGCAACATGTGCAGACAATAATACAATGGTAACATGTGCAAAAAATAAAAATACAAAGAATAAGTACCTCTTGAATACTATCAGATGTTATGTTTTCTAAACCGCATTTGTCTTTGCATGTGGGTAAAAATATGAAGTGATCGTAGGAGATCGGATATTTGGCATAGAAAGTGGTTCAGGCCGTTTCTTATCAAGCTAAATTAAAACGATGTCTTTATTTCTTTTAACAGTATGAACTTGCGAGAAGTATTAAAGAAATATGGAAAGGATGTTGGGCTTCACATCAAGGCTGTCCGTTCTTACACTCAGCAGTTGTTGTTAGCTTTGAAATTGTTGAAACGTTGCAGTATACTTCACGCTGATATCAAGCCCGATAATATATTGGTAAGTTGTTATAACTCATTTTGTTGTACATTGTCTTGCTGTTGATTTAATTATTGAACTAAAATGCATTACTTTATGAAGCCGAGTTCTTAAAGGCTGTTCGATTTAAAAAAAGGGGGGGGGGGGTTGGTTGGACCTGAAGATTTTTGAGATATCCGGAGGGGGGCGGGTCTGGGTAAAACTGATATTGGGGGAGGGGTATTTTCCTAATATCTTCATGTAGTAAAAAGTGGGGGGTGGGGTCTGTCAAAAACCAGATATCGGGGAGGAGGGGGTCTAAAAATTTCGGGTCCCCCCCCCCCCCCTTACCTAAAATGGAAACAGAGCAAACCTTATCTGTTTTGTGAAATGAAAAAGATTTACTAGATTGGCTTCTAATTCTTTTACTAGTGTCATTTGAAGCCTTCTAGCTATATAAAAAGCCTGTCTGAGTCAAGTCATTAGCTCTGCCCCCGGAGGGGCAGAGGTTTTGTTATTACATCGATCTCGCGAGAAGACGTCGCCTTTGGGGAAAACTGTATGATCTGTGATAACACAACTTACATGGCGTCTTCCGCTACATCCCGTGGTTTAACGCTACATATTTCCCTTTTACACGCTCCTATTGCTATTCAGTGTGTTTCGTGGCTCCATTATCCTACGCACAGCCATTTCATACCCCCGTTTTGCCCTCCACTTTGTCCCAGCTCTCGCCATTGCCCGAGACGTCCGTGTGACGTCATCAAGGGAATCCCCGTAACGGGGGAAGTCCAGTCAGCAAGGTTGCCGTTTTTCCACAAGCTGCCTCATTGACCACTTCAAGGCTCCCACCTCTCCAGATCAGTCATTCAAACGCTACATTTCTGTGTTATTGACTCATTCCAACTTAGTTTTGTCCGATACAACTCGTTTCCTCACTTGCTCGCCCATTCTAGTTCCCATTTGGGGAACCTGCGCGAATCAAGGACGTAGCCCACAATGCAGCCCGCTGGTGGAGCGATTGCAGCGCCCCTGGTGGGCGTTGACAGAATTACCCGGCGAAAGTCTTCTGCAGCTATGGGCAGAGCTCCGCACATCCCATGTGCATTCTAGTTCAATGTAGAATTGTTTCTTGTTGTAATTTTTAGGTGAACGAGTCCAAATTGGTTCTTAAACTTTGCGATTTTGGTTCGGCAACTCACATCTCGGACAATGAACCTACTCCATACTTAGTGAGCAGATTTTACAGAGCTCCAGAAGTCGGTGAGTATTTTTGGTTGTCCTTTTAATATATCTCATTGTAATCAGTGATTAATCCTTCATTTTTTTATATGCTGAGTTATTGCGATTTTGAGAAAGGTAATTGTGTTTAAATGTCTCATCTTCCTTGTGAAAGTCCTTTGAAACCAAAACTTGGAGGTCTTAAATAAATAGGGAGTGATCATATGTAGTGAGGTGGTGTTAAATTTGGTTTTCACTGTATGTTGAATGTTCTGTAATGGAAGTCCTCATTATGCTCAAACTATAACCATACCTTTCCGATTGATTTCAGTCCTGGGGATGACGTATGACCATGGCGTAGACCTGTGGTCCTCTGGGGTTTCAATATATGAACTCTACACAGGTAAAATGTTATTTCCGGGGAAATCTAACAATGAAATGTTGAAACTCATGATGGACGTAAAGGGTAAGATGTCTAATAAACTTATCCGGAAGAGCATGTTTCGTGATCAACACTTCGACCCGAGCTTCAATTTCCTCTATCATGAAGTGGATAAAGTCACTCAGAGGGTAAGTAAATCAGCCTTTGTTAATTTCTATATTTAGAGAGAATGTTTGTGGTGTTATCTTGATGTTAGGAATGGATAACTCAATTCTGTTAAAAAGAACTCTCCGTTTTTAATTTGCCCTTATTTTGTTAAAATTCAAATGTATTTTTTACTTCAAAATCACATTTACTGCATTGTAATCGATCTGACAGTAAATAATACAATACAGTATATACAATATTAAAGTTATGTTTACTGACTTTTTAAAGTTTTAATTTTTTGCAAGTAGGAGCAATGTTTTATTCAAGTATTGTTTGTATAAGGGCATTCACTCCAGTATGAACATATATTAGTTTAATGTCGTATTCAGTATTAAACATGTCATGAATTTTTGATAAAGTTTCTAGTTTTGTGTAGTCATATGTGCAATAATTTTCATGGTTCAGTTTTTTTTCTTTTAATTTTTTCCACAGCAAAAGGTGACAGTTGTGGGATCCATCAACCCTACGAAAGACTTGTTAGCAGACTTGATTGGCTACCAGACGTTACCAGAGGACCAAATGCGTAAAGTCACACAACTGAAAGACTTGTTAGAAAAAATATTGATTCTGGACCCTGCCAAACGGATTTCTATCAACCAAGCTTTGGCACATCCGTTTATTGTGGAGAAAGCATGAAAAATGACAAATTGCCGTGGAAACGTAATCTGTAATTTGTGTGTGACGAGTTTTCCTCAGTCCATCTATCATTCCCAAACGACTATTTGTTGTATACATATGAAGTTTGTTGCGGATGGACATTTAATTAATACTGATCACCAGAACGGTGACTTAATTCTATGACTTGCCCGATTTCAAGACATGGCAGAAATCAGACTTTCCGATCCAATCTGAAGTACTAAACTGTAAATAAGTATCAGTACTTCAGCTTGTAAAAATGAGGATACTTTAACTGGTATACCCAACTATGACTGTACCCTTAAATATCTTTTTACTTTGATATTGTGATTTATACAAGTATCTCAGGTTTACCAGGCCAAGAGACGATTTAGACATAAGAGATTGATTATGGTGACACGTAGAAGCGTGATACAGTTACTCATTAGCTTATGAAGTTAATTGTGGTTAAAATTTGGAAGTAATTTTAGCAAGATGGACTATTGTATGATATATATACTGAAATAATTTGATGTTTGAGAACCATGTAAATGTAAATGTTTTTTCTCAACAGGTCTTATCAACTTTGAGACTAAGCTGTGTACCTTCCAAATGGAATAAAAGCTGAAACTTCAAGCTGAAGCGGTATGCTCTTAAGTTTTTAATCCATGGTCAAGTTTTTTTCCAGCTTTTCTGATATTTGGATCAATGAAACAAGTACTTAACTAAATGAGTTTGTGAGTTAAATACAAACTTCTAGCGGTTTGTCAAAATAATATTCTTCTTTTCGTAAATTGCACGATAAGTTTTTAATTTATAAATATTGAGAATTGATTCACTGGATGAATTATTCTCTTGTTTTCATCTCACGGTGTGGCGGAGGAGAGAGGGTTAGAGTCACACCAAGGACTGACGAAACATTCCCACACTGGTCCTCAAAAGTACTGCCCCGACTTTGGTGATAGTCACATGGGCCTAGGATCATTCAATCGACCAAGTCTTCACGTAATGAAACAAACTGTTTACTGTCACTCAGTTTATAACATTTATATCAGTAGATCGCAATTCCCTGTACATTTATACTTTGTTTTCATAGGACTTAATAATCAGCTATGAAACTTAGAATGATGTAAATACTGATGGTGCATACATTTGTTTTCTGCTTGACTTTTACTCCTGAGCTTGTAGATAATAACTATAACATGACAATGATGCTATAAATAGGGAACGATAATATGATGAATAACACATTTTCTACAAAATTAGTGTTCCTGTTACGATAGTAAACTATGATAGCAAAATATTCAATGTACGCAGAAATTAGAACGGCTACTACTAATGTATAATTCAGACTAAGGCACTTCATTAAAAAATAATGAGTAGGTTAGGCTAGGATTTAGCTCAAAAGAATGGGAAAAGCTGTTAATTTCTTGCTGTTTATTTGCAATTTCTAGACACCGAAGAAGAGATAGGTCACGTCTGGTGACCTTGGAAATTGGTCTCAAGGTCGTCGGGTGCCTGCCCACCCTTCAATGTTAATTGGGAAGCCTTCGTACAAATGCAACAATGATTTTGGCTTTGCAAGTACTTCGGTTAAGGTACTGGTGAACATTGGTTAAACTATTTGGGTCTGTTTTGATTATTGATGATTTGAAAAAAGGCGTAAACTCCGTGGTTAACATTTGAATTTTGGTCGCAGTGACCGTCGCAGTTAGGCACAGCATGGTGCTTTTGAACAGTAAATTATTATAATATAAAAGCACAAGCAGAATCATTGTTGAAATGTAAATTTGAACAAGGTAGGTTTCGTTCCAATTTTTTTATTACAAAATCGAAGTTTCGCTGTTTGAAAAATTTAGAAGTCGATGTATGAGGACTGGTGCATTTCCGATGCTTTTTATAATAAAGTTCTGATCTGGAATGGTAGAATCGTTCAATTCTTTACTTTTATGATTTCTATATGACATATTTTGGCAAAAAAATTTGTTATACAAATCACCTGGCTTCCAAAATCTTTGCTGTGGCACCTACCGTGCTGTAGTGCATAGTGACTGGCATTTGTGTGGAACGCCACCTGTGATAATTCTTGCACGAAATCCTCATACTTGACTTCAGATAATAATGTTCCTACCTTGAAATGCAAGTGTTTATGATGGTTCTTGTTTCAGTGATAAATTTCCAGTGAACCGAACCATTTGCTTCTTTCTCTTCTTGCGCAAATGCTGAAGTTTGCATCCTATTTTTTCTTTCATTCATGCCAGCAAGTATGAATGAGATGTCCCCTTTGATAACAACAGGTCCTCCACTTGGCAGTTCTATGGGATGCTTGTTTTTGATTGCTTATACTTTATTTGCATGATACTTGTTTGTAGCTTCATGAGGTCCATTCTGATGGACCGGGGGGACCTGTTTGTGCCGACATAGCTTCTCCTCATGATGCTTTCAGACACCAGGATAGCAGAATTTTAACTCTTATCCAGTGAATGATTGTGTTTGGTGGGCCATGCCGAGTTTGTATTTCAAGGGATTCCTGTGTTGGAACTGCTGATGATTCCCTGAACTGCAATCATTTCTTGCTTGACCATACAAATAAGTTATGATCATACTCGTATTATTTTCCAGATAAATTTCAGCCGATGCCACATACCCAGTGTGATTTTATCTTACTTTTGTAGGTTACAAATTTGTCTGATACTAATTAGATTTATTATTCTATACTTTGCAGGTAAGGATCATTCATTTCTGGTCTTGAGAATCTTCAGAGAAGAAATACATTTTAATGAATTTGATTGCAAAAAAATTAGGCACATGATTGAACTATTTCTCTTTTATACAATCTGTAACTCCTCTTAATAAGTGAACTATTAAATGGTGTAATTTAACTAAATGGTCTTGTTTTCAATATGATTGTTATGGAAATGCAATTTGTGTTGCCAACGTGACACATTAGCTGTAAAATATCTGAACAATTACTTCCACTGCACTGTTTGAGGTTTGTCATGCAGTCTTGGGAAAATTAACCAGTTGCCTAACAAGCCTAGCTGCTTTACAGTGCAACCAAAGTTGTTTTAGACAAAGGTAAATTTTTAACCATTGATGCATGCCATGTCAGTTATGACCTCTGCTAAGTGAAATAGTGGGATTGTGTTCAAATTTGCATAGATGACCACACTCCCATGTGCCTCTGGATGGTGAATAACATAGTAGGCTCTTGCAATGTACAGGAGTTTGCCTAAATCACATGCAAATGATGCCATTGGTGCAATAAGGGGATGCTTCAAAGCACAGTTCCTGTCTAAAGGGGCGTTCACACTCAAGTATAATACCTACGTATGACCACGGATAAAAATTATTTTTTATTCTTGGTCATCCTTGGCCATACGTAATTCACTCGTCGAGCATTTTACGTATACTCACACTAATTCGTAGAAAGCTCCTGGTCGCGCTCAACCACTCATTAGCATGCGTGCAGAGGGAAAACATGTTTAAAACTTTGGCGGACGTTCTACAAGTGAATTGTTTATATTAGTTACGTAACTCACTCGGGAGTCAGTCGGCAGGCGTTCTAGGTACGTTCTATGTACATTCGTGGCCATTCTTGGTCATACGTAGCCACTCTCCATCCGTATATACTCACCATCCACTCGCGTCCACTCCTAGAACAGTCGTTAAACACTGGGCGGGACTTCCGTGGCCCGCCAGTCGTCTACCGTGGCCATCTTTGCACATCCTTGAACCACTTGCACGGCAATATACGAGTGCCACACGTATGTTTGGCGATGGATGTTCGGCGAGCCTTTGACGGACATTTGATGGGTGTTTGGTGAGCGGTTGAGAGGCATTTGGCGAGCATTCTTCGACAGTCTCACATGCGCCTGTGGAAAGAATTTATACGTGATTAACAGAGCCACGAGTGAGCACATATAGCCCATTTTTCACGTAGGTCGTATCCGTGACAGTGTGACCGCCCTTTAATATATTGCAGAGGATTGCTAAATCTTTGAAGACTTTGGAATTGCATGTCCCCATGGCGTTACAAAACCTAGCCAAACTCATTCAATGCCGTCCGAGTTCGCAGAATATGCAAGCCTACCGGCATGATAGCGCTGAAGGCATAGACCATTCCACTATATATGGAAATAATTACAACAACTTATCCAGTTTTATGTTATTTAACAATACCAAGCCACACACTTCATAGATCTGATAGTACAACTTGAAAATAATGGTAATCGTATGTACAATCATTGAGTCACTATACAATACAGCTTCCTTTACAATGATTGGCAGAGTCTTGAAGTTGCACAGGTGCTCTGCCAGTATCCAACTGATGTTTACCAAGAATGTTATCAGTAGTTCAGCGTTTAAATTTTGAAGATATGAACAAACAACTTCACCGACATTGAAAAATTATGTTTAATTTTAGTGATTGTGAAAAAAGGTTTCATTTCTTGAAAACACTTTGAAAACAATACAGTTTAAAATAGAGAACTAATCATGTACCTGTTATTGATCGACATTTTTCTTCGTACCAGCCTTCCATTCCTCTAAAAACGAGTCCGGCATCGTTACCTGAAAATTTGAATACTCGAGTGATACTTCTTGCTGTAGTTTTCATTATTCTCAAAAGTGCACGCAGGTAGAGTAGTCTGAATTGAGTTATGACCACTTTAGGCCACCTTGCCAATTAAACTGTTTATGCTGGTCGTGGGTACTCTCAACCAAGGGCAGTGGCCAGGCATCCACCAAGGATGGTGTCTCTTGCCTAAGTTGACCTCTCCCAGGGAACTGTTTCTGGTGACCCACCAACCTCTCAGGTTGGGTCATGCTATAACCTCATTTGACCTTTCTCTCAGACCTTCCCAAGGGCATTAGAAGACAACTGGTGCCTGTGTGTGGCCCTTGCAAGCAAGCATTACCTGCATGCACCCACTCATTACATAGGTACACAACTGTTTATAAATGGCTTTTATAGTCTGAACATGATGGTGGTTCTCCAAATTAGCATACTATGGCAATTAATCTTATTGTGGCAAATGTTAAAACCATCATTTTGGATCAAAAAGGTTTAAATTGGACCTGAACATGGTATAAAACAATTTGGTGCAGTAAAATATTACATTTTATACAATGGATCATATTGTTGATCACAAATTTGTCTATAGATGGTCTCTGGATGTCCTAGTACACCAAAGCGCCATCTATATTTTTGTTGCAAAATTAGAATATCAGCACTGTGTCTTTGCATTTTTGCACTTCCCTTACAGAGAGTTTGGCCACATTTAGGCCTAGTGTTATTTCCCTCGATGGAACAGCTGTCAATGCATAAAACTAGATTTGAATTTACAAATTAAATTAAAACTTTTCTGATAGATGTGTATGATTAGAGTGATTTGCATTACTTTAAATTTACTTAACAAGATATGATTTTTGTTTGCTTTATTTTAGAGTCCTAGTGGTGGCCTTGGCCGCGCAAATGCATACGAAAATCCAGCATTAACAGACAACTGGGATGATGCTGAAGGCTACTACAGTTAGTATGAAACTATTTTGAATAAAGAGAATCGTTCCACCATACTGTCCCTCTCTGATTGTAACGTAAATCGGCCAAATGACCAAACAATTTTAGGCTACTGCTGCTCTGCAGTAGGCAGAGAAAAAGTGAAAGGAGAATCATTATCATATGATTATAGGCTTCTGGAAAATTAAATGATGTAATTTTCTGTATTTTGAAGGTCCTAATGACCAATGATTTAATTGGAATGCACTGCTAATGCACATTTGCCGTATTCTCACCACGATAGCAATCTGTAACGCTTACATGGAGTGTCCAACCATCTACTAGAATGATGTGTATTAACAAGAGTGGTGTTTATTGCAGGGGTTCGTATTGGAGAGATACTGGACAAGCGTTATTCCGTTTATGGTTTCACCGGTCAAGGAGTTTTTAGCAACATGGTCAGAGTGCGCGACGCAGCCAGAGGCAACCAGGATTCTGCTATCAAGATCATTAGAAACAATGAGATGATGTGAGTCGTCACTAATTTAGTGTTTAATGTTAGGTGTTACGCCACATGTGCCACGCATTGTTTTATTGCTGATGCATTATTTGAATTGAAAATAATTTATTTGACAATTAAACAAGAATACAGCATGTTATTTTTGGCATGATAAATTTAAAATTATTACATAATATATTATATTCTTTTAGTTTTAAACTTGCCAGGAGACCCACCTGGCTTCCAAAATCTCTGCTGTGGCACCTTCCGTGCTGTAGTGCATAGTGACTGGCATTTGTGTGGAACACCACCTGTGATAATTCTTGCACGAAATCCTCATACTTGACTTCGGATAATAATGTTCCTACCTTGAAATGCAAGTCTTTATGATGGTTCTTGTTTCAGTGATAAATTTCCAGTGAACCGAACCTTTTGCTTCTTTCTCTTCTTGCGCAAATGCTGAAGTTTGCAATCTATTTTTTCTTTCATTCATGCCAGTAAGTATGAATGAGATGTCCCCTTTGATAACAACAGGTCCTCCACTTGGCAGTTCTATGTGATGCTTGTTTTTGATTGCTTATACTTTATTTGCATGATACTTGTTTGTAGCTTCATGAGGTCCATTCTGATGGACCGGGGGGACCTGTTTGTGCCGACATAGCTTCTCCTCATGATACTTTCAGACACCAGGATAGCAGAATTTTAACTCTTATCCAGTGAATGATTGTGTTTGGTGGGCCATGCTGAGTTTGTATTTCAAGGGATTCCTGTGTTGGAACTGCTGATGATTCCCTGAACTGCAATCATTTCTTGCTTGACCATACAAATAAGTTATGATCATACACGTATTATTTTCCAGATAAATTTCAGCCGATGCCACATACCCAGCCCTGGTGTGATTTTATCTTACTTTTGTATGTTACAAATTTGTTGGATACTAATTAGATTTTTTATTCTATACTTTGCAGGTAAGGATCTTTCATTTCTGGTCTTGAGAATCTTCAGAGAAGAAATACATTTTAATGAATTTGATTGCAAAAAAATTAGGCACATGATTGAACTATTTCTCTTTTATACAATCTGTAACTCCTCTTAATAAGTGAACAATTAAAAGGTGTAATTTAACTAAATGGTCTTGTTTTCAATATGTTTGTTATGGAAATGCAATTTGTGTTGCCAACGTGACACATTAGCTGTAAAATATTTGAACAATTACTTCCACTGCACTGTTTGAGGTTTGTCATGCAGTCTTGGGAAAATTAACCAGTTGCCTAACAAGCCTAGCTGCTTTACAGTGCAACCAAAGTTGTTTTAGACAAAGGTAAATTTTTAACCATTGATGCATGCCATGTCAGTTATGACCTCTGCTAAGTGAAATAGTGGGATTGTGTTCAAACTTGCATAGATGACCACACTCCAATGTGCCTCTGGATGGTGAATAACATAGTAGGCTCTTGCAATGTACAGGAGTTTGCCTATATCACATGCAAATGATGCCATTGGTGCAATAAGGGGATGCTTCACAGCACAGTTTCCGTCTAATGGGGCATTCACACTCAAGTATAAAGACCTATGTATGACCACGGATAAAAATTATTTTTTATTCTTGGCCATACGTAATTCACTCGTCGAGCACTTTACATATACTCACACTAATTCGTAGAAAGCTCATGGTCGCGCTCAACTACTCATTAGCATGCGTGCAGAGGGAAAACATGTTTAAAACTATGGCGGACGTTCTACGAGTGAATTGTTTATATTAGTTACGTAACTCACTCGGGAGTCAGTGGTTGGGTGTTCTAGGTAAGTTCTATGTACATTCGTGGCCATTCTTGGTCATACGTAGCCACTCTCCATCCGTATATACTCGCCATCCACTCGCGTCCACTCCTAGAACAGTCGTAAAACACTGGGCGGGACGTCACACTCAAGTATAAAGACCTATGTATGACCACGGATAAAAATTATTTTTTATTCTTGGCCATACGTAATTCACTCGTCGAGCACTTTACATATACTCACACTAATTCGTAGAAAGCTCATGGTCGCGCTCAACTACTCATTAGCATGCGTGCAGAGGGAAAACATGTTTAAAACTATGGCGGACGTTCTACGAGTGAATTGTTTATATTAGTTACGTAACTCACTCGGGAGTCAGTGGTTGGGTGTTCTAGGTAAGTTCTATGTACATTCGTGGCCATTCTTGGTCATACGTAGCCACTCTCCATCCGTATATACTCGCCATCCACTCGCGTCCACTCCTAGAACAGTCGTAAAACACTGGGCGGGACGTCCATGGCCCGCCAGTCGTCTTCCGTGGCCATCCTTGCACATCCTTGAACCACTTGCATGGGCAATATACGAGTGCCAAACGTATGTTTGGCGATGGATGTTCGGCGAGCGTTTGACAGACATTTGATGGGTGTTTGGTGAGCGGTTGAGAGACATTTGGCGAGCATTCTTCGACAGTCTCACATACGCCTGTGGAAAGAATTTATACGTGATTAACAGAGCCACGAGTGAGCACATATAGCCCATTTTTCACGTAGGTCGTATTCGTGACAGTGTGAACGCCCCTTAATGCATTGCAGAGGATTGCTAAATCTTTGAAGACTTTGGAATCGCATGTCCCCATGGCGCCACAAAACCTAGCCAAACTCATCCAATGCCGTCCGAATTCGCAGAATATGCAAGCCTACCGGCATGATAGCGCTGAAGGCATTCCACTAATTATGGAAATAATTACAACTTATCCAGTTTTATGTTATTCAACAGTACCAAGTCACACACTTCATAGATCTGATAGTACAACTTGAAAATAATGGTAATCGTATGTACAATCATTGAGTCACTATACAATACAGCTTCCTTTACAATGATTGGCAGAGTCTTGAAGTTGCACAGGTGCTCTGCCAGTATCCAACTGATGTTTACCAAGAATGTTATCAGTAGTTCAGCGTTTAAATTTTGAAGATATGAACAAACAACTTCACCGACATTGAAAAATTATGTTTAATTGTAGTGATTGTGAAAAAAGGTTTCATTTCTTGAAAACACTTTGAAAACAATACAGTTTAAAATAGAGAACTAATCATGCACCTGTTATTGATCGACATTTTTCTTCGTACCAGCCTTCCATTCCTCTAAAAACGAGTCCGGCATCGTTACCTGAAAATTTGAATACTCGAGTGATACTTCTTGCTGTAGTTTTCATTATTCTCAAAAGTGCACGCAGGTAGAGTAGTCTGAATTGAGTTATGACCATTTTAAGCCACCTTGCCAATTAAACTGTTTATGCTGGTCGTGGGTACTCTCAACCAAGGGCAGGGGCCAGGCATCCACCAAGGATGGTGTCTCTTGCCTAAGTTGACCTCTCCCAGGGAACTGTTTCTGGTGACCCACCAACCTCTCAGGTTGGGTCATGCTATAACCTCATTTGACCTTTCTCTCAGACCTTCCCAAGGGCATTAGAAGACAACTAGTGCCTGTGTGTGGCCCTTGCAAGCAAGCATTACCTGCATGCACCCACTCATTACATAGGTACACAACTGTTTATAAATGGGTTTTATAGTCTGAACATGATGGTGGTTCTCCAAATTAGCATACTATGGCAATTAATCTCATTGTGGCAAATGTTAAAAGCATTATTTTGGATCAAAAAGGTTTCAATTGGCCCTGAACATGGTATAAAACAATTTTGTGCAGTAAAATATAACATTTTATGCAATGGATCATATTGTTGATCACAAATTTGTTTATAGATGTTGTCTGGATGTCCAAGTACACCAAAGCGCCATCTATATTTAAAATTAGAATATCAGCATTGTGTCTATGCATTTTTGCACTTCCCTTACAGAGAGTTTGGCCACATTTAGTGTTATGTTTCCCTCAATTTTGCACTTAAAATATATTATCTGTCTGAAATATAATTTTCCTTACTTGCTCTTGAGGTTGCACTGTAGATCCTGGTGAGAGTTTTGACCTTTCCAAATTGACTAAGGTTTCTGGACTAGCAGTTTCTTGTCTCACCTGTGGATTACATGTACAGTTTTATTGATGGCAGTAGCAAATTATAAGTCATCATTGAAATATACTAATTATAAGATACACACCACACCATAAATCCCAGTAGTAGTGCTTACTTGTCCATCCGAGCCAGGGGACTGTTGCGTTTTCACTACTGTCGCCCACGATTCATGCCTTCCAGGTTCTTGACTACGCTGTGAGAATAAAAAAGGGAAACATGATAATAAGATTGCTGCCCACATAAGTCTTTGATTGCATCTTTGAAATTTGGGCATCACATAATTGCTGGTAACACAGTTTAAATATTTACCATGCTTTGCATTCCTAAAATAGTGCATGGCTGGCCAGGAGCATGGTGAGTTTTAACAACATTTGTTCTGGTCGACCACCTTTCTCCCTCGTCAGAATCTTGCCGAGTCTGCTGAAGGTGTATGCAAAAGACACATTCATTTAAATGGACAGATTATTGACCAGAATGACAGAATATTGATTCATGACATTGCTGCTGGATGGCCAAACGGTTTATAAAACATTAGTCAGCTCCTAAAGAATGACGGAGGTTCAAATCAAGACAAGCACAATACTTATATTTGAATGTCTTTTGCACAAGTGTCACTGACTCACTGCTGCCACTACAAATAATAAAACTCATCCCCTATAATAGCCTAAATGTGTGGACTCAAAACCACATCATCTCATCTTTACATCTGCCTGTCAGGGTTCAAATAATGCAACAAAGGCTGCCCTACAGCAAAACCCTCAGCGGATCCCACAAAGCACACAGGCATTAAAATTGTTCAGTGTCTGTCCGACGGGCAGGAGAGTGGTCGTTACGCTTTTTTTTCTAGAGCAGAACTCGAACACACACTTATGTTTCCAGAGCAAAACTCTAACACTAATGCACTTACCCAAAAGAAATTTCATACAGTAACACTCTAAATGGCCTAGTGGTGCCTTTTGATACTCACACTGACATATTTCAGCTATATTTTACAAACTTTGGAAAAAGATTATTTACTGAGTGTTTATTACTGCCACTTGGCCTACGTAGCCTGTTACGCAATGCTAATTTGAGTCCAAGATAATTAAATAATTCTCTAGTATTTACGGCTATGGGACCCCCAAAAGGCACTATTTTAAACTATTTACACTATTTTAAACATTTGGTGCAGTAGTATCTGAGTTCTGCTCCAGAAAAAATAAAAATAATTTTTTTTTCTTAAATTTTTTCCAAATTTTGTAAAAATAGCCAGCATATGTCAATGTGACTCAAAAGGTACAACTAGGCCATATAGAGTATAGGGTAAGTGTATCAGTCACTATTAGTATTAAGAGTTCTGCTCCGGAAATGAAACTGTAACGCCCGGCCGTCGGACAAACGCTGATGATAACAATAACCCTGCTCCAATCTTGTTCGCTGAGGGTTAAAATGTGGACCTCTAGATACATAACCCACTAGCAACATCCAGCATGATATATGACATTGAGAAATATTTATCAAAGGTAGAATGTGGATGAATCATTGCATGCAGTAATTATATACTTACCGGACTGATCGGGAATTGAAGGGTAGGAGAAGTCGACTGTTCCTGAGCCAAACGCAGTTTTGTCAGTTGCGCCCAGTCCTCTGCTGGTGGCATCGGCCGAAATGCTGTGACCTGCATGCAAAAAGATCTTATATACTACACTGATTGATGGTGATCTGTTTCAGGATAGACTTCATACTAGAAGTTGGGTAAATAGTAAGCTAATTAAAGAATAAATTAACTTGAACACAGATCAAACTATAGCGTTGCATTGCAACAAAATACCAACACCTCAACCAAAACCAAATTATTCTCCTGTACCCAAGAGAAATTTTATAGAGGTGGCCACCTGGGCTAGTTGCACTGATGGGTCATCTGAGTGTCTAGTGTAGTACATGACACACTTCTGGTTGTACATTAGATTAATTGCAGCCCTGATTACATGTTGGGCTGTAGGCTAATGCAGATTATAGAGAATCTTGCAGTGGCACTTGCCCACCATGCCACATTGACCGTGGGACTTGAACTAATGACCTCTGGGTTGGCCACCATGTTGTGTTGCAAACAGAACTTGCAAACCCTGCACTTCAACCAGATTGGCCAAAGGAATTGGAACTGTAGCGTATAGGTGGTTTAGAGGCGGGGTGCTACAGTTGAAAATGGGATCTTCTGGGAGTGTGTATTGTTTTCAGAAATTGTAGGTGCCTTGTATCGGTGTGTATGCTAAGGCAAGTAAAAGACCCCGCCCATTGGCTAAATGTGTAACATGATGTACAATTTAAGGCTTATGATCTCATTATTACATCTGCCTCTAGCAGCTGGTCATATAAGCTGACTAAGCTTCAGACCCGGTAGCATTAAGACATTGAAAAATTTAAATTAAGTAAATTTACCACAGGTTGAACTTCAGAAGTGGCTACTTTTTGTCCATTTTGGTCTTGTGAGCCACATTTGTCACAAGAATTCAACGGACTTGTCGGTGTTTTTGATCTTGTGGGTACTTGCTCGATATTACCTGCTGCATCCGTCATAGCCTGTAACAAAACACATTTGGAGGTGAACCTAACAGCACAAGGAAAACATAATTAAGAATTAAAATCATCAGTTGTGAAAGGTAAATTATTTCATATTCTCGCTTTAAATATTGTATTTGTGCATAGATATCTACCTGAGATGCTGCAGCAGCCTTTTGTGCTAAAGAGCATCCTTCCACTTGGCACAAATGGCGTCGAGGGGACGCAGATGAAGAAGGATCTTTTTGAGTTGAACTTGCTGATTGTTTTGATGCCACAGTTGGCTCTAGGATGAATCCAAAGGGCACCCGTGGAGGACTGTATCCAGCAGCTTTGAAAGATGGAGATATACGACCACTAGCACAAGCAAAGCATGGGGCTTTTATTGCTTTCTTTTCTGAAACCTACATGAAGGTTTTTAGATAACATTAAAAGTTGTACTAACGACACAATGGGACCTGGCAATTGAGCCTAGGATTGAAAACGGGTCTTGGAGAAACTGTAACAAGCCAATCAATAGTGGAATTTCACGGAAGCTTCTCTGTATTTCCACCAGGTGGCTAAAACAGAATACTGCAATTCTATTGGCTGAAAATGTTCCCGCCCTTGACTGTGATTGGCCGAAGCAAAGTGCATCCAAGCAGCAGTATTTTTAGTGCATTTTAATGTATATTTGACATCTTATCATTCAATTGATTTTTGTCATTTCCCTGAGAAAGTTATATTTATTGAATCAATGGGTTGTGATTTTCTAGGTCTGAAAAGCAAAATGAGTAATAAGAGGAGAGGACAGACTTACGTCTTGCTTAATTCAGGGCTGCTCAGTGAAAAGACTCTATACTTCAAGAACAGAGTTCCAGCTAGGCCGTTTGAGCATGGCGCTGCACCATAATCGACCCCCCCCCCCCCCCCTTGCACCATGCCCAAAAAAAGTGAAGACTTTTTTTTTCTTTTTTGGCTTTTCAACTAGCTAGGCACCCTATATGAGTTCATTTAGGTGCCCTAATATCCTTGAGTGCCATGCCCAATTCAAATCCTAGCTGGAACACTGACTGGAAGAGCAGCGGAAAACCAATTAGTACACCTTTTCACATTGAATACTCTACATCTTCCATTTGACTTAATTTTTTAGAATCATATGACTTGCCATCTTGACACAAACTGCCATGAATCTGCCATACAGTCTGTATGCATGAAATTTGATGCAGCTATACATACTTTAATGGCTTCAAGCTTTTTTTGAACAATTGAAGAAAAATCTGCATTTTCATCCTTTTCGTCAGTAGGTGAGGTGACCTTACATCCTCCCAAATTTTCCTGACATTGGTCACCTGCGATATAAAGACAAAAAATTATCATCCTGTGAGCTAGATTGTCTCAATTTGTTTACATTTTACAATGTATCATATCAAATGTGAACACACATATATATATATATACCTGGTTTTTGAGTGGGGGGTGGCTGAGACATTCTGAAAAAAAAAAAGATTTGTATAAGACCCAATGCCATGGATATGTGCATATTTTGATATTCGCCAAAAAGAGTGGACAGATTTTTATAGTACAATAATGTCAATATATATATATACAAATAATATAATCTACTTTATTATACCTCTGCTATGTCTCATGAGCTGTGATAGGCTGATACTAGTTAGTTCGCTGAGTGCTAAAATTATTTCGAACATCACCATAGATAATTTTAATCAATAGGCCTATGATTTATTTTCTGACTCATTTTATTACTTTAAATATTGACAAGACAAGTCAGCATATTTGCTAGCGTCAAATGCTTGATTTCAATGGATGACGTCACAAACATACGGCGGATTTAATTTCGCAAGATCAATAACAAATAAAGTAGTAATTGTGTTTGTGACACCATCCAATCACGTTATATTAGACGCCAATCCACTTTTCTGCACATCAAACCTTAAACTTACGGACACACTTCCTGCAGTCATCAACAAATTGACCTAGATTGCCACATCCTGGCAATATGGTGACGTTATACACGCTTGTTTATGACGTCACAAAACTAACCTCTTTTTAGCCCAACAACGTTGCATGTTCACAGGACGATTAACATTAAATTTTGATTAAGGTCAAGAAACTACATGTTAATACAGTACTTTAATTACTTGAGTGACTCTGTCTCAGACTGTTTCATCGCCTCATTGCCTTGGTCGCTGCCTGTCCCAATTAGTCCATTAAGACAAGACAAGACAAGACAAGACAAGACAAGACAAGACAAGACAAGACAAGATAAGATAATCTTGATAAGATAAGATACAGATACAGATACAGATGTATACAGACAGATACAACTTTATTTACAGTCGATGGTGACAATAAAGCAAAGAACATAAGCTCCAGTAGCTTTTAACCGACAACTAAAATAAAACAACAAGATGACAAATATTTAAAAATGACATGAGAAATGACATATATAATGATCTTAGTAATAGAGTTACAGGTAATTTTGTATACAAAAAATACAGGATCCACATTGACAGTTATTCCAGAAGTTACGGCAAGAATAGTACAGAGTATTATTCTTGGTTATTACGGTTTCTTAACAATTGTCTATAGTTTGCATATTCATCGACTTCCTTAATTTGGACAGGTAAATCATTCCATACTGAAGCACCTTGATATGAGCAATAGCACTCGTCTATTGATTTCATACCATATTTTATAGTATTGTAGGCTTTACTAATTTTGACTTAAATTGTCTCTCATATTGCACTGTGTAATTTGTCACATTCAACAGGTGGTAACATAAAGCATTCTTTTCTTGTTTCACTTAAAAGATCACTATATAAACTTTCATAGTCATTGCATACTAACTGTATTTCCCTTTCATTGAATTTCTCAAGTTTTCTGTCTTGTCCTACCGTGAAAGTATTATATACAATTGCAATATATATATATAAAATTTGATGATATAAACGATTCATATATCCTGAGTTTGCTGGTATGGGCCATATATTTGTTTATTTGTCTGGCTGCTTTTAGATAACTGAAACATGGTAGTTGAAGTTCAGCTTGTTGTCTATATTGATACCCAGAAGCTTATTGTTTGTCTCTGATTTGATCAATTTATTATCTCTACTTATGCATTACCTGGAACTGGAACTTGTTAGGGTTAGCCTTCGTAAAATTAGCCTGGAACCATTTAACTGCTTTCTTGAAGGCCTGCTCAAGTTTTTCTTTTTGATTATTCTAGGGTTACTGTGTGAGAATGACAAAGTGTTATTATCAGCCAGTTTTGAGCTGTGACCATTCGCTTCTTAAATTACCTAATTTAACAGTTTGATTCTGATTCTTTAAAGTTGCACTGTATGTCAAATTTGCAATTTTCTAAGACGCTATCAAACAGTTGAAAATTACCTTTATTAATCAAGGCACACTAAATTTGTGTGAATTAATTACTTAAAAATAAATTATACATTGAGAGAAAATCCAGACCAAAACATTGGAAACACAATGGAAATGACATCATCACCATTCTTCAGTATTGTGACATCATCACTGGGTTTGTTTACATATGAGTTTTTGATGGCATGAAAAACTAATATTTATATTATTTATTGTAAATTAAAACTACATAATTGTGCTAAAGTGGGTATGTAATGGTGAAAAATATCATGAGACAAGAAGGCAGTATTGATTTATTTCATTATTTTAATGTGCAAATTTGACAGACAATGCACCTTTAGGTAGCTCATTATGAATGTACAATATATAATGTAGAGTATACGTACTGCTAGAAAAATTACTATGCAAATCTTTTTAATAAATATAAATCTGATATGAAAAATACTTGGGTGACAATAAAATCTATTAATAAAAATAAATATGTTCCTAAATAATTTTTAGTAAATGACTCAAAGATTTCTGATGACGGATATAGCTAATGGATTTATTCAATACTATATAAATGTTGGACCATGACTGGCAGATAGAATACAAACACCACAGTATAATGCTTCCGTAATTAATTATCTGTATAACTCCAGTGTGCATGAGTTAAAATTTCATGAAATTAGCAGAAATGTGATTATTAAAACTATAGATAGCCTAAAACCAAAGACTAGTTGTGGTATTGATGGTGCTTCAAATCATTAAAATACTTGAAAAATGAAAATAGCAGATCCATCAAAATCTGAATCAATAAATCAAAGTGTTAGGACAGGCATATGGTAATAGGTGAAGCCTAATAATAATACCAAAAACCATAGTCTTCACCTATTCAAGATTCAAGATTTTATTGACCAAATTTCGTTGTTACATGTACATAATCATTATTAATAGATACCAATCAATCTGGCAGCCTGATGCCAACAGGCATACATGGCTTTCATCCGCACGAAATTAACAAATTTACAGTTATCATAACTAATAAATTACAATATAGCGTTTAATTCTCACGTATTAAAAAATTACAGTACAATTCTCATTAATTGCCATTAGCATGCAGTCAAATATAAGTTGTACAAAAGGTCAATTTTTTTTATATAATGTTTAAACAGTGCAGTTTTGAAATCATCAGTATAATGAAATAACAGGAGAAACAAAATAATAATAAAAAAATCACAAAGAACTAATTAAGATGGCTGGTTTTGTATCTAAGATTTGACTGTGTTTATTAAGTAATATTACAGCTATTCTAATATGAGTTAAAAATTAACCTCTTTAAATTCTTTTTAAATGTATGGACACTGCAAAGGCAGTTCAATTTATCACATATTTCATTCCATTCTTTCACACCTTGATATCTTATTGTATTTTGAAACATTTGTGTTCTACAATATGGAATTTTTAATTTATCTCTGTCTAGTATTCACTCTAACATTACAATTTCTCTCAAATAGTTCATTAATAACAATAGGAAGCATATCCTTTATATATTTGAACATAAACACACATACTGTTACTTTATGTATATCAGATAAAAATAAGTATATTCAGTGATTTAAATAAAGGTTTAGATTCTGTACGAAGTGGAGATGAAGTTATGCAATAGCGATGAGATATGCACATCTGCTGCTTTACCCCAGACTTCTACGCCATATGTTAAATGTAGATAAATGAAGCAATAATACAATGTAGTCAGGGTTGATGAATTCAATACTTAGCTTTGTTAATGATACCTAACCACGAGAAATTTGGATCTTACAGATTGAATGTGTTTTGTCCATGTTATGTTATTATCAAGATGGACTCCAATAAATTTTGTACTAGTAACATATTCTACATGTTGATTATTAAATTGCAGAGTTGTATTTTGTGCTATTTTCTTTCTTGCTGGCCTAAATATCATGTAATGCATTTTAGAAATATTCAATGAAAGCTTATTGGTATTCAACCATTCATGAATTCCTGACAATTCAATATTCAAAGAGTTTATGACTTCATTAACAGATTTACCTGTGCTAAATATATTAGTGTCAACAATGGTAAACATGTTAACTTACATTAGCAAAGTCATTAACATATAACAGAAAAAGAATAGGACCCAAAACAGACCCTTGGGCCCTTGGGGCACTCCACATGAGATATACCAACGCATATTGTTGTTGATTTTGCAAATAATCAACAAACAATTTATATGCTATGCCTTTAATGCCATATTTATATAACTTATTCAAAAGTACATTGTGGTCAACAGTATCAAAGGCCTTTTTAAGATCTAGAAAAATTCCAACTGCAATTTCTCCTTTATCGATTGCTGATACTTTTTTTTTTATCTATTAATGTTATAAGGGCTAGGTTTGTGCTATATCCACTATGAAATCCAAACTGATATCTAAACATATATATATATATATATCGTATTATTGACAAACTGGATATCAGGAATTGATAAATGTGTCATATGATATTACAAAACAAACATACAAAACATACAACATTACAAAACCAAGTCTAGTGTCTACATCTACTCTAGTGTATACAATCTATAATCTAATAGTTTTTCCAAAGATTTACTTAATAAAAGCAAGTCAGTTCCAGTTTTTCTTACATATAATATACATGAATATAAGACTGAGTTAATACTGTAGGTCAATACTGCAAGTGGTCACAAAAAGAAACTAGAATAAAACGTCAATTGCAAATGAAAGAGGGTGTCCATGGGTTGGGTCAGTGGGTGGGGGCTTCAGAGCAACATTACGCTGACCTCTGAAATGGCGAAAGGGGGTGTCCATGGGCTGGGTCAATGGGTGGGATCTTCAGAGCAACATGGTGCTGACCTCTGAGAATGCAAAAAGTGGTGTTGGATTTGAAAGGTTACTTAGTGGAAGGGGGGCACCAATACTGCATTGATGTTATTTCATAACTTTATTTAGAAAATTGCCTAATGCCTTTAGTACTTCTGGATTCTTACATGACAATAGGGCTTAAATTGTTGTGATTTGTCTAGATTATGAAAATTTGGTATAATCTCAGTTGCTATATTAAGTAATTCTGGCCTTGGTATTTCATTTTTGTTACATGTCAGTAAACAGTGAGATTCACCACTATCACAATTTTCACACATTCTCTTATGCAAATGGATTTTTGGGGATTCATGTCTACCAGTTTCCATTTTTAAGATTGTGGGAGCTAACTCTGAATCCTGCTATATTATTGTATGTTTTTTAGGCAGGTTTAAAGGTAGATATGGCTCAATGCAGTAGCTGGTTTTGAATGTTTTATAGGTCCTAAGTTTAGGTTGGGTGTTCGTGTCATTTATTTCATTAAGAATTCTATTATTTTCATTGTCATTTTGTACTAGTTTTATCTTATTTGTCAGTACACTGGGTTCTAGGGCTTGCCAATTAATTATGTTTGCTTCAGAGATGATAGGCTTAACTTTAGTGTACCAGTTGCTCTGACCATTTGTGTGTAGTTTTTCTTGTATTTTTAAGCACCTTTTTAATATGTCACTATTAGGCATTGTCTGAAGTCTTGCCCAGTAGTTTACTGTAGCAAGTTTTTGTCTGATGAGCAGTGGAAACCGTCTTGTGTCTGCATACACAGCTAAGGAGGCAGTTTGTTTTCTTACATTTAATACATTCTTCAGGTAACCTAATTGCACTTTCTCTATTTCAGAAATAGGTGAATTTTGGGACCATAGTATACAGTAAATTGTGCTTTCGAATGAAAGAGGTTGATCTATTGAACATTAGTCTCTCAATAAGTTTAGAAAAGACAGGCAGTACTGACACAGGTCTACAGTTATTAAAATTCATATAATCACCACTTTTGAATATAGGAACAACCCTGACTAATGTCAGTTGAGTAGGAAAAAATCCTTGCATAAGTGATAGATTTAAAACATATGTTAATGGAGTTAGGAAAAGGCTGTAAGTTGATTTGACTACTTTAGTATATCATCCCACCCAGCACTCGATTCTTTAAGTAATGTGATAATCCTTTTTATTTTATTCTCAACTGTTTCTTGCACATACATACTTGTTCTATTATTAATAATATTCTTTAAGGAAACCTATGGTAATACTCAGTAATAGGTGAAGCCTTATACGATCAGTGATCTCCTATTGGACTTGAATGCACACCATGTTTTACACTATTGAATTTCACCTATAAAGTTCTGTCTTTTTAAATAATACAGATCAATTTTCCATAAACTGTGTATAATCATTGAGACACCAAATACCTAGAGCTGGTACAATTTCTCAATAGAAATTGGTTAAGATTAATTAATAAGCAACTAAGACCATTGTATTAGACTTGGGCTCAGTTGCCACTTTATTTGGCACAAAACACAAATGATACATATGATTATAACAATGACATAAGCGCTCTTTGTAGACACCCCAATATAAATTGCTATGTATGCATACAGATTGCATCAATTTAATTGAGAAATAACTGACATTATGATATATCTTGATATAATGACATACATTTGACATATATCACATGCGAAATTTTGAGTGTATAGTTGACAGAACATGAATCTAAAAATGGTAGCATATTCTAAGAGGCTATAATTGCCATAGGGATGGGATGGTGGGTGAAGAATGAAGCGAATGAATTTATGAAGGAAACAGAGTAACAAAACCGGCCCGAAGGGCCGGGGGGGACGGGTTCCAGCTGAAATCAGCTGCTTCATCGTCACGGTTTTATTGGGTCAGGAGCCCGAGCCAACTGACTGGGCCAGGGAGGCTCGGGTCCCAGAGTGCATAACTGACAGGAACATGTAGAGGGATGGTGAGCAAAGGGAGCGGCAGTGAGGGAGCAAGGCATGTGTGGTGGAGGAAGGCTGAAAGGAGAAGGAGAAAAAACTGTTAATGCAATGGAAATTTGTTATTGAACGTTATAAGTCAGTGTTGATATATTACCTGGGTTTTGAGAAGGGGAAGGGAAGTCTTCTGATTTGGGAGAGTCTGGCATTTAGTTGTAGAGTGAGGGGGGAGTCTTGGTACCTAAGGAGTGATTTGGCATGGAGAGCATGGAGTCTGGGTTCAATCATATCCAGCTGGGCTCTTCTGTGGAGTTCTGAAATGGTAATTGCAGAAGTACCTGGGGTGTATCTGATTTTAAGGGCAACACGAAGAGCTTTGTTCTGGGCAATCTGGAGTTGTTGGAGAGCTGCTCTAGAGGCATGGATTGTAGTGGGGTAACCTGTTTCTAGAATTGGGCGGATAAAAGTTTTATATAAGTGGAGAAGGGTCTCGGAGCTGCATCCCCAGTCAGTACCACTCAGTCGACGAAGCAAGTTGATTCTCCTTTCGGCATCACGGCGTTTTAGCTTGCAGTGATGGATCATATTGAGGGTCTTTCCGAGGAATTTAGCTCCGAGGAAGCTGACTTCTGAAATTGAGAGTTGAATTGGGGTGTTAAATAAGGTGAGGGTGGAACTGACTTGAATCCGACGACCTGTAAAGATGGTAAATTGGGTTTTGGAAGCATTAAGTTTAATACGCCATTTGCAGCACCAGGATTCTAGTTTGTCCAAGGCAGTTTGAAGCTCAGCTTGGATTTTAGTGAAGACCCTGTGGTTGTTACGTTTGGTGTTTCTGAAAGAAACCCAAAGTGCAAGGTCGTCAGCATACTGGGAAACCTGGACTGCTTCTGAGTCTGAATGGGAGAAAGGAATATCGTTAACGAAAATATTGAAAAGAATGGGGCTGAGTACCGAACCCTGGGGGGTGCCAGCTTCCAGGTGGACTGGTGTTGAGGTGGTTTTGCCTACTCTGACAGCTATGGATCTGTCGTGGAGATATGACGAGAGAAACCGTCTGACCTTGACTGGCATGTCAAGCTGGCTGACTTTATAACGCAGACCATCTTGCCATACCGAGTCGAAGTGAATTTATGAAAAACGTACGGCCGTTTATATAGTGGAACGCCGTAGGGACGCTCTGATTGGCCGCCTGAGTCACGTGACTGTTTTGGCGGGAACCCAGCGTGGAGAAGACGGCGATAAAATGGCTTCTGTTACTAAATCAATTTACGTGAGTAAATTATACTTTAAAAGTAAAATGATGATCAAACAAGTCCCAGTTATAACTTAGAACTGATATAATAAGCATTAGAAGAAATATGGACTTTCTGGATGTACAAATGTGTTCATTTAGCCAGTAAAAACTGTCAAATCTTGACCTCGTTTATCTTTTACCAATTTCGAATTTCGGTGGAGTCATAATTTAGTATCTAGTGTCTTGGCACTAAGTTGGCAGTGAGATGCAAAGCCTTACCCTGCAAAACCTCATCGAACCATCCGATCTTGAGGTTAGGGTAACTCTGACTGCCTCTCAGATTTCCCTCTTGGTTCTCATACTTTGATAATAATATTACTAGAAATTCAAAATCATTTTTGTTAATAATAAAGTAACCTTGTCCATCAAGACACTGTTCCAATGAACCCTGCACTGACTGTCCCGATGGTCCTCCTGCAGTGGTTTGAAAAAGAACCACCCATCCACTCTTCCATTTAGGCCAACTGAAGGCTACAATTGCAAGCAATTTAGTATTGCACTTCGTGGTGTTTTATATGCAGAAAGGCCAACATACAAAGAGTAGCACTGTGTGCATAAGCCCTTTCCTAACTTCCTAAGAAACTCAAGGTTTCGCAAGTACGAATGACAATTTTATTTTAGACTTAAAAAAACATGAAATGGTTTACCGCAGCTGAAACCCTTCATCTTGATGGCTTTCACAGAGAAAATTAAGATGTTTCCTTACTTCCATTTGAGGCCAGCCTTGGATTTCGTATAATTTGTTATTATCCAAATATGGCCAGTGTCACAATTTACCTCATGTCTTAAAGCCTAGAGTTCACCATTACACATATGTAAGTGATATATGGCCCACAAGACTAGGCCAGTCAGCCCAATGTGTTAATAAAGAAATAACAAAAAGATAAAGACAAAAAATACAAATGGGTATATAATTTTCTGCCTGAGCTGGAGAACTAGCTAATTTATATTAGGCCAATGACTGTTGTTAGTTTGTAGTTTGTAGTTTTAAAGTCTCGTAAATAAAATGAGAATGATGCGGGTAACCTTATTATTCAAATTAGGGATTTCACTCCTATATGTTGATGTCAATAATATTAATACATTTAAGGATATTAAGTACTGCTGCGCTTCACTGACTATTTGGGTTAACTAAGTATCTGCAGTGCGCAGTCTCATGACGCATTCCAAGTCTATTGTTCATTGAGTTGCAGCACAGTACAAGATGCACACCAGACACACGCGTATCATTTACTTGTTTATATTTCTAGTAGCCTTTGTGGTGATATTTTACATCCAAGCACATTATAATATACGGATAGAACTTAAAAATGCTAAGAAATATACCAAACCAAACAAAGGATATGTTGGATATAAGATAATGACATCAAAGGAGCAGAAAGAATTCAAAGGAGAAAAAGATAAATATGTGAAGCAAAAAGGGATATCAAAGCCAAAAGAATCGTCTCATATAGAAAACAAAAAGGATAAATCGCGAAATGTTACCATCCCAAAGAAAGTTCTACTCGGAGATCTCACATACAAAACTATATTGCAATCGGTAAGTGTTTTTTTCTTAGCTTACCATTGTTATTTTTTAAGATATTTTTTATAACTAAGAATGCTCTTATAATGTTATTTATTCCAATATATTTTACATGGGTTGCATCATCAGCACAGCTGTTTTGCACATGTCCCATTAAAACAATATGTATATAGTAAAATATAGTAAAAAAACATTCTGGTATTGATACCATTGACATCACAGTTCATTACAATATTGTCAAATAAATAGGTAGGGGCCAGCCCATGTATGCACTTAAACATTAGAGTGGTAGCGAAATACTGACATCTTTGTTTTACATTCATCCATTTTAAGCTATTTACAATATCAAGACCTCTTGAGTTTACATAATCAAAGTCATTAGTAACCGACCTTGCAGTATAATTCTGTAACCTCTGTATCTTACTAATATTATAATTACTCGTTTGACCCCAAACACGTATTGCATAATCAATACATGGCTGAACTGCTGTTGAATATATTTTACACATCACTTGAGATAACACAATACCTTTCAGTCTGCATAATCTATTCAATTTGGCTGCAACATAACCACAAAGTTTGTTAACATACTCATCCCATAATAAATGATTATCAATCCTCATGCCAAGATAGTTAGCACATTCAACATAGTTTAAATTAGTCCCATCAATGGTGATGTCTAAACAATCAGAAACATTTTTCTTCCTAGATGATAATAGAAAAATGACTTCACTTTTGGAGATATTAACACGCAGTTTGTTGTTTTTGTACCAATCGTTCAACTGAGTTACACACAATTGTAACTTTCCTTCAACTTCCTTCACAGATAGTCTGAAAACCACTCATACTGAATATCAGAGATACCATAATAACCAAACTTTTCCTTAAGTAATTGATGATCAATTGTATCAAAACATTTTCTGATATCCATAAGACAAATGCCTGTTACTGTATTGATGTTTTATTTCATATTTTATGTCCCTATATGTAATATTATCTTTGTAAGATGTAGATAGAGATGGCAAAATACTCCTTGTAAGTAGCAACTGGGTGGCTCAATGATAAGGCATCCGCCAGTTCCATATTGCAATTCTGCTTAATAAGGTCCAGGGTTTGATCCCCAGCTTGGGCACTCTTTATGAGCTACATCGCAGCAGGAGGTCACTCACACCAGACATTAAATTGGAGGTGCCTTGTACTCAGTGTAATGTGCTGAGGCAAGTAAAGACTGCACCCATGGGGTAAATATGTAACATGGTATGGAACCCCCGCCTTATCATCTCATCATTACATGTCTCTGGCAGGATGTCAATGTAAGCTACTAAGCTTCAGACCTATTAGCATTTAGGCATTGAAAGTTTGAAACATTGTAGTAATCTTGTTACTTATTCATATTTTGCCAAAACGTCATAACTTATAAGTCTTAAAATTGGGTAATTAACTGCAGAGATATAGCCAGAAACGATGTTGGGAGGGGGGGGGGGGGGGGGTTGGAATTGGATACACCTTCTATCAAGAAAAAAAAGTTGAATGGTCATATTTGTCATTATAAAGGGGTTTTAGAGCGAGCCCTGAGGGGGGGGGGGGGTGTCTTGTATATATAATCTACTTTCTTTGGTTTTATTTCTTTTATTCTTTTATCATGAAGGATAAACCACAATTCCTTGAAGACTACAGTGCCCCCTGCGTGAAAGAGGTGGAAAATGACACTGGAAGTAGAATTTCAAAGCTGAAGGTCAATTGTTTGCCGGCTGTTTACTTAGTGGGTACGTCTTATTTCTCTTTATGTACCTTTTTTATTTGTATGTATGTTTATTTCTAGGTCAATTGTTATAGGCCACAGGTATTCCGGAAAATGTCTGTATTTTGAAGTTATCTCGATTTTTGTTTCTCTCTAACTTCTTATGTTTGGTTGATTTTATCTTATACTAGTAATGCAACTATATACAATGTATTAGAAAAAAAAGTTGGAATTTGTTTGGGCAATATTTCGAGAGCGGACTTTTTTTTTTATCTTCATTTCCATAGCAGAACGCACGAATTTTAGTTAATAATCATTCTTGTATTTTAGTCGTTTATATGTATTGTATACTTATTTCAACGATGTAATATTACATTTGTTGCCAAGTAAAATATATTCTCTCTCTCTCTCTTAAATCATAGCATAGGCTCATTTTATAAATGATTACTCCAAAGTGACTAGCAAAATGCCCATAAATGGTCTGAAATTCATCATAGAGGGCCGGAATTGAACATTCATAATGAGGCTACAGGGGGTCATTTAAACTTCTTAGCACAAAACATGAACTGGAAACATTTTAGAATTACTTTATTCCACTTTGAACTGTAAAAGATACCACAATACTGTGATAGTGGGATGATATAAATTTACGGTTTATTTTGAAATTTTGTTACTGTCACAAAATATTTTAATATATTTCAAGTACATAAAGTAGAGGTTATCAAAATTATTTTGAATGCTTTTATGTTCCGTTACTGTCATGCTAATTAACGAGTTATCATTTCATTAATTTCCCAAAATATAGTGGAAAAGTGATGAGCTGGTGAGTTGCGTAATAATTATGCACACTAACATTTCATAATTTTTGCTTTATTTCTCATTATACATAAGCAATGGTAAATTTTTTTGTTATTGCTTAAAGTGTTTTCTTGGGAAAGAACTTTGGATTCATTGCAGACACTATTGCTTGTTACATTAGAATTATTGAAAAATAACACACAAGTTTGCATAAGGGTGAACGCCCCTTAAACCTACCACAGGCATTGCTACGCTTCAACAGCTATTGAATAGCTACTGCTGAATTAAGAGCTTTTTAAGGTCATAGACTTGCATACATGGTGCTCCTTAAGTTTTCATACTCAATATTTAGGTGGAGAATATTCATATATTTCCGTATCCTGCACAAGAAATATTAGAGTGGGGCAGGTTGATGCGCAAAATGATATGCTTAAAACTTCACCCTTATTTGATCACAATCAGTTATACCTGTTGCATGTATGTGGACTGAATTGTGACTGCAGGAAATCTGTCACAGGTATTCACTTTGTCATCGCAATATTCTAATAATTTTCATTTTGCATTAATAGAATTACTGACAGCCCTAAAAAAAAGCTGAATTGCCAAAATCCAAAAGATAGATTGTGTAACATAGTACCCTTTATAACGAGTAAGGATTAAACGCTGAATCAATATAACAGAAAACCAACAATACGCATATTTATTATAACTTGGCATTTGGACTATGAGTGTCAGGGCCAAATTTACATATTATATTTTGTCTTGGATTTATTGGACAGTGACCATCTCTTAAGAGTGGTATTTAATCAATAACTCAGACTTGGCTAACAATAGCAAGACCAGGCTTGTAAACTTCGTTGGTGAAATGGACTAACTAAACCATTAGGCAGTCTTCAAACCTGGTCGGAGCTGCTAAACTACGTTGGTGAAATCGGGTCTATATGTCTATATGTCTGTGTGTCTGTCATATATACCGCCCTCCAAAAGTATAGGATCACTTGAGCATGTACACAGTAGTATATATATATGTGTGTGTTTATTTTTATTGACACAGTAGTATCATACATGATACATTTGTCAAGATAACGGATAACAACTAATTCTACTTCTACTCACTATTCCTATATTCAACTATCTATACATGGTATAGGTTCCTTCATGTTCATTCATGTGTGTCTGGGCAGTAGCCCATTTACTTATTGCAGGCATAGAGCCTTAAGCCTATTTAAGGCCTACCATTGTTATTTCTATACAAAGGACTACCTTAACTTTTATATAATAAAGGTGCACCTTAATAAGTCCACTGTTAAACGGAATCTTTGCAGTATTCTTATAGTGATGTAACTTTACTGTTAGATCAAGCTTGTAGTTTATTTCTATACACCCAATTAATATTTATATGATATAATTTATGAACATTGTGAGAATCTAAATATATAACAAGTTAATATTTTAACATGACAATGGTATACCATATTCCCAGCTGCAAAACAATAGCGCAGTCATGAGAATCCTACAGTCAAATTGGTCTCCTAGTTTTTGGAGGGTGTATAACATGATGGTATTAATAGCCATGCACCCATTGTTATGACAACTGATAGCTTTCTGTACAACTTATTCAAAGTCCTAAATTAAGATTTCTAAGTAGGGGAGAGTGGGGAACAGTGTGACAAACCCCCCTCATTTCAACACCGTGAAGGTTATAACACTGTCTTTTAGGTATTTATACCAACACTGCATGAACAACAGAATATTCCATTACCTGCTAGAATTAAAAGCATGAGGTGTTTGAAATTTCACTTTTTGGTTTTTACACCAGGCAAAGTATTTTTTTTACACACGTTAGTTGCTAATCGTATTCTCCAGTATTCGGTGAAAATGAAATCATCTAATGGTTTACAAAACCTTGGATAGTGGTCTTTAATTCTAGATATTAATAAACAGTGTTGTAGTCAAGTAAACCTCAGAATGTCACAAGTTCATATTAAAACCAGCACGGGGAAGAGTGAGACAAAGCATGAGTGGGGCAGGGTGAGACAGTTAATTCAATGTCAGTCTAAATTTATAAGGGAAATATAAGGCTTTTACCATCTCATTACTACATCTCCTCTGACTGCTGGTAAAATAAACTGCTACGCTTCAATGGACAATAAATGGAAAAAAAATAAAATAAGGGTATTCCAAGACATGTCATTTTTGTTGTGCTATCATGCTCCGTCTCACTCTACCCCTCAGCCTGTCTCCCAGTTCCCCACCAGTGGGGGAAAATGAGACAAATGATTTACAATTAACATTGTAATGTTTTGATATTTACAATATTTATTCTTTACTTTTACGTGTACCTCATGTGCCAAATTTGCATGAATATATCATATATATATGGACACACGGTAGAAACCTGAAACTGTTGGAAATGCACAGCTACATCGGAGGTGGAAAGCCAGTTATATCCCAATTTTAGAATTTTTGTTATAATTGAAAAAAAAAGGTGTCTCATTGTTCCCCACTCTCCATAAAGTAAACAAGGTAAATATCGCCCTTACATATTGTAGATCTAGTTTTAATTTCTAGTATTACTTGTGGGGGGGGGGGGGGGGTCAATGTACTGTATAAACAAAAGACAATAGCACACAGTCCTCCCAGCATCATGTTTTCAATATATAATAACACACTTTGTTCTTTTGTGAATCCAGGACAGCCCAAATGTGGATCCACCGACATCTATGACTTTCTAGTTCGTCATCCTCTCATAATACACACAACAAAAGAACCACAGTACTGGAGCAGAAGGAGATATCATCCTGGAAAAGAAGGTCAGGGTTAACTAAATAGACTCAGAAACATTTGTTAATTAAATAGACTCAGAAACATTTGTTTTATCCTCATATGTCTAATGTCTCAATGCTACTGGCTCTGAAGTTTAGTCAGCTTACATGACCAGCTGCCTGAGGCAGACTTAATGATGAGATGATAAGGCTTGGATGCCACACCATGTTACACCTTCACCCCATGGGTGGGGTCTTTTACTTGCCTCTGCATAGACAGTGTCTAATAGACACTGAGTACAAAGCACCTCCAATTTACAGGCTAATTATATGTTTTGCTCGTATACTCACCTAAAGTAATTTAATCAATTTCTCATATAGTCTGTAGGCTATTTCTCAGTTACAGAATATTTAGATGTTCATGTGCTGAGTTTACGGAATTCTTGTTCTGACAGGCAAGTAATTATTGTTCTGACAAGCAGGCAATTCAGAAAAATTGCCTTAACTAAAATAAATATGAATCCATTTCTCTTGTATTTTTGACAGAATATTTCTTAAGTCTGTACTCCGCCTGTTGGCTACATAGTTTAACCAATCATTTTGTTTAACTCGGTAAACTAGCAAATAAGGTCCATAATTAGGTCGCTGGGCTTTTAGGTGATGCTTATGACGAAAAACATGACATGCACATTAAAAATATAGTGGGGTGACTTTTTGTTCATTTATTCATCTTATAATTTATTCCAGAACTGAGGAATTATTTCAAGGTTTATGAGAATGCCTCTTTGGAAATTCAGCAAGAATGTGCCAAGCGGAACAAATATTGTAAACATAAGAAAATATTTAGTAAGTACATCGAGTGAAATTTCCTATGATTACAATGGAGCCAGACTAGGTCACTTTCATGATACGACCATGATGATGATCAGTCAGTTATTTAAAACGAAATAAGACCAATATATTTGATTACATTGTATAATGACCTTACTTGGGTGCCCAACAGTGAAGGTGTATTTCATGCAGAATATATGCAATAGCACATCAAACATTTTTCATTAAAAAAAATATACTTCATGGCTATTAAAGCCACTTAGATAATTTAATTGATCAACCTAATTTATTAGAGATATATGACTGTACTATCACTATTTATCCACAGTTGATGGCAGTGTCAGCCTGCTATGGGATAACACAAATTGGCCCTTAATACCAGGGAACGCACACCAGAGGGTCCCACGTGTTTTAAATGCCCATCACATACGCCACCTAACGCCAAAAGTCAAAATCATCGTTATTTTAAGACATCCAGTCGAAAGGTATTAATTTTTGCTTAAAGTGCAATCAAAGTATGAAATGAGATGTTTAAAGGATGGTTTTCATATATCAATAATGTTTTTTTAAATCTTTATTATTCATCTTTCATTATAATTTAAATATTTAAAGGATTTGATGTTATGGCCACCTTTCTTTGTTTTCAGGGAATATTCGAGTTATTTATATTTTTCTAAGAAGAACGTATCAGCCAATGATTTTCACAGAAAGGTTCAATGGAGTATATATAAATTCAACAACTGTTCCAAAATTTGGGGAGCAAGGACTTGCGCCTACAACGTTACAATAAAACAGACCTTGCCGGTAAATTGGTTAAAAAAAAACGGAAGAAAAGAGAATCTTGCATGTGACATCTTAACATGAACCTAAGGCCACGGTTTTTTGATCTTATGTTTCTCGGAACATTCTCGGACCATTTTTCATGAGACGGTCGGTCGGGGGGGGGGGGGGGGGGGGGGGAAATAGAAAATTTACTCCCAATAAAGTGTTTTTTTCTTTTCAGAAAATAAATGTGCAATTGTTGATTTATTGATCGAGCGGCACTGCAAAAGTTTGGCCGGCGGTGTCGAGAAACGAAAGATAAAAAAGCCGTGGCCTAAGTGGCCCATCAAAAGAGACCGTGATGTTATCCTGCGGTTTTGTGATTCTGCTTAATTGAATAGAATAGAATATAGAATAGAATAGAATAGAATAGAATATTGGCAGTTTCCAGCAGTAGTGAAATTTGTATTAAAATTTTCAAAACCGGAAGTGACCAATAGTTTTAACATCCTGTTCATCTTCTTATCTTAGACACAAAAACAGAACTTCACTTTTCTCAGTTCCACAATGATGAAAATTCTGTTATCAACAATCACAGGCATTTGCCATCAAGACAGCACTTAGCAAGTTAACATACAATAAGTCCAAGGCTGGACTTCTCAAGAACACCTTTTACTCCCCCTGCGCAGCTGCTTTCAAGATGGGGCCAGTTTCAATGAAAACACCTCAAAATGGCAATATTATTACACACAAATAATTTTCCTTCTTACTCTAAGTGATAACTTCCATTATATGGGTATACTTATTTTAGGAGAATTTCTTGCCTTTTTGCTGGAAATTTTCAATTCTCATCTCTTGTGGCAACTAATTTGAATATTTCACCATCTACATACATGATGATACTTCCTGATTTGCCAATATCTCCCAACTACTGTGTGCTGTCTGCTTCAGCCAATTATTTGATCTAACTGAGCAATCTTTCTTTGAGAATTGAATGTATTCAATGCAAACAAAACTAATTAATATGCTGTTTCACCTTTAGATTGTTAGACATTCAGTGCCATAAGCCAGTCTATATTATCAAGCTCAGAGCATTTCCTAATGTATTCAGCTACATTCTGATTGCCTGTTGCCATGACATAACCCCCTCTTGAGATGAGAAGCCAGTTAGAGCAGTCAATAGCCTTGGTATTAGTTAAGCACAAGTGTATGAAAACAATGCACACATTATGACATGATGACATGCAGTACATATGGACTGGTTGTAATTTTAATTAATTCAATTGTTTTCAGATTAGATTATACATTGGCCTCTACAGCATCTTCATAAGAGACTGGCTGAAGATATTTCCAAGAAAACAGTTTTATTTTATCAGATTGGAGGATTATACAGAGAATAGGATAAAATATGTCCAAGATATCATCAAGTTCATTGGAGTTGGTCAGTACAATATCTGTATAATATTTCCCTAAAAAAAGTGCAGTGGAACCTCATTTCAAGACCACCTCACTATTACCCATTTTGGTGTATTCTTACAATTGTATTTGACTTCTATCAAGGCAACCTCGCCCAGAAGGTGGTCTTAATGGCGCAGTTCTACTGAATCAGTGTGCCTGCTTATAACACAATATTGGCTACATGAATAGAACAGAATAGAATTTTCTATCATTGGTTACCTTCGAAACATGGTGCGGCCAAAAAACTTACACCAGGGGCTGTTGCTTCCTCTTTTGTGATTATCTCAAATGACAGTCTTCACATGCAGCCGCAACCATACACATGACAGTAATAATAGTCCTAAATTATCTTAATGAATAAATTTTCTTGTTTCCTCAAGAATCATAGATAATGGATCTAAATATAGCACATGCACAGCATTGCACACATGTCACACTTTCGGGTAATTTTCACCTCGGCCTTTGCAATACAAGCATTAGATTATGTCACTGATCATACAGACATGTTACAGAGACCTGTCTTGAAATTTGCCCTCACAAATAGGGCAAACAATTCATCTTTGATAAGAAGGGAGAGCACTGACACCTTTGAGATGGAAAGTGCCATTTTGGGTTCAGTATTTTTTCTGTAATTTCTGGCGAAGTAACTGGCACATCATCCTGAATATCATGCGATAATTTCCAGATTAGCTGGAGATTCAAATAGTCCCACTGGAATGCCATTATATATTTGTTTAAATCGTTTGACTTTGCTGGATCAAAAGTGGAACCAACTTTCTTATGAAGGAGGATCCTGTGCAACTATTATATTTTATGTGGCTTCAGAGGTGTAGTAATAAGAATCTCTTATTTGTGAAGTTTTACACAACTAGAGACACCATGCAAGCAGACCGAAATCTGACTTCTGTGATATGGGTCACTCAGAACAAATATATTGTCTGACAAAATAAGATCAAAATTATCACAAAGACCATTCATACCCCTGACTAAATGCCTGATGCAAGTTTTTTGGCGCACCCCGAAACTTTATTAAAATTTTCATGATTTTTGTTTGCTTCAGTTGTAGAATTATATCAAGTGTTAATATTCAAATTTTCAGAGCAGCCTCCTGATTGGTTCCTCAAACTAAATGATAAGCCAGTGAACAATAAACGTCCTAGCACAAAATCCATAGAAGACATGCTGCCGGAGACTCGAAAATTGCTGCAAGATTTCTTCCAACCCTTTAATAACGCTCTGGCTAGAATTCTTGATGATAACAATTATTTGTACCCATAACAGTGAAGATTAAAGGAAAACTATTTATATTATTTGATTTGTGTTGAAATGTATTGTTTCTTCTACCTACAGAGTGTGCATTGAATGTGTTAATCGGAATTAATCTTGATGATCATCCTCATAGATTTTATCTTGATCATTTTGCAGATTTAATGCCACTCCTTGTAACATTTTGAGAATACAAGGCAATACCTGTTTGCCTATAGTACCACATTTACATTCCATTGGAGAGTAAATTAGGACATAAAATATTTTCTAGCTTATTCTTTCTGATTTAAAAATGTAGGGTAAAAATATCAATAACTTTTCCAGAATATCAAAAAAGGGGTGTGGCCCTAGCTCATCGGTAGCGCGCTAGGATTCCAACCACTGGGTCACAGGTTCAATTAACGGTCGAGCCATGGTCCCTGCCTGTCCTAATTAGCCCATCAGGTGCAGAAATACAGGATGTAAAGCACTAATCCATCCACATCCAATATTTCAAAACAAACAAAAGGTCTAAATTTTGGAGGGAATTTTTATTGGTGGCACATCTGTATTATGCAAAATAACATTGATACACAATTATATATAATGGTCATCTGAACCAATAAATGCAATATAAAAAATTTAACACAAATGTTTTAAGCAATTAATTATATGTGCATTGAAAGTTTTTACTAAAATTTATAAAACTCTATATCTGTCGATGAATAATATCACAGGGTATGCTTATAATAAGATCAATTTTGTCTCTTAATTTTTATTTTCAATTGTGTGCTGTGATCATTATACTTCCCTTGTGTATAAAAACCATGCTGGATTTCACAAAAGCAAATTTTGTAAGTCAATGACAGTTATTGTAGTAAATATAATAATATTTTGCATAAATGTTAACTAATCTCATATTTATCTAATAAGCTCTCTTCAGGACATTGAAATAAAACATCAACCTGCAGGATACTTAGTCATTCTATATACTGTTTCAGATAGACTCAACTAACAAAACTTTACACAACAAATCTCTGTTCTTATAAAAAAATTCTATATTCAATATTTCCACTGTATTATCTGCAACGAATCAGCATTGTCTGCTCATCTTTTATCTAAATGACTGGGAATGTAATAGCAAATTATTTCAATTTTACCAAGTACAAGTTAATGTTTACAATTCTTATATTTACAAATACTTGTAACATCTAAAAATATGGATTTCTCCTTTAATAGTAAATTCTATACATTTAAAAATTATAACAATCTAATCAGTCCATTTCAATTTTATCAAAGCATTGCAAAAATTGCCATTACAGCAGCAACAAATATTGATGGTGCAGTGACGGCAGCACCGTTGCCGTTTCCTTGAACCGAATTTCTTCCATCCTTATTTCCATTATTAACATTATTTTGGTTGTTGCCTCGGTCAACATATGTAGGTCCAGTCTCTTCTTTGTCAGTGTTTTCATCAAAAGGAACCTTTTCCAAAACTTGGATACCATCTGAAATATCAAAGAAAAGAAAATATGCTTAAGATACCATATAATAATAGTTGTAATATCCCTGAAATACTCCATAATTATTAATATTAGCATATCTTTTAATTTGCACTTTTCCTTTTTTTTTAAATGTACCTGAAATTCAATTCCTTATTATGCAAATATATATTATTTTGTAGCCACGAATGCTAGATATGCTTATTGGGACTGTATTATGAATTATTCTCTGAACTAAATTACTTTAGTTCTAGAATTTGGACAGTATACATATGATGCAAAATTTCAAAAATGTTCAAAGAAAGATTATGTGAAAATAAACAGTATTAACACTGAAGTTGCACTGGCTGTGGGCTAATGATTTATTTATGAGATGTGACTATGAATTGTAACGTCACACATATAGATGTTTATTTTACAACTATTATGTACCTTTCTGGCAGCAAGCTGGACAGGCGATACATGGATTGACACTCTTCAAGTTTTGTGGCAAATACAGGAGAGTTTGGCTCTTTTCTGTTTTTGGAAAGAAAAAGATAAAATTAAATCACACAAAGAAAATATTTATCATAAAAGAACTATACAGAGAACACACACACATATATATAAATTTGATCAGTTTTAAATGCACTCAATTTTTTAAGTTATTTTGCATTATGACATTTTGAATCATACTATCACATTTTATTAAATTTCATATTTATACAATTTTTTAGTATAATTTTACCGTTTAATTGAACAAATTCCTTTGAAGTTTAGTATCTTATTCAAATTGAAAATATTCTTTGTATATTTCATACAGTGGTCAGTTTTATACTCTGGTTTACCTGGTTGATAATAAGAGTAAAGTTTAACTTCAGCCTCTTGGATATTTGCCACATCAACAGTCTTAAACAAAGTGACATTCAAGCAGGTTTCCTTCTCCTCAAACTGAAATTAGAGAGAGAGAACAATTTGAAGTAAGAGAATGAATGGTGAATATTATTTTGCAGGAAGATATTCATACGAAACTAGATTGTTGCATGTATCCAAGGCTTTCAAAATGACAAAAATGTAAATTGTCAGAAATGTGAAGAAAATTAACTGGAAATTTAAATCTTGAAAATTGTGTTCAAATCTGTTTCCCCTTATATCAAACTAATTTAAATCATGAAACCAAACTAATTACTAGATTTCTATGGTATTAACAGAGGGTCTTCTGGGTAGCTAGGTGCAATTAAGCTGACTATTAGCTAGGAGTAGGCAGGGGCAAGAAGTAAAGCTGGGGATATCATTGGTCAAGGTTTGGTCACTGTAGCTTTCTGAAGTCTATCTTTTCGTCAAACTTTAAATTTAACTGTATGGTGAGTACTTTCTTAATAAATACAGTTATATAATAATTGTACCTTATCCCAATATGTGACCAATGTCTGCCCATTTCGCTCTTGTCGTTTTATCTGCTTGTAGTCCTGAAGAAGAGTTTCTGTATCAATCTCATATCCACTGAGTGGCGTGATTTCTAAAATTCCCATTCCACTCTCTTCGCCCTTCTTCAACCATCTGAAAGTTTTGCATGTATTTATTGTAGTATTTATGTAAGTATGGATGAATAAGGAAATACAGCTTAGAAACATTCAATGATTTACGCAATATATTAGCAAAATTTCAACCAAGTTAAAATTGTCCGCATTTATTGAATCATAATGAGGTAAACCGACTAGCTCCAGTAATATTTATCGTCTCAATTCTTTTGAAAAACTTACCAATATCATGTATTTTTAAAGCTTTTCCATTAATATCTACTTTTAGAAAATACACCAAAAATTGGTGGACAATGACTCAAGCATGCATTATAATAATTCAAGCGAAATACTAATGATATAAACGTCTCATATTTAGTTATTAGACTTTAAATTTTGACACGTATTAAATATTTCAACACTTACGTGAAGCACACATCAACCATGACCTTGCCACTAATTTCTTCCTCCATACTGTCGACCTTGACCTCCAGGTCTTCTGACACATCAGGATCGCGAATGTTGTAGTTAATGATCATTTGGACCATCGCAGCACCAGAGCCAGTGCCCATGACAGTCAATGAGTTGACGTGTTGAGGAATCTGAAGATAACACATCCATAGATGATAAACCATTAGACAGTTTGGATTTCATGTGACAGAAATAATAGAGGCGAGCAAAATTTGAAACAGACCTCTTGAACGGCAAGTTACAGCGTTGACCATTACGAGGGGCGTTTTCAGAAAGTTCTGACCATTTTTTCATGTAGACAGTATGAATGACACATACTGAAGACGTTTGGACAAAATAAAATTCAAATAACATACATTTTATATGCAACATATCAAGTCATTCTGATAAAGGGATTAAACTCTATCAGAATGAGCAAATATTTAGTATATAAAATATACATTACTTGAATTTTATTTGTGCAAAAATCATCTTTCTATGTCAATTATAACTGTCTATGTGAGAAAATGGTTAGAACTTTCTGAACGCCCCATGTACACCAAATAAGTCACTCCTTACGCATAGTGCGAGGGTATTACCTTGCTCACACCATTACAAATGCATTGAAAAGATTATTTAATTGTGTCCAAACTGACCACCAACCACTCATGTGGTCCTATGTAATTCTTTCAAAAAAGTAAACAATTTAATCAAATTAGCTCAACAAGGCCAGTCAGTAAAAGTGGACCCTTGAGTGCTCGAGCACTGAAGAGTCTAAAGCACTATTTCCAGGAACCATCACTGTTTCAAGGAGGTGTTGTCTTCCCTATTACTAACACTGCACCATGTTCTTAATCAAGGCCCTACTTGTATCAAAAATGGAATTCAATTTAACAAATTAATGTAGCAACTCAAGTTGATTTCAAAAACATGGAATTTAGTCAACTAATTGGCTATTTACAATAAATGTATACAATATATACATATGTATCAAAGATTGTCATGATAAGTTAAGAATTTAGTAATTTTACTATTCACCATAAAAGGATACATTCCAAAAGATTATATTTTAAAGTTAATATCAACATGTTGTTTTCTTAAGGTGATTATTCTTACCTCTCTGACTTGCGTAACCATTGTGTTTTCTGGAGTAATAGGATCGAATTCCAAGTCATTGATATCAGCAGACACTCGTACATACATCTTCTGCTTACCGGTCGTTCCAAGGGCGTGGGTCGCAAACTCTGTTAAGGCTTGGAGGGCCATAACAGTATCCTGTCAAATGACAAATAAATACTAAATTATCATGGACTTATAACAAATTATTTGGAAGGGTGCTGTGGTCCAGTGGATAAGGTGTTGGGACTCGTGTGTGCAAGGTCATGAGTTCAAACCCAGCACAGCATGGATGAACTGAGCAGATCATCCTGAAACCACTGCTCCACTCCACCAAGTGTAAGTACCATTTACTAAATGGGGAGGTTGCAATTGGCTAAAGGCTGAGATGCACTGGATTGTATTACGATTGTATTGGTGGTGGTGGATTAGGGCTTTACGTCCCGTATTTCTGCACCTAATGGGCTAATTAGGACAGGTAGGGACCATGGCAATGAGACGAATGATGAAACAGCCATCCAACATAGGCCTGACCGGGAATTGAACCCGGGACCCAGTGGTTGGAAGCCCAGCGCGCTACCACTGAGCTAAGCCCCCACCCTAGTTACAAAGAGAAAAGCGCCTGCTGAAATTATGGTACTATATTCAGTTGAGCATATGCTGATAACATACTATAAATAACCTCGCCTTTACACTCGAGTTCATCGGAATTGACCAGGTCATCGATTACAATTACACACCTAAACTTCCACAAGCATCTTAGAAGGGCTTTTGATAGTAATTTAGAGTGGCCAATTTTGATGACCCTAGCCAAATTAGATGAATCCGCGTTTACTGTTTTACCAGGGATGACTTTGTTGTTATAACTGAGTTTCATTATGCTGGTCTGGTGCCTACTCATTATGGATGGGTCCGACTGTATTTACTGTAAGTCAGAAATGTACAATGCAAACAGTGTAGATCGGTGCTCATTTGCAATATATGTAGATAATTATAATGAAGAATACCTGAGTGGAATAGTATCCTCCATAGGCATTCCTCTTCTTTGTCAACCATTTCAGAGTAGGTAGAGATTTATCTGGGGCAGCAAAGTACAGGTTAGTCAACATGGCGTATGATGTCATTTCAATGTCGTAACTTCTTGTTCTGCCTGAATAATACCACCATGGTCTGTTGATGTCCTCATCTTCTTCAGGTTTATTTGCCCAATATTTCATGCCATCTGAAAAATTAATTTAATAAAAAATAAGCCGAGTTCTTTGACCCCCCTATTTGCAGTTGGTTTTACTTGGCCAAATGTGCAACGTGCGTTTTCCATGAGAAGGATAAACTCATGGAAAATGCATGGTTTTTAGCTAATTACAATGAGGCCAAAACTATGCATTTTCCAGAGGATAGAGCCAGGTAAGCAAACTGATTTACAGTCAAGCTTCAATGTGAGATCTGATGTTTATTCGGATAATGGGCTACTTTTGGTCAACAGAGGGAGCTATCAGTAACTGCGCCCAAACAATTGCTGATGACGTAGAACTACAATGAGGTCATGAGTGCAATTGATGATGTCACATTTAGATGACGTCATTATATAATTGTCAGGTGCAGTTGCTGATAGCTCCCTCTATTGGCACAATAGTTCCCCAAATCCCCATTATAGTCACTTACTCTTTTCATAACCCATGCTGTTCATTTTATCGAGGGCAGCTTCGGCTTGTCGGTTTCCGATGATGGTGAAAGCGTAAGCTGTGATGGCCATAGAGTATGGATCAGTTTCAATTCCTGTCATGTTACTCTCCAAGAACTGAACAGCCAAAGCCAATGGAACTTCCAATATCTTCTTCAGCTGTAAATTAACAATTAAAACAAATTTCAAAATACAATTTTTATTCAACATAAAAGGTAATAACCTTATAGTGATTGAATTTATAGACATGTAGAGGTCACAATAGATAGATATGTTATACAATGTAGAACGATTCGCCCTATTTAGATATATTTTTTAAGCCTTACCATCGAACATTTCACTTTGATTAATTAATCTTCACCAACATTTTTTTTTTAACTTTTAAAATTTTAAGGTTTTATAGTACAGTTCAAAGATGACAGCCTCTACCTTATTTCTGAATGCAACATCAGTGTAGTTTGCATCTCTTGCTGTTGTCAAGGCGATGGCAATGTAGGCGGCCATGTTGGCATGTGTTCCGGAACCTCCCTGAAAAATTTTTTAATCCAATATTAATTGACAATTTTTGCTTGAGGTCAATTAATGAATAAACCATCAATGGACCAATACAACTGACAAATAATATATAAATACTTACAGCAAGATATGAGGCAGTTTTGCCTGGCTGGGTGAAGGATCCATCTCGTGATTGCATTCTGACTAAGAATTTAATAGCATCCTCGATATGCTTCTCGTTCACTTCCATGTAAGGCACGGCTTGTGCGAAAGACTTCAAGACAAAGGCCGTCAACCTGGAAATGGATGGTACATAGCAGTAATAATATTGTGTATTTTTCCTAAATACAACAAATCATACAGCTGAGGCCATACGTTTTCAGACACTTGCTATAGTTTTTGACTATGCTGCTTTTTTTAATCGTGCATCATAGGTTTTATAACCCTTGACCACATATATGGCCTAGGGTATTGCGATTGCCTGCGTGTCAGTCAGTTTGTCCCACCTCTGTCTGTCTGTCAACCACACTTATAGACATGATAACTTCAGGTCTATTGATGCCAAGCTCTTGTATCTACAGGTGGAAGATCTTGAGTGAGTTTTAAAAAATGGATGCCTTTTGACTGCTTTTAGGTCACAAGGGTGAAACCCTTTCAGAACCTTCTGGCTCTTCACTCAACTTCCACAAACAAAACATGTGGAAATCAAGGCTCTTGCTTTTGACCAACCATCCATAACTCCATTTATATATTGGCGTGATTACTGTGCAAATGTATTTTCAGGACAGTACATATGATCCCTAAAGAAAATCATGTAAGTAAAAGTGCCGTCAAGGCAAAACCAGACCAAAATCATTGGTGTTAAAGTGTCTGAAAACTTTTAGCCAATTTGTACTCTTGTTGGATATCAGTGTGTACAATATGCAGATCTATGTGATGAGTTACATGAAGAATTTCTTTTGCTAAGTTTCAACTTACCAAGTGCTTCCAAATTGATCTCTATCACCAAAAGCACTGAATGAGCCGTCAACTCTCTTGTAAGTCAATTCACGTTGATATCCTGAAATTAGTTTAATCAAGAAGAACGGTAATTGAAATGTCAAACTCAAAGGCACAGTCAAATATTTGAGAATTTAAGAATATATATGATACCAATGGAGTAGTTATTTAATAGCCATTTAGACAAGTTTTCTTTTAATAATGTTTATTTCTTGATCACCTGTACTAACTCCAAGTTTGTCCAAGTTTGTCGCTGGGGTTTAAAATCCTTTGAATATGCAGGCCATCAGTGGCGTATTTAGGGGGGGGGGGAATTTCTCAGGCCCAAAAATATTTTTTAAGTAACCTTGCCAAAAGTGGCACGATTTCTTTCAATTCTTGATGGTCTAAAATTGATGTAAATGCATATTTCTCTTTTCTCTTTATGCGAAAAATGTTTGCGGAAGGCGTGTACAGCACGCGATTCGCATTTTTGGTGTTCACTGGGCTCTTGCTATTATTGATTCCTGGATTTGACTTATCAGTGCCCCCCCCCCCCTTTTACAAATTTCTAAATACGCCACTGCAGGCCATTATCTATTTATATCCTTCGAATTTATTATGGGAAACGACACTATACATTGTACATTTTCATTAACAGCTAAAGCAGGCAATCATTTCCAACATATGATTCACATTATTCTAATAATGAGTCTATGCTGAAACAAGTTAAAAACGCCACCCATGGGGTAAGTGTGTAACATGGTGTGGATACCAAGCCTTATCATCTCATCATTACGTCTGCCTGCAGCAGCTCATACAAGTTGACTAATCTTCTGACCCAGTACTGAGGTGATATGTGACATCAAATAGCACGCTTATATAATTATTACAAATAGGATATTTTAATCATCTCACCGGATTCCATGTAACGGATGGCAGCATCACGAATCTCAGGCATGTTCAAATTAGCGGCATCTAAGTATCGCAGGACTTGAATGTTGGGTACAAAATTGACCATGTTCTGTTCTCCACATCCGTATGGCATCTTGACAAAGCTACCAAGGTTATTTACCATGGGTCCCATAATATCACCTGAAAATTAATATATTATTCTATTATTCTTTTATTATATATTATATTGTGAATCAGTTATCATATATATATATATATAAAATTTTTATTGACAAGTAATCTCAGATAAGACATATATTTCACAAGTACAAAAAGTACAAATAAAACAATCAGAAGAAAATAAAAAATAAGGAATGCAACAAAGACTATAGTTACAGATGGTTCCAGCCACCAAATTTAAGTATTTACATTATTTAAGAATTTTTAACAATACTTTGTGCAGTTTCAGAATCTTTTATGAACCTTAGTACAATTACAAAAAAGAATGTATTATAAAATTGTATTTGAACAAAATAACTTTTTTTCAAGAATTTAGAAAGAAGTGCAACATCGCTAAGGTGTTTCCCATGGTCTTGTGAAAACAAAAACCTTACGAAAGTCTTTGGTATAACCATGACAACTGTAATGATATTAAAGTAGGATTCAAAATGAACGTCTGTCTGTGGTCTCTAACAAATGCCTATAATGATGAAAAATGGCATAAAGTTATCATTGCAAAGATAGAAAACTTGAAGTTCATTTGTACATAGAGGGGTGTTTATGGATTAGAAAGTTGGGATTTGACTAATAGGCAACATCTCAGTCTATTTTGTATACCGCTCAACGATGTTTTTATGAGAAATAATATGACCGAAAAAGAAGTGGACGTTTATTATGGATCCTACTATAACCATTCTGCCCAACATGAACAATTAAGTCGGATATAGCAAACCAGCTGAAGTCAACACACAAACATAAGACCTGTAAACCTACCAATAACCGTGACTTTCACCCTCTGCGAGTCCTCCACCATATCTTTGGGAGGAAAGTTGGGCTTCAAGACCTTTACGAATGGAGAGGAGCGCTGAGCCATGGATATAAGCATCGATTCTGTGTGCTCTTGTGGAGTACCTTCAGGCTGAAGAGAAAAGTCAATCAAATTGTCAGTGATATTGTCAATGATATTGTCAGTGATATTGTCAAATGATATTGTCAATGATATTGTCAGTAATATGTCAGTGATATTGTCAGTAATATTTCAGTGCATTGTCAGTGAGATTTTCAGTGATATTGTCAGTGATATATAAACAATTATAAGGATGTCAAGGTGTCTCTTGTTGCTCAAAGATCAAAGGGCTGTTTGGAAGGACTATAAGGACTAATTTGGCTTAGGTTATACCAAAAATTTAATATCCCAGCAGCACCTAGGCTGGGTTTGCACAGAACGTGGAATTAGGTTGATTTCTAGGCTTCAAGATCACTCTACCCTATGTGGTCGACATCACTGCATAGAAACATTTTCCATTCATCCATAGATCTGTCAAGAACTGCACTAAAACACAGAGTAGTTAAAACAGAGACGTCACTTGCAAATGTGTTCACTATGGCTGCTGGGAAAAGGAGGCGCATTGTTGACTACCTTACTTCTGCTACAGTACTGTGTGAACTATCAACAAACTCTCTGACCGTACTGTGTCAATAACTGGGTAACTGGGTAGCTCCTAAATTATCTGGACAGTACTCTGTTTCAAGATCAATACATAGAAGAATCTTTGGTTCTAGGAACTGATGTTCCTCTGTCTCTGTCAAGAATGGATGTACAAAAAAAGGACCTACCCTGACTGGAATGATCCTTCTCAAAGCATCAGCCGCTTGAGATGACTGAGCTCGGACCGTGATGTTCATTTGTCCAACTTTGGTTGGGATGATCCAGAAAACTACTGTCTGGGCATCGTTCGCTGGCACCTGTGAGAACAAAATAACTATGCCACTATCGAAATATTTATATAAAGTATTTGATTTTGATTAATTATCCAGATACCAGCATTTGGTTACAAGAATAGCAGAACATTTCTGAAGATCTCCAAGCAGTTAAACCAACCACGTTATTCTCATATAATAGCTACTGTTACTGCCGCATTAGGACGACTTCCTTGTAAACATGCACATTGGAGAATACACACATTCCACATGTATAATTTATGTTTATTTCCATCAGGGACTTTACATACCTGAACCGTTTGTCTTGCTGTTCTGGAAACCTCTTGGCCAGCGACCAAAACATCATAATAGATGGACTTGTCTAATGTCACTGTGACCTGTTCACGGGAAAAAATGATAATGATGTTAATATCTCAAGCGGGGCAAAAAGTAGAACAAAATCAGATAAATTTAAAGGAAATACTGTTTTGTCAGAAATCTTGATTTTGAGAATCTTAGATAATGATGCTTTAGGTCATATACAACAAGGGATTATTGAAGAGAATGACACCATTACTGGTCAATATAGGATCAGAAATGAAAAACAAAAATGTATTGCATTTTATCAAAGATTGCCTTAATTTAACAAATATTATGCTTACATCCTGAGCGTTTGACAGGTAGTTGAAGACAGTGCATTTCAGTCCAAATTCTTCACCTCGAATCAAGGCGAATGGCAAAGTGAGCGATACGAAGAATGGCTTGAACACTGTCATCTGTAATAGTAGATCAATAGTAAATACCATCAGTAAAATATCACAAACAGTTATGGTAAACTAGAAGTCAGACCTAAGCATTATAATCATTTTAAACATTGTCATCTGTAAAAGTAATATGAGATACCATCACTAAAGATATTACTAATAGTTAATTAAAGTAAAGCCAAATGTAAATGTCGATCAACCCCAGATACTATGAGCATAATGACGAAAATATTACAAAAAGTATCTGAGTTCTGCTTGTAATGGTATCATATAGTGTATATTTATATAGCGTATATTTGACTTATCATCGTTAATTTAATTTTTTACAATATTAATCGTACAAACAGCATACACAAGATTTTGTGAAGTTTGTCCACTTTTGTTTTGGTCTTCTTTTACATAAATGTCACATAGAAGCACAAAATGGATATAAATGTTACCGAAAAGTCAAAGCCCAACTTTCTATTTAAATTTTAACCTATAAAAACCCCTCTCCGTACAAACTAACTTAAAGTTTTCTATCTTTGCAATGATAATATTTTTTTGCCTTTTTTTTTTATCATTTATAGCAATTTGTTATGGCAACAAAGAAGCGGAAGAAATTAAAATGGAGAATATGTCAAGTGACAAAGATTCACTTCACTGTAAATATTAACTTCTGAGTTGTACGATTTTGCTGGAAAAGCGTGATAGACATCTTACCTCAGCGGGTGAAGATACTCCAAGTCCCTTGTCTTTGCTCAGAGCAAAAGCTGAGGCAACCCATGAAGTGATGGTGTCAGGAGCCTGGGCATGGTGGACCAGTCTGCCATCAGGTCTAGAGTGGGGTATATTAACATTTGATTAGAAACACAGTCTTAGTTACTCAATAAAGGTAACTAAATACTCAGTTATTTTGATAATTATATTTTTTCTTATAGATAATAAGTGAAGTAATAAAAACAATTAACTAAATACTAGGTTAGGCTTATGTTGATTATTCTAATTTTCTTATAGGTAAAATATAATACAATATAGCACCTATGTTAATATTTATGTAACAATACGTTATTTTCATATATATATAGAAAATTATATATTTCTTATCTATATTATATTCAAATCAAATTTTTGCTACAAATGATCATTACTTTTAACAAAATATATTCAGGTTAGTTCAAGCAAAAAGCAAATTCATTATAGCTACATTATATACAAACTCAACAATGGTTAGAATGACAAGCATAATTTCATTGAAACTAAAAGATCCAAGCAATACATACAGAAAAAGGTGGATAGGTTCACTAATAATGCTGAAAATATGCTTAAATATATATGTGTACATATAGGTTACATAAAGCAAAAAAGCAAAGATATAACCTAAGCCAACCACTACAAAAGTTCAGTTCAGTGACTCAGTGATTCATCAGTGATTTGAGAAAATATAAGTTTGTGGCAACAGGGATGTGATCTGTAGTGGCAAAACAACTCACACAACTTGGTAATCAATTATCAATTTTGCATTTCAAAATGTCTCGGAACCGTTTAAAATAGAGGTCTTTGTCGACAACTGCACTAAAACACAAGGTAGTTAAAAAACAGATACATCACTTGCTAAAGTATGCACTGTGGCTGCTGGGAAAAGGAAGCACATTTTTATCTACCTAACATTCGGCTGCTGCCACAGCACTGTGTCAATTATCTAGATCTCTGACAATCACAGGACTGTGTCAATAACTGGGTAGCTCCTACATTATCTGGACAGTACTGTGTCAAAAACCAAGACAAATTATTGACACCACACCTGTGATCTCTAACAGATGATCCGATTGGCCTGTGGTCTCTAACAGATAATCCGATTGGCCTGTGGTCTCTAACAGATAATCCGATTGGCCAGTGGTCTCTAACAGATAATCCGATTGGCCAGTGGTCTCTAACAGCAATTTTTCTGATTATTGCCACAGTACTGTAAGCTAGGAGAAACATATAAATTATACGAGATTACTGGACATTGAACATAGTGGTAATATCATCGGGCTTTGCTGATATTGAAATGATAGGATGTTCCCAATGATGCCAAGATGACAAAATGCCATTTTAATTGTTAAGTAAAGAGTCGTGTAGAGGGACAGACCGACAGAACTTGCCCATATATATATATATATATATATATTATTATCCAGGAGAATTTTCAATATTGCGCCTATTTTTACCATTATTCACTACAACTGAAAGTATTTGAATAGATATTCTGCTTACTGGTGGCTAAAATACTATCAGTCGGAATCTCACTAATGACTTCATCAGACTTAGGTGACATCATCAAACAATGTTTAGGTGCAGTTGCTGAGTGTCCTTTTAGTAGGATTCAAAATTAATGTCCACTGTGACACCTTCCTAATAATATCGGTTTACTGGCTGCTGTATTTGCAGTTTTTGTTGTTTCTGTAAGCATGGAAATTATGACCAAAAAATGTGTGGACATTCATTTTGATACCTACTTTGGTGCTATTAATAGTTCTCCAAAATATAGTATATGCAAACATTGATTTTTTTTTCCCGTGGACCGCACATAGTGAAACAGAATCTATATATATGATATCCGTAAGTTACCCTATTGTATCTATGAACCAGATCCATGTTTCTGGAAAGACAGTTCGGATACGTTTCTTCTTTGCCCCAAGTTTTGCGGCGTCTTCTCCATTGGGAACCATTTTTTCTTGATCAAAATTTCCATGACCTGCAATTTCCCTGTACTTGTATTCCTTTACCTAATTTATGGTGTACAAGCTTTGCTTTTATGTGTACTCCTGTAGTTTTGTTCTTCAAGTTGACTTTTGGATATATTTGATTTATATGTAAATATTTTTTGATTAGTTTGAAATGTCTGTATCACGCACCTACGAAATAAATCAATTCAATTCAATATGTTATCTGGTGAGAATTTGTTGTCATTCTGTTAAACATCTATGGTTTCAATTATCCCTGGCTCTCCTATGTCCGGTAGCATTTCTCCTTCATCTTGTAATGTCAAAATTAATGTTGTCTAGCTTGCACTCAGCCCAAAGCAAATGGGGTTGGGGGGGGGGGGGAGGAGTTTACAATGTTGGCTTCAATCAAATTGAGACCCACTCTCGTGAGTGAGGAGCTTTTCCTGGTAGCACTGTCTGTTTTAAGATTTTGTCTACTTCACGTTCAACTCGTCGACACTCAACTTCATAGCCCACCCCAAAGTGAAATCTTCCCATGCCACTGCTTGCATGCAACTTTAATAATAACAATTCAGTTCTCCATAAACTGCCACATCACTGTCACAAACAGCCCAAAAGCAATGGTAAATACACTTTTTTTCCTGATTTTAATATCATAATAGATCATTCAGCGAGTGACAAAAAGTACCGAGTGTACTATCTTCTTCTATTAATATATTCCCACAAAGCAACACAGTCAATAGCATGAATTGAGAACTTTTCAAAAAAGAAGGAGTGAACGCGAATGAAGACTGAGCCCTTGTCCCTTGGTTTTGTTGGGCTCGAAAAGGGATTAAAATGATAATGGCTCTGATTAGACATTGTGCAAATCGGCGGCACCCGGAAATGAAGGGAGCATTAACGTTTAACTATTTTATATTTAATCAATTATATATATATATATATATATATCTTTACTTCATACACAATATTACATATAATGGTATGGTATTGACAAGTATATAAAAAAAAAAAGCAACACAGCATACACTGAACTGTAACACTGGTATATTGGATGATTGAGGTGCATAACAGTGAAGAGTGAAGTGAATAGGGTGATACAAGTGACCTTATTAACCTTATTAACCTTTACACGTGACCATCTGCACTCTGTGATTGGAAGGAGATATTTGTTAGATGGTTCAACAATAACCGGTGGAAGCAGTCAACCCACTCTGGTGATCTCAGACAATTTACCCGAGTTGATGGTCGATCCAGAGGAAGGTTTCAGGGAAGTATTCGCGCACTCGAATTTCCACTCTGGCTTCAGGTTTCAGTCCAATATTAAAATCTGGATATTCACCTTCAGGTTCTCTGTTTGGCTCTAGTCTCTGGCCTTCATCTGGCGTTTTTTCTTTTTCTAAAGCTGGGAACTTATTTTATCAAATTTATGTAATTCTCTGTAGTTCGACTGATGCAATTTATGATGATAAGTTTAAGATCATACAATGTGCTGTTTATCAAAGAGCCCAGGTGACCAAAAAACAATGTAAAAAAAAGGAAAAAAAACAAGAAAAAAAACTCCGGTGACTGAAATGCATAGTTAAATGATAATGATAAATGATATTAATAAATTACTGAAGACTTCCTGATTCACATTTTTGGCTGGATATGGAAGAAAAAGCTTGGCCGCAAAAGTAATATGTCATATGGCTTATGGGAATGGCACTAAGAATTTATCAAAATGTCGAAGGAAACAGGGAGTATACAGTTACACTAGATGGGAAATCGCAACCAGCTGGATGCCCAAGATGGTATTACAGCAGAACTCATGGACTTAAACTCCCGATTACGTCATGTGAATCCAGGACTCCCATTAAAGAACTGCCTTAGCCAATGGGAGTCCTGGATTCACATGGCGTCCTCTGGAGTTTAGTTTCCACTGAAGTCTATGAAACCTACTGTAAGGTTCCACTTGGATGATGAAGTATTGTCATTGAATGTGAGAACAGGCCAAGGCTGTTAACCAGGTCTTTTATCTGCAAGGTAGGTGAATACATTTTGTAGAAGGATATGGTAGTCTGCATGTTAGGTACTCATAGACTGCTGCTTGTGTCAATATAACTGGATGTAACATTGTACACTTTGCAGTCAATGTTGCATTTTACGCGATATTAAGTAGTCTAAGGAATGCTGCTTCATCACCAGAAGATTACTAAAGCATTGCAAAGCAAAGGCTATTCCAGGCATTAGTGACGTTACTATTACCCAATTTCCTCATCCAGCCAGATCCAAGTTTCAGGGAAATCCTGGCGTACTCGATCCACTGGCTTCAAACTGGCAACACCAGGCATACCAGTGCCAGCTAGTGGTCCGTCTTGTCCAGCCCGACCAACTGGACCAGTCGCACCAGTCGCACCAGCCGGACCAGCCTCACCAGTCGCACCAGCCGGACCAGCCTCACCAGCCCGACCAGGGAAACCGATTGCATATCCTAATCGCAGCAAGCAAAAAACACTTTACTGAATGTACTGAGAATCTTGATAAAGGCATTGTTATAAGTTACAACACATCTGGGAAGCCGTGGTATAGTGGTTAAAGCGTTCACCTGCTAATCATGAGGTAACAGGTTCGAACCCCCACCATGGCATCGAAGAGTTGGGCAGATCCTCTTCAACCATTGCCTCACCCCACCCAGGTACAATGGATACTTGGCATAAGGCACCCACAGTGATGGCACTGGTGTGAGCTCTTTAGACCTCGTGGTTAACCCCGAGTTCAAGGCTGAATACTTCCCAGGGAGTTTAGAAAGACTCTAGATTGTCCTGCCAAGGATGTATTTGTGAAGTCGAGTGATAACAGACTATAAACCCAGATTTATGATTTACATCTATATACCAATGTGCGTGCATTCCATTTCGAACATTTTGCTTTCCAGTAATATAATGTACATGTATCTGCCACCATAGAAATAACCTGTGGTTATAAAAGCTGAGAGAAAGACACTTGTAATTATTTCTTTCCTTGAGTTGACTTGGGTTTAATATCACATATAAATTTACATGAAGTTTCTTTATATACCGCAGTAGAAATATCATCAAAAATACCGTCAGATTCTATTTGCTCGTTCTTGAAGCATTTCATGAACATTGCTGAATCACATGGTCAGCAGTTATCGTTTCCTGGTTGTCAAGTTTCCTCAAGCTTGAGTTTCGAAGTTTTGTTATTTTTGGGCACATTTTGGAAGCTAGGCTCTTCTATGAACTTAAAATATCTGCCTCATCAGTGCTATAGTAACGTGCCACATATTACTCATGGCTAAAGTTTCAAGAATTGTACATAATGACAATCAACTGTGATGATGTAGGTGGCATACTCATGGGCTAGATAACTGTCAAGGATTTTTCTGCATTCAAGGAATGCCATGAAGTCATTGTTTGCAATTAATGGGCAGGTAAAATATTTATGTTAATCAGTTATACCCGATATTCACCCAATAATGTAATTCTCATTCAGTCACAGCATTAATCAAAATGGGGAGATTCTGCTACTCCAATCACCCGACAGCAGCATTCAACCATATCCGAATGTCAGGGAAGTTTTTGGGTATCTTTTCAACTGGCGCTAGTGTTGGTGTTGGACCATGGCTACCACCAGTTTCACCTCGTAATCCTGGACTAGCAGGACCAGCTTGGCCAGCCGGACCACTAGGATCACTTGGACCAGCAGGGCAGGGCCCTTGGAGCGAATGCAATTGGTGAGTCCGGTTCTTCGCGTGGACCGCTACTATAAGCTGAACAATCAAAAAACTATTCAAGGATATTTTCGAGCAATGACATCATTTATGTCAATGACATCATTTATGTCAACATTATAGCGCCCTCTCCAATTGCTTCCACAGCTTGTACATTCTGTAAAATCGTTTTCTAAACAATTCATTCTACTGAAAGATGGATGATAAAGGAAGTCGAAACAGATCATTTCAGGATATGGGTCTTGATGTGTGGACTTAAACATCTGTACCACGAGTGGTTTCTGAAAACAAAATCTTTTCCAGAGTGCTTCTGTGTTGCTAATGGTTGTTTCAACATATCGATGTCAATTGTACTCGCTGAACATGTACGCTTCAAAACTGCATAACATTGTGAATTTGTGACATATGTATCAAACTTTGATATTTGAAATGTCAATAACACATTTATATAACCTGAGACAGGAGAAAGATGTAACATTGAATGGACACTCTCACATCTCACCAGCCAACCCCTCACGAGTGACCAGTACATGTGTGTCCATACAAATACGATAGAGCTCCCGTCTTCTCGAATCCTACAAGTGTCATATCAATCACCAGGTGTCTGTCGCTGGACAGTCCACAATTATGATATGATTAATCATTGATATTTGTTGCTAATGAGATAAACACAAATTTGTACAGTCACTGAGCATGCTGAGTAATTGAAACAAAGTCTAATATGGTTCCAATACCTGACCTGGAACATCCATTCCTCACTCGTTTAACTGAAGAAACAGAAGTATTTGGAACATGTCAGTGTACATGCTTCCGAGAATAGCAGGCCAGTCGACCTGCAGGAGTTAATGCCTACTATAACTTTGCTGTCAATGATTTAAATGCAGTGTTAGTATCAACAGAAACTACTAGAAATAATATATGCATTTAGCTGGATACCCAAAACACCTTAATGTTAAGTTAATAATATGCTACATAGATGATGTTAGTGATACAACGATTCTATGTAGCTCTACTTGTACATGGCCAAATGTAAACGCATGGAAAGCACATGGTTTTTAGCTAATTATAATGAGTAAAAACCATGCATGTGGCACATTTGGCCATGTACATCTGTTGTCTATATAAGGTTCAATGATTCATGTACCCAACGACGGTATCGAGCCAAATCCATGTTTCAGGAAACTCTGTTCTGACACGTTCGACTGGTTGAAGACCACCTCCTGCATTTCCGGCAAGTCCAGGGGCTCCCATTTGGTCGGGCACTCCTCCAGCACGACCTGCTGAAGCTAACATTGGTCCCCTTTCTCCTCTCATCATATAGGTATACGCTGTCAGGTTGAAGCAGATCAATGATATCATTGTTAGATCATGAAAGTTTTATGGTTACATAGGCTATAGTCACTTTACGTGGTGTGCATACTCCAAATGCCTATCCAACCATCAGAATCGGTAAATTCGCATTGAGAGGTCTCCATTTGTCCTTTCAATAGTGGGTTTCTCCTAAACTTAAAAGCATTCATCAGATTGAATGATTATGAAATGCCTTGTAACACTCAACAGCAATCCTTGATACAAACATTTGACTAATTGTTGATTTGAGGCCTTTCTTTGCCTCTACTCATTTTGTAAGGGAGAAAAGTATCCGGTTAGGGCCCAGCGTGCATTCTTAACCACGCAGATTGCTCAAAAGTTCAACCTCGGTTCCAATGAATAATACATTTAAAAAAAGCCTCTTATTAGTAGAACTGGCAACATAAACTTGCAACATTGTAACTGAATATCCAACGTGCCTTAATAACATGCTACTTATAGACTATGGATTACGTGCACATTTGTGGGCATTCCCATTCCAAATGGTTCATTGAATTGAGTACCCAACGATGGTATTGAGCCAAATCCATGTTTCGGGGAACTCATTTCTGACCCTTTCGACAGGTTGAAGACCGGTTGCTTGAGGCATTAAGTCAGGCATTGCGCCAGACAATATAGCCATTGGTGCAGGACCATGATATCTTCGCCCACCATATGCTGTCAGTTTAAAGAAATCAGTGTCATCATTATTACGTACTACTTCCAAACAAACACCATCTAGAACTTTCAGTCACCATTTCAAAGACCGAACAGTTAAATTTTCACAGTGTTACAGTTTAAACTAGAATATATTTTCTTCCGATGAAACCTATTTAAAAGAGCAATGAGAACCTGATTGATTGTAAACGTTTCTATCAATATCAGCTACACAACAATAAACTACAGTACAGAACAGAAAGCTGGGCAATGTGTTAAATTACCATAATGGATGAAACTTTGATTACATAAATTGTCTGTAATCCACTGGCTATCACCTAGCTGGTAACAAAAGATACTGATCATATATGGCTTGTTGCAAACCAATATATCACTGATCTCCCTAGTAAGATGTAAGGAAAACAAAGCAAACCAGGCAGTATAAATAAAATATTCACTCAGGGCTACTTTTTTTTTATCATTAATGAGGACAGACATTGTCATCTCAACTTTATATGTGCGAGTTCTGATCTATTTTGCTATATTTTGACAAGCTCTTCTGAATAGCTTGATTGAGTAATGATCACTGACTTTAAATGCAGTAAAGAAGCTGTGTTAAAAAGGCATTTAGAAAAGGCATCTAGTAAGCTGTACTGGCAAGGTTCACAGGGCACCAAGGTTCAGCTACTTTATCATTTCGCAGAATGGTTTAGGAGGAATATGTACATAGTGGTTAGACTATTCTAATCCTAGTAGATATATGGTATAAATATTATATGAATCAGAGTTATGTACCCGACTACAGTATCAAGCCAAATCCATGTTTCAGGAAACTCAGTCCTGACCCTCTCAACAGGTTGAAGACCCTTAGCATTAGGCATTGAAGGTTGAAACGGTCTTGGTGGAGGTGGGCCTGCAGGTCCGGCTCGACCTACCACAGCAGAATCAAACATAGCTCCTCCCTCATTGGCTTCTCTCGGGAGAAATGATAATATTGGATAGGCTACAATTTGAAACAAAGTGTGTGCTTAATCACTGATTATACTGCACACAACTAGATCAGCCGATTTGCCTTTAAAAACTTTCGCAGCAGTTATTTTTCCTAAGCACAGCTGAGGGGTGTTGAAGTTATGTTCTCTAACAAAAACTGGACGCACTTGTCTATTGTTTTTTTATGAGAAATGGTCATCATCAGTTCATAATAACAAACCTGAGGCTTGTTTAATCTCTTAGACAAGACATCTGTCCTTGCCACAAACTACGTCACTGCAAGTGTTGTGATGTCATTTGTATCTATTCTCCCATAATTCTCATTGCAAAATGGCGATGAAGTTTTTTTTAAAATCTCATTAAATAGTCTTTTAACTGAGCAGCCCTAAATTAAAAATGACATAAGTCTTTCATCTCTTCTTATTACACGTTTTGTTTTTCAAACATACTAGATCATAGCTAACTGATTCCATAAATATAATTTTCTCAGGGGAAAAAGCGAGAATTAATTGGATGATAAGATGTCAAATATACATTAAATGCTCTAAACATACTGCTGCTAGGATGCACTTAGCTTCGGCCAATCAGAGTCAAGGGCGGGAACTTTTTTGGTCCAACTCTGGCTTATGGCTTCTGTATCCTTCCTGCAGCGTAGTTCGGGAGATAAACGTATCTTTATACAAGCTTTGCACATTGCAGCATTTCCAAACTGATCAGAACATCAAATGAGGGTACCATGGTAAGTGAAAAGTATCCTCAGTATCCTGTCCATTTGAAGCTTCTCTTTCACTGTCTTTCGAGGCATTTCACATGGACTTTGTTTAATTATTTCAAAAGAAAATTACCAGTCTGTTGATTCCCTTAGATTCACCGATTCACTTGTTTTTGAAGCAATGGTGTAAATTTGTGATGTTTGAAAATTAACCTGTCATGTTGCCTACATTTATGTGGTATGACTATGAACTGAATCACTGTTGAACACTAAATGAAAAAAAAAGCTCAGCCTGTTAGATTAGCACATTTCCCTACACCAGTATACAGTGGTTCATAGTCTTCTAATTTCATGTGCATTGTTAGTAAGGTCCTAATTCCTGGCTAACTTAGTACATTTGCGATCATGCCAGGAATGTTTGATGAAATGATGTACCCGACAGATTCATCCAGCCAAATCCATGTTTCAGGGAACTCAGTCCTGACTCTTCCAACAGGTTGAAGATTACTTGTGCCAGATTCACCTCGCATGGTGGGACCTGCTTCACCACGCGGACCTGCTACACCACGCTGACCAGCCTGACCAGTCATTGCGGACTCAAACATGGGTCCGCCATCCCCTCTCTCTCCTCGAGCCATTGGATAGTAGTAGTAAGCTGTCAGATTATAACGAAATGAACATTTTGTGATGCTGGCAGTTTCATTGCAGCTATATCCGGGTTCTAGTGAGGACTAACGATGTTTGCTTGAGGCAACTACACTATTCAGGACCTGAACTTCAACTGTTACGAATAATTTCGAAAAAGCCAAGATTGAGGAAAGTTATTCCAGTTCCATGTAAAAAGCTAAACATCCAGCAGACAGTCATGTCCGATTCCTTTCACTAGATAATCTGATTTAGCTTTAAATGTGAAGTGGAATCTCAGCCAAATTGATTGAAAAATATAGTCAATGACATGCGAATATATATCAACATTCAAAGCCGCCCCAAAATGAAGCAAATATTGTGTAAACTATTGACACTGCAAAGTACATCAATGAATATATGACATTAATTAAACATAATGAAAGACAAAATAAATCAACCATGCTTCCCAGTAACAAGAATGACAATACTATGATAAGGTGCAGGAACACACAACAACCATACAGGGTGTTTTCTATTACCCTATTTTAGTGTCGAACCACATCCAAGTCTCTGGAAACTCGGAACGGACACGCCCTTGTTGATTTTGTGGTTCGATGTCTCCTGAATGGGCCTCTTCAAAAACCGGCCCACCCGCTGCCCCTTGACCGGGAAAGGGCTGTGGGCCTATTTCTGGCCCTTTTGCCCCATTTATCACTCCCATGTCTAAAGGGTCTATGTCTGTTGTAAAGAGGGTAAAATGCCTTTATTTTGGCTCTGATCAATTGAGAGTGTTAAATTAATGCATGCTATTCACACATTTTTCGAAGAATCATTCTTTGAAAATCAGACATTGCATTCGAAAATCAGACATCATGGAAACTGGGTCTGAATGTGCCCATAATTCCATTGTATACTGACTGCTACATACCAATAAATTATATGATAATTGCTTGTTACAGAGAATCATCAGATTTTTAAGTCAATCAAATGCCAAAACATGGTATTGCCCGAAGTAGGAGATAAGAAATTGGACAAATGATTGTACAACAACAGTCAACTGGCATCATACACCAGGTGATATAACTAGCATGTATCCAGGTAAAATTCTACTGAAATTTTACTGAAATTTCCAGATATTAATTATTCTAAATGATAGTTTACCCATGATAACTGGGATCATCGTTAGTACATGTGACCAACAAAGTGATAAAAACCAGGTTTAATAATATTAAAAAGACTTACTTGGTTCAGGCTTTTTGTACACAAGGGCATCTGTGAAGAGTATGTAGCCTGATGTCTATTATGAAACCAAAGAAAGAAACAATCTTTTAATGAACTTTTTTTGTGTCATCCTTTTATATATTTGTTTATTTCAGCTTAGTCATTTACTTTCTTGGTCTGTTTGATTATATATTAAATTGCATTTTAACATTCATCTACAGTATGAACATCTTTTCTTGTATTTAACTTGTGGAAATCAGCGGAAGATAGGCACAGCATGTGTTTAACAGGTTTTTACCCTAAAAATATAAAGTTCATCTATGTGTCTCATAAAGTGGCCAATGACTCGACGTAACATTGAATGAAATTCAAACTACAGTAGAAGCCGGCATTATCAGATTTTTGCATTCATATTAATAGAGTAAATTCAAAATATCATATTGTCTGTACCTGGAACAGCTCAGATGTATCACCTCCAGACATAGGGAATGGCCAGCATCCGCAACAAAATCCACCCCAGCGACCGCCTCGGGCGAAAAGTGCGGGGTAATATGGAGTGTTTGGATTGTAACCTCTGAGGTTACCCTCAATCTGGATTAAATACGCATTAAATTAATACTCTTATCTATGGCAAATTTGATTCTGTTAATACAATTCTGCATTCCATATTTTAATTGGTTGAATTATTGTCTAAGTGATAAATTTTACAATTCCAAATCATATATCATAAATACATGAACAGATATCATTACTTTTTTTTCAGTCTTACCATTTCTTTTGTTATATCGTTGCCGCTTGCAAGAAGTTTAACACTTTGATCAACTACCAAGACTCCTACTGTGGAACCTTTGTATGCTTCGATCATCAAATTCATGTCAGTTCCTGGTTTGGTTTGGTTTGTTGAGAATTTAATTTTCACCTGAAATTAATTACGTATATGATATTTAAGTAAAGCTGACATCAAAGCACAGCACTTACTACTACACATATGTACAATATTTATTATGAACGGTGTGATTATCATAATCCCACTATGACTAAAGCAATATCTAGGCTATTAAGAATTTAATTGAGTTGTTTTCGATTCAGACTGCACAATAAATATAAATAGATATAAACGGTGTCTTTTCACCAAGTCAAGTTCTGAACTCCCTTGTGAGCAAAAACACAATTGAGTGTCTTAACCTATGGACTGGTGGATATGTTAACTATAATAATTCAATTTTAAAACTATACACACAATGCATTTACAGTAGTAGCAATTACGTGGTCAATTGTGCCACGTGCGTTTTCCATGCCTTTGGATAAACCTATGGAAAACACATGGTTTTTGCTTCATTATAATTAGCTAAACACCATGTGTTTTCCATGCGTTTATCCTTCTCATGAAAATACACGTGGCACATTTGGCCATGTACATATGGCTATGGCAAATTAATGCCTTGACTAGTGGATAAGTGAGGTTCTCCAGAATTTAACAAAACCGAGTACACCCATACATTTTGGTTACTGATACCACAAAAGATTACTATTGCCTAAATCAACTTATTATTTTTCTCTATGATAATATCAACTTCTGAAATCCCACCTGATTTGCCAACTCGGAGTCCACATTAAAGCTGATGCTATCAGCGATGATTTCTCCTTCTTGGCTAACATACCAAACGATGATTCTCGGAGAGGGAGCCAACTCCCGGGCAAAATCCTCAGTTATCATAAGAGAGAAGTTTTGTGTCATTGCGAGTGTATCATAGACTTTCTCAGCTGAATGTACAATACTGCCTTTGGCAATGATCTGCAAGGAAAGACAGACAATTTAATTCACCAGTAATTTAACATGGTGATAAGATTCTCAAAATTTGAAAAAAGATCATGTAATTGTTTCAAATTTAGTAATAATAACTTACATCATATCGTAGACTTGAAATTTCTTCACCAGCTGTTACTTCAAAAAATGCTGTTGAACCAGGCTGAATAAAAATATTTTAAAAGAGTGATTTTAAATGTTAGATATTTTTCCTCATTCCTAGAATAATCCTAAACACAAGTAGTGGAGAGGGGGGAACTGTGAGACACGGGAAACAGTGAGACAATGCCCTTAGCATCAACCCAGTGAAGTTTATACAACTGTATAACCTACATCAAGAGTGGGAAGCCAGTTATGCCCTGATTTAAGAATTTTTGTCATGATTGAAAACGAAGGAAGTGTCATTGTTCCCTAAACTATTTATTTATAAAATATATTTATACAGGGTAACATATTCAGTATAAAAACTGTTTTACAATTCGGCCCTGATGGATAAAACAGAAATAGAAATGGACATTTAAAGAGGTAAAAATAGAATAAAAACAAAATAATTAAAAGGACTGGCATGCAGTTGATTAGTACAAAACATTGATAAAATAGGCTTTACATTTGGCTTTAAAAACATTAATGTTATCACAACATTTAACATCACTAGAAAGACTGTTCCATATAATAGGACCTCTAACAGTAAAAGCATTGCTGCTAAAAGCAGAATTAGCATAAGGTATATGTACATAATTTTCATCAACATTATTATTATGCTGTAGCCTGTATCCTAACTATGGACAGAGGGTGCACACTCACATGCGCTGTGATAAACTGTACAATAAGGAATGAAGTAACTCCAGATATATAAAATCATAATATGATAGTATTGTAGCTGATGTGATATGATTAGGCCTACAGTATTTTTCTTATGTGATATGACTGCATTATTTTGGCACAAGTTGTGCACTAGTACTATACCTTGTACCCACATGTGTACGCGATGTTTATTTTTGTGATTTACAATGACAGATAGGTCAAAGCTGACCTGAACCATAGAGAAACCCTTTTCTCTATGCCTGAACTATGTCAAAAAAGTCTATACACATAGGCAAATGTGCTATGTGCGTTTTCCATGCGTTTATCCTTCTCATGGAAAACGCACATGGCACATTTGGCCATGACAAAAAGAATGCACTTCATTTCACTGAGCAGTAACCCAAGGGAAATATTACTGTACCTTCAATGCGCCATCTTCCATTTCTGTGAGGACTCTCAATCCCTTGTTGCTCTTAGTTTCAAAAGGAGATATGTATCTGTTGGATGTGGCCAAAGATTCGTACTTGGAAGTAAATTTAGCCTGTAAAATAAGTGTGTGAAAATATTACAAAAGAAAAACTGTCTCCACCGGTCTCCACCTGTCTCCAATCTAGCTGAATATATTAAATCTATATCTGCCATTTTCTTTGATATGAATTAGCTGTATATATTAAAACTATATCTGCCATTTTCTTTGATATGAATTATTGATTATTGTGCTGTGAAGTCGGAGCCTACCAGGAATTAAATTTTTAATGTTAGTTCAAGGGGACATAAAGGAAGATGGAGACTCAAATACGGTATAAGTTGGGTGAAATACTTAAGGAGGTGGTACTAAACTTTAGTTCACAATGGAGGTGGTCCGTAGGTTGGTATTGAAGTCCATGTAAGGAGGTAGGACTAAAGTCCTTAGGTGCCATTAAAGTACAGAAATAGGGGAGGTTGTAAAGTCCATAAGGGAGGCGAGTCAGTTGACCACAAGGATGGTGGCCTTAAGTCCATATAGCAGGCATTAACGTACTTAAGGAGGGGGTATTAAATGAATAAGGGAGGTGGGATTGAAGTACATAAGTTGGGTGAAGTGCTTAAGGAGATGGTTCTAAGATTCACAAGGGATGTGGTATTAAATTCCATAAAGGAAGTTGCAATAAAGTACCTGGGTAGGCGGTATAATGTCCATAAGGAATGTGGTGTTAAAGTTCATAATAAGGTAGGTGGCATTGAAGTACATAATTGTAGTTAAGTCCATGAGATGGTATGAAAGTTCATAAGGGGAGTGGTCTAATCAAGGGAAGGTGGTAACTTGACATTAAAATTCATAAGGGAGGAGGTGGTATTAAAGTTCCAAGGGAAGGTGGCATTTAGTCCATAAGGGAGGTCAGTCAGGTGCAGCGTGATCTTAAAGTCCACAGGCAGGCAACCCTTAAGTTAATAAGGGTTGTGGTTCTTAAAGCTCATAAGGCAGGGGGTATTAAAGTACAGGGACGTGACCCTGAAGTCCATAGGTGGTATTAAAGTCCATAAAAGGATATGGTGATCTTAATCCAAAAGGGTGGTAGCCTTAAAGTCCTATAGGAGCAGTATTACTTATATACGGACTGAGTACACAGCTGTTGTTACAGTGATGGCAGTTACAGAGGTTTTAGCCCTATGCTCCCCACAGAGTTGAGAAAGACTCATTCCTAGACGGATTTACCAACCCTGTCACAGTAAAACGCATTCAAAACACACTGAACCTTAGTCAAAATCATGCTATGACATATATGATGACATTGACTACTATAATACTTATTATTTACACTGTACTAACGTACAAGATTTGGTATGAATACAATGCCGTGCAAAAGTTTTAAAACATATATAAGTTTTCACAATTTTGGTAATAGCAAAACGATAACAGCAATCAGTTATACTGTGATAATGCTGGTGGAAATGCTAGTGCTAAACATGTGGATGACTTTACCTTGGTCATTAGAAGTATCAATTGCAGTTATAATCAAATTATTGTGTGTTTCTAATCTTTTGCACGGAGGTGTATGTAAACTAAAATCATCACATACATCAGTCACTGTGACATTGGAATTTTGATTGTAACTTACACTGAGTATGATTCTTTCAAATTCTCCAGGGACTACGGGCACCTCAAATCCCATAATACCACCAGGGGACACTTCGAGCATCTTGCTGTCTGTTATTGGCACACAGGCTGGTGTTGCTGAAATATCGAATAATTTCAATGATTTCTTTTAAAATTTTCATAAAACTTATCGATTCCCAACTGATTGTCTCGTATGGAGAAAGTGGGGCACCTGGGGGGTATCTTTATTTCTTTTCCTAGGAACTTACCAAATTCATGAACTTAGAGTAAAATGAACTTTGTGTTATTTTCAATACAATAAATGTAATAAACTGTGCAATTAATTTATAGTTCACATTATCATCGAAAAAAGAAGAAGTTTTCAAGGAATGCAAGGCGCCCCACTCTCCCCTACTCACTTTGATAAAGCAAACTCTTATGTAGTAGTTAACTCGCTATGAAAGAGCACTCATTCAAAGTTGAGATGAGTTTGGGCATTTACGGAGTGTAATCGTTTCCATATTAGGCCTAAGTATATATTATGCAGCTAAAAACTGATATGCTTAAAAAGTCTCATTAATTGCTCTTTCCTGGATCAAACACGTTGTTTATTCAGTGAAGGAGTTGAATATAATACTTGGGCCCAAAGCTGATATTATTTAGCAGGATCCATGATAAATGCCTATTTGCTTTTTCGTCATATTACAGACATTTCAATGGAGAATATGGCCAACTTCATGTTTTTGTGTCACGGAAGTGTTTTTATCAGCTAGAAAGTTGGGATTTGACTCCATTTTGTGGTGCTCCATGGCCATGCCATCTATTGAAAAATATGACTAAATATGATTGCAAACGGGTGGACATTTATTTCGGATCATACTATCAGTTATTTACTCACTTGTCTCTGTGGTTTGTGCTGTAGTTCCGGTCATTATGTCCTCGGGAGATTCCGTCGTCGCTTCTTTCAAAGCGCGTGGAGTGCCATCTGGGATAGGTCTAGGTGGTCCAACTGGTCCTGATTCTGATCGAATTCTGTATGTGGCCAAAATATAATTATATTACTAGTCAAACTTGTGTAAAACAGTCACCGAAGGGAATTAATCAGTCTCTCAGTGTAATTCAGATATAATGCCATCAAAAATTCAGTTCGAAGGATTTGGACGTGGCACTTGCAGCAGTTGATCATTTCATAGACAGATAGATAGGTAGGTAGGTAGAGAGCTAGATAGATAGGTAGATAGATAGCAATAGATAGTTAGATAAATAGTTAGGTCTATAGATAGATAGATCTCTTGAGTCAGTCTTTGATGAGTGCTGATTGAGTGACCCCCTTTGCAGCAATTTTCTTCATTTACGAAGAAGTGCTTACGAAGTCTGTCATTTTGTGTTATTCACAAGGATTAAATGTATAAACTAATGTTTTAAATACAAAAAACACACCCAGGGTATGGTGGACGTATGAATGGACATTTAAATTCAACGGTAAGGTTGACACTCCTTCTTGTTCCGTCTGCTTTCATGAGATCCGGCTCCGGAATTGGTGTCCCATCAGGTTGAGTCAACTGAATCTGTGAATGAAATTGGTAATGGTATAAGCCAAGTTTTTATATTAAAGCTCTGTTCTTCTAATGCAATCATGTTTGTTGTTAATTCTTTATGAAAACATTATATACATATCCAATAAATGGACATTTGCAACAGTCCTATGACATTTGCAACCGTCCTTATGACATGTGTTACTTACATATCCAATAAATGGCAGTCCAGGCTTGTAGTTTGATGGAGTAGCAGGCAAAAAGTCAAGATTCACGGGGTTTCCAGAAAATGATATTTCTCTGAAAGTAAAAAAAAATGTCTGGCATGAGCATAGGCAACTTAATGCTTGCTTGACAACCAGCAAGGTACACTTGGATTGCATTGCTTTTGCTTTGCTTCAGGAATAGTGGTTTGAGTCAATTCCCAAGAGAAATTAAAGTAGCAGAGAGTTTTAGGTTTATTTAAGAGGTAATTGAAGACTTTTTGGTTTATAAATTCTTTAAAATGTTACCGATGGATGGAGTCTTTTTTTGCTTCAACTTTGAGTGATGCTCATCAAGACTAACATCTAGAGTTTATATTATATCTTATCTTATCTTATCTTATCTTATCTTATCTTATCTTAGCTTAGCTTAGCTTAGCTTAGCTTAGCTTAGCTTAGCTTAGCTTAGCTTAGCTTAGCTTATCTTAGCTTAGCTTAGCTTAGCTTAGCTTAGCTTAGCTTAGCTTAGCTTAGCTTAGCTTAGCTATCTTCTAATCTATAAAGAACAAAGAACTTAAAAGTTATTTGTGACAAAAGAAACTGCCGTTATACTTACTCTTGCCCGGATAGCATAATTCCTGTTGCCGTTTCAGTCACATTGACCCAAACGAAAAATCGTTGATAGTTCAAATGTTTACGTGTCAGGTTGCACTCATTCCCGCGGTAGTCGCAGATAGTATAAGGCAAGAGATTCATTATATCCTCCACATCTATGTCTATGTCATATTTTCCCTCTTCATTCAGCTGACCGATTTTAAATAAAAATGAAATTGAATATATAAATTGATTTAGTCATTCAAGATGGCCACCAATCAAATGCCATAAAGAACCGATTTGGCACATGGCAAGACTGTCCCACCATTACATATATTTTGACAGTGAATGGTTATTAAGCATAATTGCATATTACAGTATTTTTTTTCTACTTGCACAAAACTTTAAGCAAGGCGACTTCACTATGAGACATAGCTAACATGAAGCCACCTGGAGAGATTCATTTACATCGTCAACTGCACTCAATGATCTTATTGTATGATAACATCATTAAACAATGGTTTGACCATCCCATTGCAAAATTATGTCATTAAACAAATCTTTGGACCATGTTGTTGGTGGCTTAGTAACAAGGAATCTATTACGTAGGGTTTCCTTTGTAATATTACAACAAATGATATTATTTTTAAAATTAAAATAGTAGGTGGAATTATTATTGTCACTGTTACTTCCCCAAAATAGTAAGAGGAATGACATAGTATTTCACTGATTAAAATGATGATTTTTCACTTGTGCTTCCCCAAAATTTTAAGATAAGTGATTAAATTGATTGGTTACATGTATCTCAAAAATGTTAAGAAGAGTGATTATTATCTTTGAAGAGGAATGATTATATTTACAGATTTTTATTTTAATATAAAGAGGAATAGATTTTTTTTTAATTCTCCCTGGAACTGTTATTCTCTCACCTCTGTGAAAATTCGATGGCGTTTGCACACATGGACTTCTCTGCGTGTGTATCTGTCCTCCTGCCAAGGATCGCGACACCGATATCCATCAGCAGCTATTCCAATTGCAATGCTTGCATTGCCTTTAACTGGCTTACCAAAGGTATATCTGTCAAAAAAAAGTGTTCACATGTTTAGCAGAAGCCCCTTTAACTGGCTTACCAAAGGTATATCTGTCAAAAAAAAGTGTTCACATGTTTAGCAGAAGCCCCTTTAACTGGCTTACCAAAGGTATATCTGTCAAAAAAAAGTGTTCACATGTTTAGCAGAAGCCCCTTTAACTGGCTTACCAAAGGTATATCTGTCAAAAAAAAGTGTTCACATTTTTAGCAGAAGCCCCTTTAACTGGCTTACCAAAGGTATATCTGTCAAAAAAAAGTGTTCACATTTTTAGCAGAAGCCCCTTTAACTGGCTTACCAAAGGTATATCTGTCAAAAAAAAGTGTTCACATGTTTAGCAGAAGCCCCTTTAACTGGCTTACCAAAGGTATATCTGTCAAAAAAAAGTGTTCACATGTTTAGCAGAAGCTCCTTTAACTGGCTTACCAAAGGTATATCTGTCAAAAAAAAGTGTTCACATGTTTGTAGAAGCCCGCAAATATGACCATTCAATGCCATGAACACAGGCTTGTAGACTACATAGATATTCAAGATTACTCAATACAGATTGCAAAATTAAATTTATAAGCAATTACTGGCTATCAAGTGGTCTTGGTCATTGACCATTTGACCCCTTTGACACAAATGTTATCCGTCCATTGTCATACTTTCTAGATCTTGACCATTGTTTCAAATGATACCTTTAGCATCATTCAAGATGAAATGATTTTAAAGCTGCCATAATGATTAATTACACACGTGGCTATGGCTAATAAACTTGCTGGATGAAATCTGTAATGGGATGTTCAGTAAGTCCAGACACCATTAACATCATCAAGATCTGTCTTTTTTGGGAAGTTCCTAAACTGAAAGTTTTTTGTTGTTTCCTAAGATATTCTAGAGCAATAAACTTGATACTCACTTGGCTTCTACAATTGCCCGGAACTTATCAGAGACATCAAGAATAAAAGGTGGCATCTCGACGCTAACTTTGAACTTGGGCAAGACTGAAATGTATAATACACATATTATTATTATTATTTTAATTAATAATTAACAGGTCACAGTTATATCTATGTGGGTACTTTTCATACAAGTTATTAACATTATGTGATGTACCCTTTTGTCTACTATAAGTAAGCTGTGTTCAGTGACGTGAAATAAAATAATTTTGAGTTCTGAGTTCTAAGATGTACAGTTAGTTATGATCATTACTAAGAGATGTATCAGACAATACCATAACTCACCATATTCTTTGACTTGCACACGATACGTTTTTTCTTCACCCTGTCCAAGAACAAACAAAAGTTTGTGAATAGAATTTTAAGCAGTTCAAGTATTAATGATAGACATATTTTCTTTTGATAAAGAAAAAATATATAAATATAAAGTTTAACGCACTGTTTCAAGTTTGACTTTGATTTCCCAATTTCCGAGTGGTGGTTGATCACTAAGTTGGAAAGTTAGGGAAATGACACCTGGAATTAGAATATTAAAAAAAATCGCTGAACCCTTGGGATATAAAAGATAACTATTTCACAAAAGAAGAAAATTTATTGAGGATTTACATCAGCACCAATACTACATCTTCAATATTCCACAAAATGAATGCATGATATAAATGTGTTCATTGAAATCTGTGCTAAGCAGCCATCCAGCAGGATTGACAAATTTGGCCTTACGACACGTCCTTTGAATAGGGTTAACAAGAAAATTCAATTTGGGGGCATTGGAATGTACAATGTAGTGGCTGTCCACATCAGGTGACTGTTCTGTACAGGAGGACATTAGGGAAGTTTAACTGTATTTAAGTGTCAAATAATACACACATGAGATTTAACAGAAAACACACTAGAGGTAGTGCAAAAATGCATTTTAAGGAAAAGGTAAAAAATTACACATTCAAACATTCTGACAGAAAGGAATTATTTTAAAACCTTGCCATCTTAAAAAAAAAATAGATGGAAGTTTGTCATGAATTTCACCTGATTCTGATTGCTGGTTTCTCCACATTTTCAAAATGTTTCTGTCCGGGTCCTGGAAAAAAAAAAAGTTTATAAAATTCACTGGCACATGGCAAAGAATTATTTTTATTCAGATATTTAATCATGATATACAATACTTACAATGATAGATATATTGAATTTCCCAAAGAATGGCTTCAAATCTGAATCAGTTGCAAAGGTTCTGAATCGAACTGGTCAAAGAAAAAAAAAAAGAAAAAAATCAATACAATGTTATTTACCAGCAGAGGAAGAAATTCCCAAAATAAAATACCAGGTCAGCTCAAAGTCAATCTATTGTGGATGACGCTGGAGATTATGTCAAGCCAATGTCGAATGTTTTCTGGGTTTGGCTTGGCAAGTGTTCAGTGTTGATACCAGTGTTACTCCTAAATTTAAGAGGGAGCCACTGGACATTTCGTGGAAGATTTAGTAAATTTAGTTAGTCACTTCTGGTAGAGGGCACTGGAATTGCTCAAAGGTACCAGAGTGGTGCCCTCTACCCTGAAGTTCAGTTAGGTGTCTAGTGGCTCCCTCTACAAGAAGTTCAGAGAGGTAAAACTGACATCAACCCATTGCACTAACTACTTAGCTCGTTGAAGTCTTCCCTTGTATAATGGCAAATACTTTTTGGCAAACATTGAGGCTGATGGTGACACTTGGCAACAATGGGCCAATGTTGGCATGTTAACTGGGCCAACATTATTTAATTAATGGAGATAACTTGAAATAAAAGATGCATTGGCAACTATTTAACTAATAGACACTCCAATTGAAAAATTAATTTTTTTTATGTATAATGTAATGTATGAGCAATGTAATTGTAATATAATTGGGTTTAGTGTCTGCTATCCTCAACAAGCTCAGCCAAAATTATAATTTACACCTTTGGCAGGCCTGTTCTAGCCTGAGCCTTTCTCAATGCCCTGGGGAGATACACCATATATTTATTTACACGGATCAGCATTTACAGTGAATATAAGTAACCAACTGATTGTCTGCAACATACTCAAGTCACTGGGCTTGTACATGGCTTTGTCGCTCTGAACGTAGACTGAAAGCCCGTCACTTTGGACATTCAACCTTTCACTGTAGTAAGATACAATTCCTCCAGTGCAATGGATTTCCAGCCAAGTCCCGATACTCCATGAACTGACTCCCTCGATAGATAGAGATGGCACCTAAATCAATAGGATTAGTATAAATCGAACATAGATGATTGCATGTGGCTGTTATGCAGTACTGTTTTGCAACAAGCTTCCTGAACTTGGAAAAATTATGATTAAAGCTATACAATAATCCCATAAATTATATATATTAATTTTCATTACTTGTTAACTAAAATGATATAGAGTAAAGTATAGTAAAAAGTAAAGCTTATAAAAAGTTTACATAGACACACACATGTACACAACGCACAACAGAAAAATAACTTATTTTGGATAAACGACAATGAAGTGTAAATTATTCAGTAGGGCTTGCAAGAATCCCACAGAGATTGTTGATGCACTACCCCATGTTAATAGAAGAACGAAAAGACTTTAAAGTCATGGCTATAGAAAATCACCGAAAGACAGTTTTTAAATTGTACAATGGAATATGATTTAAATTAACAAAATTATATAACATGGGCGGTGGGTAAGTTATGGCTTTACGTCCAGTATTTCTACACCTGCTGGGCTAATTAGGACCATGGCAATGAGATGATGGATGAAACAGCCATCCCACTTAGGCTCAACTGGGAATTGAACCCGGGACCAAGTGGTCAGAAGCCCAGCTCGCTACCACGGAGCTAGGCCCCTACCCCTCCATTTATTTTACAGTCTGAATTTATATAAAATTTTAACTTTTGTGACTATGTATGCATTGCATGTATAGCTTTTAAATTAAACATATTTCCAACAAAAAATCATTATTGTTCTCAGTACAGACTATTCCATTCCCAAATGCATAAAAAATAGCACTTTGCCAAATGAAAAACATGAGGAAATAATTAGAGAAAATGTATTACCTTTAGCTGTATTACTGATGATCCCTGCTCTGAAAATTGAATTGGAGAAACAAACATCAAAATAAATGAAGAAAATATTTCATTCAAGAAATGTTTGCACAAATAAAGAAATCTTCAGTACAACTCAGTATGAGACGTTTGGAAGTAAGTTTTCAAAGTAAAAGTCATTAAACTAGGTAAAATGTTCATATAATGTAATATTTTGCAAAGAACTTTAGGCTACCAACGAGCTTTGTACTTCAGGATCTTGTGTACTTGTTTGAGGGTTCAGAAGCTTACAGAGATCATTTTTCCATCAAGATTGAATTGAATTGAATTGAATTTATTTAGCATCCTGATATCATACATGCATGTACATACATCAATTATTACAATAACACTTTTCATATGGCTTTAAATTACTAATTATTATGTAAAAACTAGGACGCTGTGTCAGGCATCTGAGCTATAAGCTGTTTGAAAGATGCCTGCCTGTATCCTATATGAGAAAAGAGTTTTAACCATAGAAAAATAAAAAAATATATAGAAAAATACAATATATCAGTGGTAATTATAATGATGAAAAGGTTTATATATATAATATATTCTTTAAAAGTAGCACAAAATAAGTCTACCGTTGACAATGACAATGAGATAGTACCTCAGTTTGATCAGATGTTCGATCATCAGTATCCCCAGAGCAGTAAACAGAGAGTGGGATTCCTGAGGTTTTATTAGGCCCCAAATTCTTAATATAATTCCAAAATTCTTTTGGATTTTCTATCCCAATTTTTTCTAGGTGTTCTACTACACCTTTTTGATGCTTTTTCTCTTTTTTGCGGAGACATTTGTCAAATTCCTTTTGTTTTTTCTCAAAGATTTCCCTTCACTCTCTCTTTAGTTCACTATTAGATCGGTGAAATATTTTCTCACAATCCCTCATTGCAGACAATTTTTCAGTCAATTCCTTGTCCCAAAATAAAAATCCAAATGTTGTGTTTCGTGTTGCCAAAGCCTTGATATGATTTTAGATAACCTTTTACGGTTTTAGCAATTTCAGGTTTTAATATTTGAATGATTTTTATCCATCTATCCATCTATCTCTATCTATCCATAATAATAAACAAATACCAAACAAACTCACCAGACATAACAAACGTATCTTCAGCAACTATTCTGTCATCTACATAATTTGGGCTGTCAACTCGCTGCATATAGCTGTTATTTTGCTTGATCATAACATGGATATCTACTGGTTCAGGGAGTGGCCTGTGGATATTCACTTCGACCTGGTATGTACTTGAAGACTTGACGTAGGAGCTGGCTGTAAAGTAATATGTCCTGAAATAAAATAAAAACCAATTATACCAACACAAATAAATCAAATTAAATAAAACAAACCAATTATACTATCACAAATTAATCAAAGTGAATAAAACAAACTAATTATACCGTCACAAATTAATCAAATTTAATAAAACAAACCAATTCACATCACAAATTAATCAAATTAAATAAAAACAAAACAAATTATACCATTATGAAGTACCTTATCTTATCTTATCTTATCTCATGTAAAATGAGTTCTAGTGCTTTACAGCTGCACCAAGAAGTCTACATACCCCTTAATATTTTGCCGTTGCATTCAGGAAAATATTATGTCTATCATTAAAAACAGGCTTCCAGGGCATGTAGTACAGGGTATGTCTAATATTAGGAACAGCCAACTTTCTTGACCTTATTTTCATTTGCACATAGGGATCATACAAGTGACAAAAGTTTACATACCCTCCATACAATACCATTCCAATGAGATATTGGGTACGTAAACCTTTAGTACATTTAAGACCTCTGTTTTATTTGATATGACAGATTTTGATGCTGCCATAACCTTACAATTAGAGACAATTGGTGAGAAATGTGGTCCTAAAAACATATTTCCAAGTTTCTAAAAACACTGGTTGACACTAAGGACATGATAGAGACCCTGGGCAATGGCCAGCATTACAGCCAATTTCAAAGACTTGGAAACTAATCTCACTTTGAAACAAAACGCCAGAGGACGTCATGTGAATCCAGGACTCCCATTGGTTAAGGCAGTCTCTCAGCCAATGAGAGTCATGGACTCACGTGACGTCATCTGACATTTACTGTCCAATTATATGAGGTTTTCGAAGTCGAAGAAATTGGCTGTAAAGGCATGCGCCTGACAGAGGCCTGACCTGTCGTTACTAAATTTCTACAGGCTGACGATTCCAGCTATAAGGCCATAAGGAAAATAGTATGGCATTAAGCAAATGCTACCTTCCTGGGTATACTTTCACCACCTTTATACACATTATATTGGCATTTTGTGGTAAAGCTTCAAGTTTATATATCGATGTATGACAACAGTAAAAACGTTCCTTTGGTGGAAGTAACAGAAGACCATATTGCAGGTTCAGGGAGATATGAAAGATATCAACCAGGCTTTTGTGGGTCAAATTACCATTCCATATAGCCTCGAATTTCTTGTCTTTTACAAAGAACTTGTTTTGGGGCACTGCTTTCTTGTGGTTTGCAAAGCACTTGAATTTTTTTCTTTTTTAATTGATTAAACATTTATGTTCTCGCTTGAGTGATTTCAAACCGTACCACGCCATGCTTGGTACAGGTCATGTGATCCATACCCTTCGATATTTAATGATCTTAATAGAATAATGATACTATTGTTAATATCTATAATGACGTACATTGAACTCGATTTAAATTGAAACGAAGCTATAGCCTTGCGTAATTAAGGAATGTGATATTCGTGAACATGAAATATGAGAGAATAATATATATGTGGACAGACACACAGGCCTAGTCTTTAAGTGACACTTTATTTCTATATTTTTATTTTTACAAATATGTAATATATTTTAAATCACCCTTGTGTCGCACCAATACATTTAAAGACCCTTTTCGTATTTTTAAACATCAATAACCAGCATAAAACTCATTGTTTTTTTTTAATAGTAATGTAATTTAATTTTACTTTTAACTTGATGTCTAGGCTTTTATCTTTTAAGTGTATGGAGGTGTATGACATGTATTTTATATTCATTTTATCATCAATTTTTTGTACTTTGTAGCACTTTAATAAAGAATATTATTATTATTATTATGACAGAAAATTGATCATAAATAAACCTCTGACTGATGTTTTTATTGGAAGCAGAATTTCTTGGTGTCCTGTGTTATTTTAAGTTGTCTAGATTAATAGTTACACTCATCTATATGATTAATATACATATAAATCTTAGGCCTTTTTATTAAGATAGCCTATAGTTTGAATAAAGATTGACTAATTTTTCAATATAGATATGCTGCAATATTGCCATTTCCATAAAACCTGATGGTATTTTTAAATACCTCCTCACTGGATATTGGTGCATATTACATGTGCAAAGTGGTGTCATTTTAAATGAATAAAAAGTGTCATATTATCAATAAGTGATTTTGTGGTTTGATTTTTAACAGAATGTTTAATGGTCTACTTTGACATGGGGTCTTGGATTACCGAATGCTTTTATTGTGAGGAAGGCATTGAATATCGTGGGGGTAAAAATAAGAACTTTGTATAAATCATGTGGTGCAGAACACTTTTAATAATGGGGTGGATATTTGATCAGCTTGGCCATTTGGGGTTATATATGAGGTGAGATCTTATTTCTAGCATGTATAAAGGATTTTTCTAACATTTTGAATTTAATTCTGTAAAACTTGACATCATGTACAAAGGGGTACCAGGCACACTCCAGGAATATAAAACTATTGAACTCAAATCTTCAGTGTTAAGTTCAATATGCCCATTTATGTCTTCTTTATATATAAATATTTATTTAATACACATTATATAAGGAATGTATTTGGTTGAACATGTTAATATGTATTATAATAATGTAAAATATAACTGTGTGTTTATGACACAAGCTGTATGTATAAAAGATTCTGATTGGATTTTATAAGGAGTGGATAAACAGCTAAACTAATGTTAACTTCTATGTAAATACTTTAATTTGGTGGCTGGAACCATCTGTAACTATAGTCTTTGTTGTATTCCCTATTTTTGATTATTTTCTGTTTGCTTTTATTTCTTTTTATCTTTTGTACTTATGACATATATGTCTTGTCTGACATCGTCCGTCAATAAAATTATATATATTTATTTTTAAAAAAATGGAAAAAGTGCAGTATAGCGGACCCAGATTTATGACCATATTTAACGAGCCTCATTGCCAGGCCTATGACGTAAAAATGCTTGAAATCTATTTATGACGTCACAAACTAATGTAGTTATGACGGCGGTTTCATCTTCACGGTAAAGACAGCGTTTATTTTTGCTTTTCCTTGGGGTCTCATGCCCCTAAACCCACTCGCTTATCTACACTAAATGTTATTTATATTGTGCTAGAACTTCAAACTTGTGAAATTTTTGATAAATTTTAATTTTTAATGGGTGCCAAATATGGGCATAAATTTGCGTCCGCTATACTGCACTGTACAGAAGCTATCCGTCTGATCATAATGACCTTCTAATTGACAATATTTGGTCAAATATCAAACTTGGTTTATGAAGCATCTCAAACCTCATATTGAAACGTTCTTCTTTGCCAAAGGCCAATATAATGATGACATGATAATACTGTATCTCTGCATCTTATCAATCAATTATAATAATAATTTCCTATAGGCCTAGTAGCATAATAATTTTATTATAGCTTTACCACACTATGCCACTATATCCAAATATATCATTATCAATTTTTAATGAAAATATTCATATTGCTCTAGGATGAAATTCGGCCATGCAAAGCAAGAATTTCATAATAATGTGGAAATTAGGGAGTAAATGATATACAGAATACTTACATTTGGCCTGTTGTAAAACCGAGTAGCCCCAGGAGGGCCACCACAATTAGTGACCTCATTTTATGTATCTGCAAAAAAAAGAAAAATACCACGGTAATTACATTATGTAAATATAATAATATTATACTACAACAAATACACAAGAAAATGAACGTAACTGCACTTTGAAACAACTCATCTGTTTGCAAAATACATGTGGTTAACAGTCTCTTGTCATTTATCAATTTTTCTATGAAATTCAATCTATCTACCTATCCAGCTAGCTAGCTAGCTGGATTGCTTTTTTCTTTCTTATATTTCTTCCATTGACGCCCTAGTCTTTTTATTTGTCTATTCTGTTATTATTAATTCATACCTGTATTTCTTTTTCTTATCAAAAAGTGATTTTTTGTGACTGTTTGCAAGACTTGGGTATGATCCAAAACTAGTGCAATTGACACAATGTACACTGTATTCTTAATTTATAAGATTTTGTGAAAGTCCAATATTAAAACTATGCCTCAAGACTATAATACAATGCAACCGTTGTCATCTTGTTTTACCTTGATACTGAGACCACCTAACCATACAGACTGTCACCATGAGATCACCTCACTATTAAGACCACCTCACAATATTCAGATAAACTGACTATTAAGACCACCTCACAATATTCAGATAAACTGACTATTAAGACTACCTGACTATTAGCATAAAACCACCTAACTATTATAATCATGTAATAAGACAAATGAACCTCACTTTTAAGATCCATCTCATTAATAATAAGAGTCTAAGTCGACCTCACTATCAAAACCATCGCACAATTGATACATCTGTGTTTGGGTTCTGTCTCTCATATATTGGGTTTTGAGTCGCAACTAACCCTGTAAATTTACACTAGGAAAGCTTGTTCAAGCATGAGTCTTTCTCATTAAGATCAGTAAATCATGAGCAGGCAGTGGTCTTAATGGGGACGTTTCACTGTAGTTGACTATGGCTGAGAAATAACATGTCCACAGGAAGTAAACACAATTATTTGTCAAAATATACTTGGTCAACAAAGTTATGCTTGAGTTTCGAGTTCCAGGTGATTGCATGCATAACCAAAAAGATACCTGTTACGCACGATCTTACAGGAGATTGTCTGTTTCAGAAAATTTTTAATTTGTTTAAAATCAGCCAAGATATTGTCGGTCCTTAGACAATGATTGTATACATTCAATGTCTAAGGACAAACAATATCTTGGCTGATTTTAAACAAAATTTTGGATGGACACCAGTGAAATATTTTCTGAAACAGACAATCACTTGTAAGAGCGTGGGTGATAAATTATATTATATAAATTATATATTATGTAAAATTATGTGCTATCCGGTCCTAAAATTACTATGTAGGGTAGCTTTATTTACACTAAAATGTACAGACATAGCATACTGGCCACATACTGTATGTAGGACAATAATATTTACAAAAAAGAAAACAAATATCACGATTTAGCCTGAAATTCTCAAATGGTGTATGATTAATTGTCGTGGAAATGTTTGTAACATGAGTCTTCCTGTTTGAGGTATATTTGATAAAGACACCTGTTGTTTCGAGGGGAGTGCACCAAACACCTGAAGCACACCAGAGCATTGTTGTGTCAACCTATGTCATGCTACACATGGGTGGGACACCATACCTTAGGGAATTTATAATGTCATTAAGGCATTTCCCTTGAAACTACATACTTTTGCTATAGCCCTGTGCCCCCTTATATTAGAGTTGCATGGCCTTGATTTCTATCAGACGTTTGTGAGCCTTATACAAATATAATTTAATTAAGTGATATGCGCAACAGACTAAAAAGTCAGTCATTATAGATAGATAGACAGATAGACAGATAGATAGATAGATAGATAGATAGATAGATAGATAGATAGATTGAGGTAGATAGATAGATACATAAGATAGATTTAATCCCACTTACTGTCTCTGGCAGTGACTGGCACACTTCGGTCTTATTTTAGTGAATGATCTGTTTACAAGTTCGCACAATATGAAGGTCTCACACAGGGCCAACTATTCCTCAAATAGAATTACTACGTCATCTACAGTAGCACCTATTTGTGCCTAGCAGACTTAATTGGCATTCAACCAAATAACCTAAGGGTAGATGCAACCTCAAAAACTTATATATCATGATGCATAACAATTACAAGCGTAAACACAGTGACTTATTTTACAATAACCTTTCTAGCGGTTTCCTCAGAATTTAAAAGATTTAGTCAGTCTCAGTGAATCCATGTATGACATGACGTTTGTCGAAAATTCACCTCAAATGGCACTGACTAATGCTGACTAATTTGTCAGTTAAAACTACTACGGTGGGTCAGTCATCGTCAAAATTGCTTATTTGCTCACTTACAAAAGGTTTTATGTTAATTCCAGTCCTCTGGGGCCAGTTCTTACTGCTCACTGGGGTTAATAATTGGATGCAACATGCTAACACATCCACAATGTCTAGGGTCTAATTCGAACCCAGGACTTTCATAGAAGCTGTGGAATGCTTTAGCCACTAAGCCAAAGCCTGTATAAAAACCTTTACACACGAATGGCATACAAATGTAGATAAATAAATGTATTTGGTATTGGTCGTATCTTTGTTGATATGAAAACAAAGAAGTTTAAGACCGAAAGCAGTCTCAAGTGCTTGAATTTCCTCATTTTAATGTAAACAAATCCCACGCTTTGTCTGGTTACAACTTCCAAGAACTCAGTCATGTCTGCATGTCCCTACTTTTGTACACAGTTGTAAGCCTCTTTTTCAGCTGCATGGACAATTGGACATACAGCTGTCTTCACTTCCTTGTATAACCGGTTTTGGAATATTTCGAAATGCATTCTTGATTAAATGTTATGTAATATTTCTGATCCCTTGACAAAGTACTGAAATATCTCACTCTGAAAAGCTTTCTGTGGTAAGCTACAATTATACAAGTGTAAGTTAAAGTTATAAATACTACATAAAATGCCTTAAGCATTTCAGAGCATCTCAATGACTAACATATTAGAGCATCTGACTGACTGACTGACTGACTGACTGACAGACTGACAGGCAGACTGACTAGCAGACTGACTGACTGACTGACAATTAAACATAATATTATGCTATTTAACAAAAGTTATGCTATTGCAAAATTCGGTTTATTAAACAATGTTATGTGATGACCCCAGGTCACTGACCTTACTAGGTCAGTGACCGACTTTGACGCGCACTGGGTGACCCGGACCACGTGACCACGGGGTCTTGGCGGGAATACACCCAGACCGCGTCAGTAGCTGAAGAAGCAGAGGATGGGCAGGCTGTGCGGCGGGGCAGGGCAAAATAAACTTTAAAACTGGAATATTAACGCTTTGTCTTTCTTGGGGAACCTTACAAATTGGCGCCCGATGTGGGACTTGAAGAATCGGTTGTAGGGTTCCCCAGGAATGGGAGACATGGACGACGCCTGGACATAAAGAACTTTTTGAAAAAATGACTTTGCGACGGCCACGCTGGATAAAGGCGCTAGCGACCGCGTGGTTTAGTCAGTTGCAGCGGAGCACAGGAACCGTCAGCATCTACATTGAGCGTCAGCAGCAGCGACGTTGCGACTTCAAATTTTAGACTACACAGATCTACAGTCTAAGGTTCGCCCCCATCACAGGGAGAGTCAGGTAGCTTCCCGAAACCCCTACCGTCTGAGGCTTGCCTTGCTCCCTGCTTCTAGCTCTGAGAAGGCCAGTCGGGTAGGAACGGTTCCAGGCAAAATCCTGCCGTCTGAGTCTCGCCTTGGCGAGACGGGCAGAAACGGTTCCAGAGACCCCCTACCATCTAAGGCTCGCCCCGCGAGTCGGGTAGAACGGTTCCTGGAAACCCTACCGTCTAAACCATCTAAGGCTCGCCCCTGCGAGTCGGGTAGGTAGGTTCACGTGACGCTCTACAGCCTATTACATGTATTAGTTTGAATATGGGGGCATATTCCCAGTAAGAAGGGAGTAATGTGATGACCCCAGGTCACTGACCTTACTAGGTCAGTGACCGACTTTGACGCGCACTGGGTGACCCGGACCACGTGACCACGGGGTCTTGGCGGGAATACACCCAGACCGCGTCAGTAGCTGAAGAAGCAGAGGATAGGCAGGCTGTGCGGCGGGGCAGGGCAAAATAAACTTTAAAACTGGAATATTAACGCTTTGTCTTTCTTGGGGAACCTTACAGTTAAAATGCCCTTAGAATTTATGGTCTTCACATTTTTCATTAAAATCATGTCAGAATGTGGGTTTAGCATTTTCATATAAATATTGTCAAGTTTGTTGACTCACTGTCTATTTTCTATATTTTAGTGCATGTAAATACAACCTCTCCACGTTGCTTATTTTTTTTTTTTTTTAAGTTCAGTGGACTATAAACTGACAAAGTCATGCTTTCATGAAGCCTGAGTCAGAATTTAATTGAGATTCTCTATTGAAATTTTACTTCTGTGTTTCTTTTTAATTTTATACACATATTTTATCATTTAAGGAAGTAATGTCACGATCGCAAATTTCCCACCAACAGATGCTTATCTACTTATTAAGAGTCACATATAATATCACAGTGGATAGTCTTTGTGTACCTACTTTGTACATATACCCATGATTATGAAGTATGGACTCTAGTCATGTTTATTTCTTGTATACGAAAAACATTTTGACTAAAAGTAACTTTTGACACTTTGACTACTAAACATTTTAGACACTGGTATCTTACACAATTTGACAGGTGACTACTGAAATCTTAAACACTTTGACTAGTGACTCCCATGAACTAACATTTTAGACAACTGCTGAAATATTATTGGCTAGGATTTAAGTTATATATTTAAATGAAGATATCCAGTCATTTTAGACAATCACAAAATGTGCAATGAGTTAGAAGTCAAAATGTTCTAAATGTTTCCTGTTTTTACAAAACATTTTAGTCAAACCTATTAGACTTTCAGCGTAGAATGGCAAACATATTCATCCAATATTGTAAAAGCATAGGCTAAATTAACATTTATCTTTAATGTTATCCCAAAGCGTGAGAATTTGGTATGATCAGAGAGCAGAATAGATTTTTTTTTTTTTTCATATTTTTCTAAGCCTATAGATCAACATCAATGTCAGTTCTGTGTGAAGGCACTTGGCATCTACAAATAGAACCCCACCTACCTTAAGACCACATCTATTATTAAGAGTACTAGACCACTTAAATTCAATGTATCGATGCTTACTGACCCGCAACCTAGACAGCTTACATGATCAGCTGCCAGGCAAACGTAATGACGAGCTGATGAAAGTGGAATCAACACCGAATTACACATTATTTCATGAGTGGTGTCTTTTACTTGCTTCAACATAGACCACTAACTTTAGGACCACACTGCAACCTCATCATATCGTTTACCTCACTATAAAGACAACCTCTCAACTAGAATCTTTAGTTAGACCAGCACCAAATAAGGTCTTAGTAGTTTTTTTTTTTAACTATATAATTCTGGCCCAAAAAAAAAGATAGGTCATCTGAAGGTCATCTGAAGCATATCATGGCTTTCTATATAATGTCTTCCAGAATTAGGAAGTGAATTAATTACATTCGTCCCCAACTTCCCAGTGAGTTCTCCGACCCCAAATAAAAATATGGAAATATTTAAGATAAACAAAATATTTATTACGAAATTATGCATAAGCCTAAGTTTGCATTTCAATGAAGCTTGACAATTTCACTGAAAATCGTTTTAACAAGACATTCGCTAAATTTAATACTTTATAATTATTTGTCAATTTCTAGAAAGGCTGTCCTTTAAGCAGTATTCTAGGTACCAAATTAGCCAGCCATTGCCAAGCATAATTAGATCTATTAGTCATAGCAACAGAATTCATAGTCAAGAATTTCAGTTGAAATTAATGACCTTTAAGTTGTGAATTTTGTAAAAAATGTCCTCTTTATTGTTATAAAAACAGCAAATAAATTTAGAAGTAGACCTAGAGCTCGGTAAAATATAAAGATTACTTATAATAATATTAGTATTATTAGCTTTGAAAAGACTCAACAATATGTATCCTGCATATTTACACATAATTAGATCCTAATTACTGCAAAAACATATCTATGGTCCTATGTAGTGTATACATTGCATGTAATAAATTATACACACCTGAAATTGTATGTATGGTCTACAAAAGCCTGGAGATAGCTTACTGCGAAGAATGGGGTCTTCTGCAGTAGTCCTTGTTATAATGAATCAATGCACTGGCCACAGGCAGAATATGTTAAAAATAGCATGCACATCTAGATCCTGTTTTGTGTGTTTAGTGCGCGAGTCGTGAGTTTCCATGAGACAAAAAGATATCAACCAAAACTGCAATGGTCAAACACGAACTTCCCAAGAAATTTGACATTATTTCCTTGAATAATTTGAGAATTTCCATGATATATCCATTGCAGGAAAAATGTCATAACTTCATGGAATTGTAGTAGTTAAAAAAAAAAGACTCAAAGTATGCACCAGGATTAAAAATTTTGATCCACCTAACAAACCTCAGGCTCGGCAAACATTCGGTTGCGGCAACAGATCGATAGCTATCGGTTATCGATCTCACCTGATGGCATAGTATTGATCAGGCAGTCTGAAAACTATTGTGCAATTCTCAGACTCTCAGAGACTGCAGTGGGTGTTGCATGAACTGGCGGCAATGGTGACTTTTTATGTAGATGATAATTAAAAGATGGCTAACAATTAAATCATTCATGATTGGTGATCGTAATCTAAAATACTTCAGGTCTAACTAGACCACCCTTGGCCTTAATAGAGAGGTGATCTTAATAGAGAGGTGATCTTAATAGAGAGGTGATCTTAATAGAGAGGTGATCTTAATAGCGATATAATTACACTAGTAGTTGGACTCTACTAATTTGTAATGGTCCTAATGGTGAGATGGTCTTTAATGGCGAATTAAATACACTACTGGGAATGCAGTTGAATTCTCTACTTGATGGTCTTAATTGTGAGGTGGTCTTAATTGTGAGGTGGTCTTAATTGTGAGGTGGTATTAATTGTGAGGTGGGCTGAATGGTGAGGTGGTCTTAATAGCGAGCTGGACCTCAGGAAATAATTTATTCTCTACTACTCATTAATCTTGATGCCAGCATCAATATATATCTTTCTGTGTAAATTGACTTTGTAAAGCATCAATGGATTTCTTGTAGTGTCCATCGAATTAATGTATGAAATGTGATTGATGGTAATTGTAATGTCAACACAACTTTGCAATTTTTGTTGTATCATTCTTCAGCTCATCTTTTTTGTAACACCATAAAATATACACACCCCCCCCCCCTATTCTTCTCACCAAAACAAAGAAATGCACAACACTAGAAATACAGTAAAATTCAAATATATTAGATTCCATAATTATCCCCCTAAATATATGCCTAACAATATTTTCAATCATGGAATACTCAAGTTTGTTCGCCACTGTTTAGTGTGTTGTTTGTTGTTTATCAAAATATCGCAATAACATGTTTTGTTTTTCCGCTAAATTTATGTTTATTCTGAACATTCAAGAATGGCTGAATTTGGCTTGAACAAATAACATAAACTGCAGAAAAATAGTAACTTTCGAACTGTTTTTGCCATACGAGTGACAAGTCACTGAACTGGTGTACCCGGAAACTAGTAGACAAGTAGATATGTCCAAATATCAATTTCAAATACTATCTCTATATAGTGGCACCTAATGTAAAATTATCAAAAAGAAGTGATAAACGAAGAAAATAATGCAAACTTCCATAATTTGTCCTATCATTTTTAAAAACTATTTAGATTTTCAAAATGTACATTTCACGAGCAATTTTAAATTGTTAAGTCAATTACATGACATTGCCAATTTTTTAGAAATCAAATGTACATTTTTGGATATTCCATATTCATCTAATGTGCTGTTTAATTTAATATGAATTTTTCCAGAAAATAGAAAATGTATGTGGCGTCAGAATAATTTTTATTTGCGAAGTTGGTTTGCGCAAAAGCACACAAAACAGCTTTCAATTCCAAGTTTTTCTTCACTAGTTCATGCCTATCTGGGCATGACTACGCCTATAGATCCCTAGGGACCACTCATGCATGTTAAAATTTCCTGCTACATGTCAACTTAAGAGAAATTCTAAAAAATGGTGTCATATTCAAGTATCATGATAATACCCTCATAATAACTTTTGGGGAGGTTACGTGCTATAAACATTAGTCATTAGCATGATAGCCTATTGTGTGTTGATCTTACAGTAAGCTGGTATTAAAGTATATTTTGATATCTGTATGGAGACTGTTATACTTATTTACCTATCTGTACTCAATATATTAGATACGCCTTAAATGGGCTTACTTAAATCCAGTTAAGTTATATTGTCTTAAGTAGGCAATATACTAATTACACTTAAATGCCTATAAAATGCTCCTATAGATGTATATATAACAGTAACCTAACTAGCAGTAAATGATACGTTATTAATATTTAGACCTACCTGCAAGCCTATCCCACACCGGTATGGCCAGATATTTCAACAGCAGTGAAGAAGTGCTCGCCTATCTGTCGGTTATTTATTTGACCCGTGACGTCATCGGGCGTTCTGCTCAGCTGACCAAGCGAAGCTCCAATGTCAGGCACTGCCTTACTCCGATTTATTGGAAGCTTTCAAATGAGTCTTACGGAAATATTTAGGGAATTGTATCCATCATTTGACAGTGTATACATGTATATCGGAATTCTATAAATGCGGATTGAGGAACAATGATATGATCAATTTTGAATATTTTATTACTAATAAGGCCTATTAATTTAATTATCAAACCTTTAAAATATATTTATTATAAATTCCTTATCTAATCTGTATTTTATCTAATCTCATCTTATCTTATCTTATCTAATTTAGTGTGCTTTCTGCCTTCCACGCTATATGTAATTTAGATATTTCTTTGTGTGTCAATACAGATTACAAGGTCACTGCTTGATATAGAAATAGATTAAAGGCCTACAGATTACAAGGTCACTGCTTGATATAGAAATAGATTAAAGGCCTACAGATTACAAGGTCACTGCTTGATATAGAAATAGATTAAAGGCCTACAGATTACAAGGTCACTGCTTGATATAGAAATAGATTAAAGGCCTACAGATTACAAGGTCACTGCTTGATATAGAAATAGATTAAAGGCCTACAGATTACAAGGTCACTGCTTGATATAGAAATAGATTAAAGGCCTACAGATTACAAGGTCACTGCTTGATATAGAAATAGATTAAAGGCCTACAGATTACAAGGTCACTGCTTGATATAGAAATAGATTAAAGGCCTACAGATTACAAGGTCACTGCTTGATATAGAAATAGATTAAAGGCCTACAGATTACAAGGTCACTGCTTGATATAGAAATAGATTAAAGGCCTACAGATTACAAGGTCACTGCTTGATATAGAAATAGATTAAAGGCCTACAGATTACAAGGCCTACTTCAATGTGATATATATAGACATGTTTCTACCATGCATGTTCTGTGATGCATTTTAAATTAGCAGAATTGTCTGAAGGTAGCAATTCAAGTACTCTTTTAATAATGAATAATTAATTAATGCACTTGTATATACATCCGGGTACGTCTTATACTCAGGGGGTAATTTGATAGTGATTGGTTTAAGTACAAAATTATTGTCAACAACTGTGTTTAATGTAGACAATTAAAAATGCCTGCGAGGTATGCTTTCCCCTCAAGGCTAACATTTTTTTCTGGAGTGATTACACTAGTTATTGTTTGCGCGTAGGTATCTTTTCACTTTGAAATAAACAAATGTTTGGTTTGTTCACGATATATATACAGGTGAACTTTAAAACTGCCTAAATGAACTGCAATGATTAAACTGTGATTTTGTTTTATAGAAGTGAAGTCAGATAATCTCTGTAAATATATATACTTCCTATTAATATATATTTAGCTGTATTTTGAAGTAAAATAATTCTGTAAATAGTTATATCGTACACATTATATAAGGAAGGTATTTTGTTGAACATGTTAATATGTATTATATATGTAAAATATAACTGTGCGTTTATGATACAAGCTGTATGTATAAAAGATTCTGGGATTGGATTTTACAAGGAGTGAATAAACAGCTAAACTAATGCACCCAGGAAATGTATATATCCAATTTATAGTAAACACCCAGTGTTTTTAAGAGATACAAATTGGCATCGAATGTGTCCGCATTCCATGATATGACCAAAATTAGGAAGGGTTAGGAAAACTTTGCTCACGCATCCTAGAATCCGTTATGAAATATTTCACTGACATTGAGTTATAATTTATGGCCCGGGGAAAACACAATGCGTAGTTAGGCAATTACATGTGTAATATTCATGCTGTGGAATGCACAACAGGTGCATGTTATTGTTTACATATATGCATACACGAGAGCCTCACTATTAAGACCACAATCGTCACAATTTGATAGTACTTAATGTGGAACGGTCTTAATGGCGAGGGTGTATATTATGTAATACATTTATTCATCCACAAGTATATTTTATGTAAGATGCAATATATAGCTCTAAAGTAACTAAATTGCATTCCCTGGGCCTCAAGTACTGCAGTTTATGTGAGATACGTTCCCGGTTTTAGCCTAGTGGTTATTGAGTCATATCAGATCCTGGGTAGTCTGGGGTTCGATTTCTAGGCCAGAGACAGTGCATGAACCACTTGTCTTGTTTGTAAAGCTGACTAATGCTTGCCAACTTGTGTGACCAGTTGCCAGATGTAATAACGAGATGATAAAGCTTGATTTTATAGAAGCAGCATATGCACAATTTTACCAGTTGTCAGAGCCTGACAGACGTAACGATGAGATGATAAGGCTTGAGTCCACATCATTTACAATACAACAAGTGTGAAATCTTTTACTGCTCCAGTCTAGAAATCGAGTACAGCAATTCCAAAGCCGTGTGAACGACTTCCTAGTGAGGGCTATGAAGTAAGTATGAACCCGGAACCTTCAGCAGAGCTTATTGAGGCTTGACCACTCGACCACCCAGCTGCCGGCTGCCATCACCTCTTAGCTGAAGCCACTGTGTTTATGAGTATATTTTCTCTTACTCTAAAAAAACCTTAATTTTGGCAACTCATCTTCAGCAGTACTATCAGTACTAAACACTGGTCAAAACGTGCCTATTACAATAAAACTATTACTACACATCAGCGGTAAAGGTGTCTGGCTGTGCCTGGAGCTCGACGCCCACTCTCAAGGGAATCTTAAAGCTTTGCTACCTGGTACAGCGTAACACAAAATAAATACGTGACGTCATGACGTTTTTGCTCCGTCAGGAGTGGTGTTCTGATTTGTGGAACCAGTTGAACTACACAGAACCAACGAAAAAAGCGAAGAGAAGAAAAAATTAAATAAATAAATACATTTTACCCCATATTATATACATTAAAGGGTGTAGGAATGGCTCTTACGCCTTATTACAGAACATCTGGTCTCAATGACTATGGTCTTGAAAGTAATCTTTATTTAATTACTAACTGATTAATCAATTAAAATTGGATTACTTATTTTATATCACGTTCCTGGACAGCATTTTTGAAACTTTTAGTATACGGCCTACAACAGAATTCCTAGAACACATTTGTAATATAATTTCCAATGAAAGCAGATCATTGTTTTCTCTACCCTGATTTGATTCTTGTTCAAAAGGTATTTAGGATGGTCTGGAAATTTTTTAGGTTCTCAGAAAACCATTCTGATTTACTTTTTAAATCCAATATGTCGAGGCAGATAGATAAACATTTTAAATCACGATTCACGAATATTAAATTAGTGCCTTCAGTTGCTTGGTTGCTGATGTAGCTTGCTAGCTCTGTTGAAGGTCCCATATTTGAATCTCAGTCCAGGCACTCCAGCTGCAATGATGGATGGACCATGGAGAGGCAGAGCATATACTCCAGCTTACCTTTGTAGGCTTATTCTCTTAAGTTTTAGTTCTATTATATTTTTCCATCAAGCAATTAGTGTTTTTGGTATTAATTGGATTGACTTTCGGAGGAGACCATGACATTGTCTTTTTGGTTTTATTACAATATATTCATTTTTTCATTTCTGTACTTGGGAGTCTCCAGTTATCTGTATAATACCTCTGTATGTATAATATACATTGTTAAATATCACCATGATATAACTACATGCATTGGACTTTTGCATAGTGACTGGCACCCAGCTTAAAGCATCAGATTGCTGGTTGCTCCCTCTTGTGTTAATTTCCAGAATCACATCCTAAGCAAGAGCCAGCCCAATTTCTGTCTGAAAGACGGCTCTTGTCTGGTGCATAGCACCGGTCTTTCTAAAAACTGATGCAAGGCATGGCGGGATACTATGGGTAAAAGTTCATTGAAAAGGCGTTGCAACGCCAATGCTCGTTCAGTGATATTTGCAAAAGTAGTATGTCGTGCAGCTGGAAGAATTATCACCTCAAAATGTGCAATTTCATCAAATTGATATAATTTGAGCATTTGCAACAGTTTTACAGTGGGTAGCTTCTTGGAATAAAGAAAACCTGCATAGGAATTGAACTATTTTGAGCGCAAACGACGCATAGACATTTCTCTCCCATTTTCGGGGGAGTGGCAAATCGGTTATGAGAATAGCCTGTGCTTCGCACCGGATAGTAGCGCCACCTTTCAGGAGAAACTGTCAGCCAGGACAGGAGAAAAATTTCTAACAAATAGACAATGCTTGTCCGGTGTGTAGCCCTGGTCTTTCTAATCAAGGCATGGCAGGATGCTATGAGAATAAGAATAATAATAAACTCGAGAATGCAAATAAAACAAATAATAAAATATAATGATGATGGTACACAGATGGAAGATGACTATGGATAATATGTAAAAGTGAATGAATGAACATGCAGAACATGTATGCCTGCTAAATTAGATCTGTAATATCATCAATCCAGCACTATTATCAACAGTTATCAACAGTTTGCATTATTATCAATAGCTTGCAAATCCATGCAACCATGTTAAGTGGGGCAATTTCACCTGTCACCTGTCAACTATAACAACAGCATGAATAGCACGAATAACATTGTTAAGCTGTTTAGAAGTTTACATTGGACACCATAGAACATTATATTACATTGGACATTATAAAAAGAATATGGGTCGAAGGAAAGCTAGCTCACCGAAGCCTGACAATGAACCTAAATCCCCAAAACCAAGTGGTGAAGATGCTGAGGTCTCAGATGCTACAAAGGCTGAACCTTCGGGTGAGTTTAAAGAACTTAGAGAGCTCATTCTAACACTTGGAAATGATATAAGATCTAACTATGATTCTCTCAAACAACAAATAATCAAAGAGAGGGAATCGGGCAACAAACAAATCAATGATATGAGAAATTCCATAGAAGCATCAACAAGAAAATGGAAGAAATAAATGAAGGTATGGAAAAAAAATGCACAGGCTGTGCGCAGCATACAGAATGATAACAAAGATTTGAGACAACAGAATGATGTATTGAAAGACAATCTAGAAAAACTTAAATATACACTTAATGATCAAGCAGATAAGATCTTACAGCTAGACACACACAGCCGCCGTGAGAATTTAATCTTCCATGGCATTTGGCAAAGTGAGGAGGAAGACTGCATTGCCAGAGTTAAGGAAGCTATCAACAAAATGGGCATCAATGAAGCAGATATGAAATTTGACAGGTGTCATCGATTGTCTGGTCGTAAACCACAACCAATTATTGTAAGATTTAATTGGTATCAAGATCGCATGCAAGTATTCAATGCAAAATCACAACTAGCCAATACAAAAATATCAATTTCGGAGGACTTCCCGAGCGAAATAATAGAAAGGAGAAGGCGCTGTATCCCATCATGAAAATGGCCAGGGAGTCCAAACGATTCTCAACAATCCGTGGTGACAAATTGATAATTGGCAATAAAGTATATACCGTGGATACTCTGCACCATCTGCCTGAAGATTTGGATCCTGCCAATACTTGCACCAAGAAATGTGGAGATGTGGTAGCTTTTCTTGGCGGGCACTCTCCTTTGTCAAACTTCTTTAAGTCTAGTATTGCCATTGGTGACAAAACCTTCTCCTCTGTTGAACAATACTTTCAGCACCAAAAGTGTGTTTTCGCAGAAGACCTGGAAAATGCATCCAAGATCCTAAAAACTCAGTCCCCAGCACAATGCAAACAAATTGGCGACAGTGTCACCCTTGATGAAAATCAGTGGTTACCCAGGGCAAAACAAGTCATGAAAATCGGTATGAATGCTAAATTTACACAGAACACTCGAGCAAGAAATTTTCTATTGAAAACCAGGAACTCTGCAGGACCCAATAAAACTTATGGCACAGGATTGAAGCTCTCTGACTCCAATAATAGCTCAAAGGACAAATGGAATGGTACCAATGTTACTGGCGATGTTCTAGTGAAATAATGACTATGAATTGATATTTTGCATTAATTGAGCTATACATGAGAAATTTTACTCAAACATATGTTATTGAATAATGCTTTCTGTTATATGAATGAACTATGTCATATGAATAACTTTACTATTTCAATGAACTATGTCATATGAATGAATTATGCCATATGAAGTCATATCAGTGAAATATAATGTCACATAAATGAACTATGTCTTAAGAATGAACAATGTCATATGAATGAACTGTTATATGAATGAACTATGTCATATCAATGAACTGTATTAATGAAGTATATATCATATGAATGAACAGTAACATATGAATGAACTATGTCTTAAGAATGAACTATGTCACATCAATGATTATGCTAACTTGGACGTCCACACCTGACCCTAAATCATTAACAATACTACTTTACTAATGTACATTCGGTTACAAATGTTACACCTGTTTAATTTCGTTGATGTTACACTAAACATTGGTTCAAGCTTTAGTTATACCATTATGTGTTTGACAGGAATCCTAATTTCTATACTTTTTTCACTTTCAATGGTCTATGTTTCAACACACACACTTGAGTACAATGTATCTCATTGTTTAATGTTGTTTTGCTTGGCTGTATATTTGGTATAAATGGTTTTGTGTTGCCCAGTTTGTGAGCAAAGGTTACTAAATCATGCTAGAAAAGTTAGTTGTAAGATTTGTTTGAGTACTTATCATAGAAATTGCCCACCTGAAAGATTAGACTCAGAAGAATATTGGATATGTATAAAATGCATTAGTGATATTTTACCCTTTAACCATTTTTCTGACAATGACCTTTATTTGACAAGTGTGAATTCTTTTTTTGAAAATGAAAATTTTTCAAGATCGAATGACATTGTTTTCAACCCATTTGAAATTACCGAAATGGATGATTTGTCAAACACATGTTTAGTGTAACATCAAAGAAATTAAACAGGTGTAACATTTGTAACCGAATTACATTAGTAAAGTAGTATTGTTAATGATTTAGGGTCAGGTGTGGACGTCCAAGTTAGCATAATCATTGTTGCCCATGCTTGACAATGATCCAGATTTACAATTTTTTAATGACATAGCTAATCTTCAAAATCACACAGGGAATTGTCTTTATTATGTGGAGGATACATTCAATGAGAAAATAGCAAATATTAATGAAAAACAGTTTTCTGTATTTCACCATAATGTCAGAAGTCTACCTAGGCATTATGATGAAATTATAAGTTATATAGACAATCTTAATATTGATTTTACAGTAATTGGTTTAAGTGAGACCTGGCTCACAGCAACAAACTGTGAATTATATAATCTGAATGGCTTTAATCATGTTTATCAGTATCGGGAACAGCGAAATGGGGGAGGTGTTAGTATCTTTATACGTGAAAATGTAAATTTTTTGATACGATCGGATCTAGCCAGAAACAACTCTAATTTGGAATGTGTATTTGTTGAAATTCCAATTACAGAAAATTATCATACAAATAACATACTTATTGGTATGGTGTATAGACCGCCAAATACTGACATTCATGAATTTAATGCCCAGTTTTCTGAAATTTTAACTTCCATCAACTCTGAAAATAAAACCGTGTATTTAATGGGAGACTTCAATATAATACAGGTACCCATTTGGGCAGTGCAGAATTTATCGAAATGTTATATTCATATGCTTTTCTGCCAATGATATGTAAACCTACACGTATACAAAATCAGTCAGCAACTATCATTGACAATATATTTTGTAATGAAATTATGACTAATCGTATAATAAGTGGAATATTTTTGACAGATATATCAGATCACTTCCCCATATTCTCTCTAATTATGGATACAAAACTTAAAACCATCGAAACAACACAAAAGATAAGAGACTTTTCAAAAAAGAATATAGTACGTTTTCAAAATATTTTGTCAAATTTCAATTGGCAATATATTATTGATGTTACAAAATGTCAAGAAGCATTTACAACATTTTATAAGAATTTTAGAAATATGTTTGATCAAAGTTTTCCATATGTAAAGGTGAAAAGAAGCCCTTATCACTCACGTAAATGTTGGCTGTCGTCTGGTATAAAGAACTCTATCAAGACTAAAAATAAACTCTAAATATAAACGGAATAACACAGATAAAACCCACCAAGCCTACAAAACATATAGGAATAAAGTGAACTCCATGATTAGATTAGCAGAAAAACAGTACTATGAAAAAGAATTTCTTGCCAACAAATTTAATTTAAAGAAGTCATGGGCACTAATGAAGCAAATCATCAATAAGAAAAAAAATGATATTCAGTGTCAATTTTTGATAAATAACCAGTCTACGACTGATCTGCAATCTATTACCAACAGCTTTAATAATTTCTTTGTAAATATAGGCCCTAATTTAAGTAAAAAAATTCCACACAGTTGATACAGACCCTTTAAAATATTTAGCAAAAAACAATATTACTGGTAGCTTATATTTACAACCAACAAATGCTACTGAAGTTGATAAAATTATAAGAGAACTACGGAATAGCAGTCCAGGGTATGATGATATTAGCAGCAAATTACTGAAATGTACTTATCAAATATATCTCTCCACTCTGGTTCATTTATTAAATCTTTCTTTAGCCCAAGGTGTCTTTCCTAATGAGATGAAAATTGCTCGTGTTATTCCACTTTATAAATCTGGAGATGTAAGATTAATAAATAATTATCGGCCATTGTCAGTACTGCCAGTTTTTTCAAAACTGTTTGAACATATTATGCACAATAGGTTGGTTAAGTTTATTGATAGCCATGAAATACTAAATAACTCACAATTTGGATTTCGAAAAAATCATAGTACAACAGCAGCTCTAATAGTTTTGATAGACAACATATTGAATGGTTTTAATAATGGGGAATTAACTTTAGGAATCTATCTCGACTACAATAAGGCATTTGACACTATCGATCATAATATATTGCAGAAAAAGTTACATCAATATGGAATCAGAGGCATATCTTTAAAATGGATTGTAGACTATTTACACAATAGAAAACAGTTTGTCAGCTATAGTGGATATAATTCGGAGTGGTCATTAATTTCATGTTGAGTACCTCAGGGGAGTATATTAGGCCCGTGGCTTTTTATTTTGTATATCAATGATTTATCTTCTGTTTCTGTTAAATTATTTTCTATACTTTATGCTGATGATAGCAACATGTTTATCCAGGGTAAAAATTTGTCTACTATGACATCTGTTGTAAATAATGAAATGTAAAAAATTGTGAAATGGACTAACTCAAACAAACTTTCTTTGAATATTGACAAAACATTTTTTATGATCTTCAAATCCAGGAAGAAACATATTCACATCACAGATGATATTAAAGTGAATAATAGGATAATTGAGCGAATCAAGGACATTAAATTTTTGGGTGTGATCCTAGATAATCATTTGTCCTGGGATAAGCATGTTATCTTTATAAAAAATAAAATTTCAGAAAGTATTGGTATCATTAATAAAACCAGGAAAATACTTAGTAAGGACACTTTAGTAACATTGTATTAATCATTTGTTTATCAATACTTAAATTATACAATAGAACTTTGGGGTAGTACGACACAATACAATCTAAATTCTCTTCATAAAATGCAAAAGAAAATAGTAAGAATGATTTGTAAAGTACCTTATTGCTCTCATACAGCATCACTCTTCCAGGATTTGAAGATTTTCAATATTCATAATATTTATCATTATCATATGTGTTTATTAATGTTTAAGATTTATAAAGGTCAGTCGCCGTTGTTGTTAAGAAATATGTTTACACTTAGTGATAATGTTAATGATACTCGTCAAATGTTTAATTATAATTTGCCATTATTCAGATTGGCTATATGTCAAAAATCTTTTGGATACAAAGGTGTCAAGATTTGGAATTATATTGTAAGTCATGTGAACTTAAACTTTACTACTATTACCTTTAAAAAACATGTAAAATGACATCTCTTAAACAATGATATATTGATTTAAATCAAATGATATGTGTGTTGATGACTAATTATGAATGTACTTTAAGCATGTATAATTATTTATGAATACCAGGCTATTTGCATCCTTTATATCTGTAAATAGTAATTTTTCGATCGTGTACACAAAATACGCACTATGCGTCTGTGTGCAAGTTTGTCAGTTTGTATATCTGTTGTTTTATACTCGAATAAATATTTCTTGAACCTGAACCTGAACCTGAATGGCATTTATGACAGTTTAGATCACAGCATTTCCAGTCCTTAAGGGAAGATTTGAACTCGTTCACATTACTTTATTTCTTAATGGCTATTGGTAAGGAATTCCAGAGTTTTGCACCTGCTTATCTTAATGATTTGGATTCATATTGCTTCGTTTCTAAAACTAGCAACATTAGCCAGACAAGAGGACAGTACAAGAACATTGATTTAATAAATGCATTCATAATAGCCAATCTTATATATTAACATTTCTAGTGGCCTTCTCACATAAACCAGTAACGTGGTCTGTATACAGGATAACTTAGCATCAAAATTTATACCAAGAAGTTTTACAGAATTGACTGATTTACACCAAGAAGTTTTACAGAATTGACTGATTTACACCAAGAAGTTTTACAGAATTGACTGATTTACACCAAGAAGTTTTACAGAATTGACTGATTTACACCAAGAAGTTTTACAGAATTGACTGATTTACACCAAGAAGTTTTACAGAATTGACTGATTTACACCAAGAAGTTTTACAGAATTGACTGATTTACACCAAGAAGTTTTACAGAATTGACAGATGTCAAACAAATATTGTCAACAACAAGTTCATGTACATTATCTGGGTGATATGATTTATCTAGTACCATAAACTGAAATTTGCTAGGATTAGCATTTAGCATGTTGTTTGCAAACCATTTTATACAAAATTCAGAATTGCGTGACAGTTTACATTTAACTATTTCAAGATTATCTCCTATAATTGCAAGGGCATTGGCATCAGCATAATTGTGTATACTATCTTCTATATTCATCAGCAAATCATTTATGAATACATTGTATATTGAAAATAACAGGTCCTACTATGCTTCCTTGGGGAACACCCTTTCTAGAGGTATACCAATTACTTTTCATGCCAAAGTGTTTAACCCTTTGCTGTCTATGTGACAAATAGCTAGCCATTAGAGTACATGCTTTAAGGTCAAAGCCATAGGCATAAAGTTTAGATACAATCAGTTGATGAGGTAGGCAGTCAAATGCCTTAGATCCATCATTACTCTTCCTACTTGCCATTATCTAACGCTAATTTCCATCCTTCTGTCGCATTGATCAATACATGTTCACAGCTGTGGGACTCTAAAAGCAGACACCTTCTCACAAAATAAAATTTAAAAAGAGATGTTGATTTGTGTACTAAGCATGAACACTTTTGAAATGCTTGGAAGACAGCTTACAGGTCTATAGTTTTCAACTTTATGGGTAAAAGATCATTGAAAAGGCGTCTCAATGTCATTATGCTTGTTAAGTCAGATTCGTGAAAGTAGTACGTCATGCAGCTGGTAGAAAAATGTGCAATTTCATCATGTTGGTATAGATTTGAGCAAAATCAAGCATCTGCAACAGTTTTACATTGGGTAGTGTCTTGGAATAAAGAAAACCTGCATAGGAATTAAACTATTTTGAGCACAGACGACGCGCATATACATTTCCCTTCCCGTTTTCAGGGGAGCGGCAAATCAATTATGAGAAAAGCCTGTGCTTCGCACCGGATTATGGCACCCACCGCCTTTCGGGGAAAACTGTCAGCCACAAGACTAGAGTCACAAGACAAGATAAGATAAGATATAATGTGCACTCTGAAGCTGAAATTATAGACTAAAACCCATTAGACAGCCAGTGTGTCTAAATGTTGGAAACAGTATCCAAGCTGTTTTCTACTAGTAGATTTCAGCAACTTCATTTGGATGGTCATTGTGTATTAATGCTGATTTATGTAACAAGCATGGCCACGTTCTTAACAGGGGCAGCTGGGTCATTCCGTGTCAAATCATCTAGATTTTGGAAAATTTTCAAGGTGACCTCCCCAGAATGCCCTGAAAAAATTCACATGTGCTTGTCTACCCATAGTTGGAAAAACTGCCAAATATTAGGTCTATATCTCAATTAGTTTTCGTTTTACAGCCCTTTGAAATTAAATTAATTTTTTTAGTTTTTTCGCCAATGCATTTTCGGGCAACTTTGGCAGCTTATAGCTGCACTATAAATGCTAGTGTAAGGCTCAAATTTGCTGCACTAACTATATCCATCCCAAGGAATTTGAAAATGGTCTCAAATCAAATGTATCTCCAGTTTATTTTGCATGGTTGGGCTACAAAATCAGTCGAAAAAACCAATATAATAAAAAACGAGGCTTTATTTAACAAGCCATAGCTCCAAGACTATATGATATGGTGCTGATTTTTTTTTTTAATTTCCTATGATATTTCTCTGTATAAAAAAACATTCATTTGGCTTAAATCTGTAGTAGATCTCCTGTAATAAATATAATTGTATGTGGGTTTTTACGATTTTGCAAAAAATCGCCATAGTTTGCATCACTGTTTGACCATGTCACCAGTTATTCACCTCTTTCAAATTTTCACCATGTATTCTTACACATCTGAACATAATCTAGAAAAAAATTCAGGATGGTGTTCAGCTTTCATTTTAGTTATAATTTTTTTAGAAAGTGTTGTTCGAAAGGTTTAAGCCTTATTTCCGCAATCACATATAAACAGCTGTGTTGGAATGAAGAAACAATGGGTGACTACAGCAATAATTCTTAATTCATCGCGAATACATAATGATTTTATTGCACAATGAACTGTTCATATTTTCAATGTTTAGCTCATACAATACAATTAAAGGGGGAAAATATTGAGTACAAATATTTGCACAATTCTGCTGATGTAAGTTTGTCTCACCTAACGGTGAATTAAAAGTCTGGTCAATCTATGTTGTCACTATAGAGACCATCAGTTATCAGCTGAATGGCATTTTTTTGCCACTAGTCATGGCAAAAGCCCACGTGATGGGGTTGAGGGGACAGTAAAGAGGCTGGTTGCCCGTGCCAGCCTTCAGGCACCTATAGATAATCAAATTTTGAGTGTCACTGATATGTACAAATGGGCAAAAGACCATATTCAGGGGATTGAATTTTTTCTTGTCAATCAGGTTTCAGTACAGCACTTTTTCTTGGAGCACTTTGAAAAATGCAAAACTGTGGCAGGTATTAGGTCACACAACAGCTTTGTTCCTCACTCTAGCAACAACTTGTACATCAGAAGGTTGTCATTGGATGATATGTACACAATTTTAACTGTTGGTAGTGATAATGAAAATGAAGCTAAAGCAGTTCAAATGGAATCTGGTGATAGTGAAGATTACCAGCCAGGTAAATATGTAGGATGTATGTATGATGCCGAGTGGTATGTGGGCAGCATAAAAGATAGATCTGAGGAGCATTCAGACGTTTTGGTATCATTTATGAAAAATTCAAGAAATATATAATGATTTGTTTTCATGGCCTGCAAGATCACGGAAAAATGAATGGCTGGATTCCTTCCCAGCATATTCTTTGTCTGATAAGTGCACCTACTGTGCAAGGCAGCAGTGCTCGCCATTATGTTTTAAGTGACCTCAACAAAATCAAAACTAAATATCAGCAGTTTCTTCCAACTGAATAAATAATCTGGTGTTTATGAGTTGTTGTTTATTGATATTTCGATGTTAATGTGGCCTAGAGCAGTTATGGCTTTGATATGAAATATCAGACATTTCATCACTATGTATGCTTGATTTTAGTATTCTTTAATTGAAGCCAACTATGTATGCAGATATTTGTGTAAATTGTGTTCTTAGAAAGCTATGTAATCTTGTAAACTTGTAAAAGCAACATTTTACTATTTTATTTAAGCCTGAATGAAGCAACTTTTATACATTCCAAACAATTCTGCTCATATGCCAAAATTTCGTTATTTAAATATGGAAGAAATGCAATACTTTCATATGACGAATGTTTCGAAAGAACATGCTGAACGACACTTTCTAAAAAAATTATAACTATAAAAACAAGCTGAACACCATCTTGAATTTTTTTCTAGATTATGTTCAGATGTGTAAGAATATATGGTAAAAATTTGAAAGAGGTGAATAACTGGTGACATAGTCAAACAATGATGCAAAATATAGCGATTTTTTGCAAAATCGAAAAAATCTACATACAATTTTATTTATTAGAGGTGATCTACAAAAGATTTAAGCAAAATGAATGCTTTTTTATACAGAGAAATATCATAGAAACTTAAAAAAAAAAAAACAGCACCATATCATGATTAGTCATGGAGCTATGGCTTATTAAATAAAGCCTCGTTTTTGCTATATTAGTTTTTCGACTGATTTTGTAGCTTAACCATGCAAAATAAACTGATTTGAGACCATTTTTACGCTCCTTGGGATGGATATAGTCAGTGCAGCAACTTTCAGCCTTACACTAGCATTTAGAGTGCAGCTATAAGGTGCCAAAGTTGCCCGAAAATGCATTGGCGAAAAAACTAAAAAAAATTAATTAAATTTCAAAGGGCTGTAAAACGAAAACTAATTGAGATATAGACCTAATATTTGGCAGTTTTTCATACTATGGGTAGATAAGCACATATTAATTTTTTCAGGGCATTCTGGTGGGGTCACCTGGCACCCCCTGGATGATTTGACACAGAATGACCCAGCTGGGACAACTGGTGGCATGGGGCCAGTGTATATCAACGCTGCTTCATACCTTTAAGTTAGCCTAGTATATATATTACCTTTATCCTGAAGTTTTGCATTTGGGCATTAATGAGAACTCTTAATGCATATACATCTTTGGTCAATGCAAAGAGCAGGTGATCAGAATTTGTATGTCATAAGAGATTCAGGGGGATCCTGACATTCTGTGCACAGCTGTCGCCACAGCATAATTCCAGGCTTTGTACATATAATAAGTACTATGTATAGTTCTTGTAATATCCATTAAAAATTGTGACCTTAAAAATTATGCAAAAAATAATAAGTGACAATTAAGCTGTACTTACCATGCACGCTTCTGTAAATGCAAACAAGAAAATTTCTGCATCAAATAGGTCAATCCATGTAGGTTAGTCTGGATGCAAAACCTCCCCAAATTCCAGTCCATCCATATGTTCAGGGAGGGAGGGGGACTTCCCTTTTATTTTGCCAATTAAAAATATTAATTTTTCTTAATAAAAAAGCATAAAATGGCCTATATGTCCAAAGGCTAAATATATAGTTTTGGCTTTCATATATTTCATAACACACAGGGGCTGTCCAATGTATTAACTGCCTGTTTGTGGAAAGGATGAGACAAGTTGGACTAAACCATGGGTTTCCATGCCTTTATCCAACTCATGGAAATTGCACGTGGCACATTTGGCCATGTAGTCACTGCATACTCCTAAGTCCTGCATACTCCCCAGGGAGCTGGGATGGAGAGCCAGAGGAGCCACCATGCATGTACAACCTAATTGATATGGTGGATCTTAAAAATACCGTCAATTTGAGCTACTTCATTGTATAAGTGTCATACTAATAAGGCAGCAATAGCAGACGCAAAGTGCCAGATCAACCAAAAGACTTTTGTGCCATATGCTTTGTTAAATTTCCAGGGACTGTGCAAATTGACTCTGTGGGTGTGATATTTAATTTCATAAACTGTTATTGTTGGTTTTAATCCCCTTGCTTTTAAAATTGCCATTTTTATTTTATTTTGTTATATGTACCTCCTCTTATATGTATATGTACCTTTTTACTTGTATCTTACAAATTTTTTTGTATGTATTATCAATTCAGCTATACACAGACTTTGAATAAAACCTACGGAACCCTACTACTACTGCAGGTTGGCAGAAAGTTGAGAAAGACTCATGCTTGATTATGTTACTCTTAAGGTTCAAGATTCTGTTTAGATTCCGTTTATTTTCGCAGAATTAAAAAAATATATTTGTATAGCATAATCATGAAATTTACTGCAGAGATAATATTGGATGAAACACCAAAGTAGTCAAATGACGTGTCCACATTAAGATACTTTTGTAGAACCTTTCGTGTATATTTTCTCGTATTTGATATGGGCAACTACATGTATTGTGCTTCAGTTTCATTTGACAATTTTAAAACACCAGATGTCAGCAGCTACCATATCCACATGAACTCTATGCACTCTTGCAATACAACTGCTAATTGCTGGAGGCTACAAATGCATGTCATCACTGGAGGCTACAAATTCATGTCATCGTGACATCTGCCTCTATAAGGGGTGCAATTTCAGATTAGCATTAAAATAAGCCAATCCTCCGAGGTGGTATATTGGGTGTTTATAATTCTTAAAGGTGGTTTTTTTTGTAAAGAAACATTTAATCTATAATATAGCAAAGTGGCATATATGCTTGAACATATGGAAGACCTATTTGGCATCACAAATATTTCTGAAGTTTCAAGAAGAACTTTACAATTTGCGTTTTCTTGTTTATTTTTTGTTTTTATTCAATCTTGTATCACTAACACACAAATCCTATACATTTTCTGTGCAAAGGTGTTTTTTTTAATATCTTTTTTGTTTTTGTTTTTGGCAATCGTATGTCAATAACACATAAATCCCACAGTTTCTGTGCATAGGTTTATTCCATGGCAACATAGAAATAGAATATTACAATCTAAAATATTTATAGCATTTGAAGTGGTATTTAAAGTGATAAAATATTCTAAATTATTAACACAAATATTCTTAAAATCACATTGTAGTATAAGTGCACAATGGTTAACATGTGTTTGAATATATCTTAAACATAAAATTATATAATATTAAACAAATATTAAACGAATATTAAACTAAATACAACCTTTTTGTTTAAATTATGAAAAACTAGCAAAATGGCAACTTCAGTATCACACAATTTAAATTTCGTCATAAATAAATAGATATAAATATATAAGAAAATGTATCGTCTAAGACTCTAGGTCTTTCAAAATAACACACATGACTTTTTAAATATGACACAATGTCATGACATGAATTAATTAATGTGACTCGTCGTAAGTACCAGCGCCCTTAAAGTTCCCGACATATCCAGAATCATCAACGCGGTCTTCACGACCTTCAAGTCCTTTGCCCTTTCCAGATTCATCAAATCTCTCTTTGTGACTTCCGGTGTATTTTGACGCGTCTGTCAACCTATCCACTCCGCCAGTCTTAGATCCTTTCTGTAATTTAATATTTGAATATTTTTATTAAAATAGAACATAGGCCCTACAGCTATAAACACTATAGGGACTGTCCACAAGTCGACTCTTGCACAACTAACCCAAGCAGTTTTGAACTATGATCCTCGATTCAAACTTACTGCATTATGTTTAAGGACGAAAAATTAGGATATTATACGGTCTTTGCAAAGCATTCTAGAGCGGCAAACATTGGACTAATTTGTTCGGTCAGCAATGAGACAGTCTCAGACAGAGCAGGAGTTGACTCGAAGCTCCCTTATCAAAATCCTTAATCACATGCAATTGAAAGTAAAACAAGCCTCTATTTTCAAAATTTAACTCTAGATGGCAGTAGCCTCGTAGGTATCCTTTTTGAAGGTTGTTAAAAGTAATTAAAAGTAAGAGTAGATTTCAGGTTCAAGTGGGGCTAGTAGAAAGTTCTGGAGCCTGGTTTCTTCTTTGTTATTTTTTTTTTAATTGTGTTTATTGTGACTGTTTTGCAAATGTTTTGGAGATTACATTCTGCTACTTTCATATCACACAATATGCCTGCTTTACAATTACATCCTTGGCAGGCCAATCCACAGTGTTTTTTAACTCCTTCGGGAGTATCCTTCAAATCAGGGGTCACCGCAAAGACTTCAGAGCTCACTGCGATTGCCCATCACTGCGATTGCCTATAATTTTCATTAACCTACCGTAGCACTACTGAAGTCCGGATTGGTTGAGGCAAGTAGATCCTTGATCTTGGCGACAGCGTCTTCCTGTGAGACATTTTTGTCCTTGGCGTACGCCTTGGCTACTTCCTCAATTAAGGCATTCAGTTCCTTACTTGTAAGTGTTCTTCAAAGACAAATAAGATATACAGCTCAATTTAATATTAGTAACAAATTCAATGTATAATTGCAATACCCGTTCCGGTCATCCATCATGAGCAACATTCCATCAGGATGTCGTTAGGATGACATGCTAAAAAGGTAGTTCCATGTGTTCGGTGTCTATGCTGAGGCAGGTAAAAGACCCCACCCATACGGTCAATATTTAACATAGGTGGACACTGGACTCCACTATGAATAGATAACCAAAATTAAAGATCTATCTATAAGGAATTTAAATCATAAACGAATTCAAACTATAGTACAGGTGTGTAATCTAAATTATATTACACAATCTAAATCACCAAAATTGTAAATAAATAAATTGCAACAACCTGAAAATTAATCTACAGGGCAGGGCTACTTTCTGCTTGTATGGGATCAACTCAGCCACTATTTTGTCAGAGAAACTCCTCTTTACATGCAGCCGATTTCATAGAAACTAAACACCAGCTGCAGAGACGTCATGTGAATCAAGGACTTCAGGTGACATAACCAGAAGCGTAGTTTCCAAGTCTAAAATTTGCTTTACAGCAGATTTAATATACTTGGAACGTTACAGATTGCGTCATATGAATCCATGTCTCTTATTGGCTCAGGCAGTGGCAGTCTTTCAGCCAATTAGAGTCATGGATTCATATGACGTATTCTGGTGTTTAGTTTCCATGAGTTCTGCTACAATTGACTCACTTGGCTCCCTTTGTCTTGACTTTGGAGAATGCAATATCCAGGTTGTTAGAATTGCAAGATTTCTTGGTGAGCACCTTAGCATCCGTGAACCACTTTGTGATCTCTTTTGAGGTGGCCTCTTTTTTGCCTTTTGTGAACTTTGTCATGGCTGATTCCAGGTCTCCTGCTGTGGCCATCTTGATTTGTTATGGTTTACCTTAACTGAAAATAATCAAGGTAAACATATAGATAGATGTGCTAAATGTGCTTTTATCATCCACTGTTGAACCCTGCTTTCTCCTATGTTTATGGACCCAATGGTATTTCTAAAATGACCTCAGCAAGGAAAGTATCATTGCCTGTAATTAACATTTTGATTTTTAAATGTAAGTTACAGATTTCCCTCTATTACATTGATTTAAGCAGTTCCACATTCCACATTGAATTGAAGTTTGCAGGTTCGATCCGCACTCTTTATGAGCTACATCATCCCAGCTGGATGTTGTTGTTCACACGAGTTAAATGGAAGTGTATGCCTTGTACTCAGTTAATTGCATGAAACATTGAATTACAGGTGTCTCTTATGTGGTGTCTACGCTGAGGCAAGTAAAAGACCCCTCCCATGCTAAATATGTAACATGGTGTGGCCAGTTAAGACTCACAATCTCATCATTTTGTCTACCTCTGATAATCTTATTTACTTGGTTGTGTAGTATGGACATCTACCTCTGGTAATTAGTCATATAACCTTCAGGACCAGTAGTATTTGAACCGTAAAATGCCCAACTGTAAGATTTTATGCACATTTCAAAGATTGTTTATTTTTTCATGTAAAGGCAACGATACCAACAAATAAAAGCAGACGAAGAACAAAACCTAAACAGCAGCAATCTCTATAAATACTTAATCGTGAAAAAATACTGCGATACTTAATGAAATGGCTGGCTCTTATTTCAGTCTTATCTGAAGAAATCAATAGGCAGACCTCAGAGGGAAGCAACAATCCGTGTAACGATGGAGTTGTTTGGTAAATATTTTGCATTGCCTGGCAACATCTAATATGCTGCATTATTATTATATTTGGCTCAATAAACTGATTAATTATAATATATTGTTCCATATGGTAAATTTCTCTATGTTGACAGTTCGTAGAGTTGGTTTCTTTTAGATAGATAACATATATCTATCTCAGGTCCGTAGCCAAGGGGGGTTCGATGGGGTCGTTCGACCCAACTTGGTCAATGTCCACACATTGGTCCACTTCAGGAATGCCTTTTTTTTTCAATGTATTGAAAGCCCTCAATTTTAACGAAAAACACCCACCCTATCTATGTATCTATGTATCTCTGTATATATATCTTTGACACCCTCAACTTTATGTACAACTATTGGCCTCGTTGTACATTGACATTTTCGGGTGTACATATCTTCATTTCTCACATGTATCCATTGTATAATTGTATTATGTATCGATGTATCTATCCTTGTATCTATGTATCTATGTATCGATGTATCTATGTATCTTATTTTATGTTATTTTATGTTATATTATGTTATATTATATTATATTATATTATATATTTACATTATATTAAGTTATACTATATTGCATTCTGTTAAAGCCAACATAACATCAATTTCATGTATAACTATAGAAATACCCACGAATGTAGTAAGTATATCTGCTACTTCACAGTTATCATCTGCAGCAGTTATGAAGTTATATGTTGAAAAAAAGTTTGAATAGCATTTTGTCCACATCTAGGATATGCACTAAATAACAGGTTTTGTAATGCTTGAAAATGTCTAAAACATGTCCCTGGAGATATGAGAATTGTTATGTGTAAACACCAATCTATTTTAGGCGTGGCATGGGGTTAAATGAATAATTCAAATTATTGATTGTGGTAAAATATTGAATAGGTGATCGATTAATATTTCTAAAGAAGTATTTGCTTCTAGTTCTAGCAGGTCTGATCATGTTAAATTCAATAACACAGTTGAATTTAACATTGAGACCAGTGGCGTATAGGGAGGGGGAGGAATGTGTAATGTGGTGTGGACTCCAAACCTTATCATCGTATCATTACGTCTGCCTGTGGCAGTTGAAACTAAGTTTCAGACCACTGAAGTTGCATTGACACTGAGACTAGGCAAATCCCAATGTTTACATGTCAAACCCCTTCACACTATTCCTGGCTACGCCCCTTATTGACACCACCAAGGCAGGGAGAGGACACCACCTTTCGAATTAATACAATACATGAAAGGGGTGCTCTCACTATGCATAATGGAAGATCTGTTGACAGTCTTAAACAAACAGATTCATGCCAGACTAATTCATGGCACTTCTGCATAACAAATATTGATTGTAAATCGATCTCCAATTTGTAACTATGACGATTGTACATAATGACTTTGATTCCTGGCATTCATCATAATCTATGAGGTGATTAATTGTAAATTATTGGCCACGTAAATAATCCATGACACTTTACAAATTACAGGTATAATTTGGCCATGTGAAAACAAGTTGGACAGTAGGTGAAACTGATAGCGTAGACGTGGCCTTTTGTCAATTCTATTAATTTATTTATTTATTGGTCTATTCCCTTTTTTTACTTATTCGTTTGAATCTAATTAGAGTATCTTGTCTTAATGCTACTGTTATTACAGATGATAGTATTAGTTTACAGGTCGACACCATAAACCAATAATTCCTGCTCCAAATAGAATATGTGAAAAGTGTACGTTAAACTTTGTAGAAGACGAAATTCACTGTTTGAATAATATTAGTTTATTAGTTATGATGTGCTTGTCATGTTTTGGACTTTAAGAGTGAAATGTTTTTATTAGCGGCTTGTATTTTTTTTTTTCTATTGTGTATGTGGATTTTAAACACGTATTATAAGTTAACTTGGTGGCTGGAACCTTGATTATTGAAATTTTATTGCTTTCTGTATTTACATTAATGTCTCTTTCATGTTATCTTTTAACTGAATGACATATGTATCACTTATGATATTTTACATGTCAATAAAATCTATATATAGTATTACACTCATGGATTGTGTTCCTCTGGCCTCTCATACACTGTAAAAAGAGTATATATTGATGGTTTCAACTTATTATTATTGTATGAAGGCAAATAAATTCGTCTTGACTGGGTTTTTTACATGCCCCCAACATAGACAACCAGTTACAGGCACCACCAACCAAACACCTAATGTGATTAGCTGAAACAGAATGCACAGGCTAGGAATCGAACCCAACAACTTTATGGCAGCTGGCCAGAGTATCAACCACTAAAGCACACAGCTGTTGTGTTAAATAAATCCCATAGTGAGAAAAATTAGGAGCTTATTTAACTTTTTTGTTTGTCCTTTTTTAAATATTGTTTGTCCATAGTTATAACACAGGCTCACTCACATCTGGAATGTCTCCTCTATCTGGATGCCAGTCAATCAATGAATATCTGGAAAGGGAGTTGGGGGGAGGGGGGAGGGGGGGGGGTCCTGACTCATATAATATGCGTGTGTTGACAGACTTCTCTATATATAGCTCTCTCACTGCAGCTAAGGCACTGAATTTAAAAACTTTGCCGCCATATCAAATTAACATGTGAAAAAACCTTGTCCCATATTAAATTAATATGTGATACAATTTCATATATATGTCTCTACACGCATTAACAGACCAGTCTTCTATCTCAGTTCTAGAGTCTATAATATTATGAATTACACACTGTTTGCATGTAACCAAATAACAGAAGCTAAAGGCAGACATAATGAAGAGTACATGTATATTTAAAAAATCACACCAGGACTATGGTACAACGTATTACTAGGCCTGTCTGAAGGTTTTGTCTCTCTATCTTTCTGTAAGCTCTGTGTGTTAGTCTGTCTGCCATTATGTCAACTATAGATGTCAATTTCTGAATGAACTTTCTGGCGCCAACACTGATGCTTTTTTCACACATCAGAAAACGTGGCATTCCATACACTAGAACAACAATAGCCTCTTCTCAACCCTAAAGGCAATGTAGTCTATTATATATATATTTAGCAAACAGAAAAAAGTCCAAGTTGTATTGAATATGTGTCTGCACAACACCTATGGCTGCAACAACCCAATCAATAAAGCTAGCCATGAATAAATAAAATAGGCTTCAATTGAATCCGGTTAAATTCGGATCATGTCCAATATATAATCGTTCATTAACCTGGGATTGGTACTAAAGCTATTTTTGGGTTATAAATCCCTGCTTATAATGCCAATTAGGCCAAAATTATATCATAATTTTCCACATAAATTGTGGAGGCCCACATTTAAAGTGCTGCATCTATAGTACAATTAACTCACAATTGAAACCATCCCTGTCTTTTAAAATAGTGAGGTTTCACAGCATTCAAGTACAATTACATTGTATAGTAAGTTTAGCCATCAAAGTGCTAATAATATGAACGTGAAAATTAAGATGGAGGACATCAATTCAAATGTTTGTAAATATAGCTCACACCTAAGCTTTGCCAAACTATGTCATATTGTGCAAACAGTGAAACAACAATATATACATTAGTACATCAATGGTGATCACTCAGCTGATCAGTGATCATTCTGGCCTGTGAGCTGAAGATGACTCATAGCCTGTTTTAGGCAAGACCACCCAATGAAAATTTGTTTTACATTATATATTATATTATATTATGCCTTTTTGGTGGCATTCAGTGGCAAGTGTATCAATGGTGTAAATATGCTAAATATTCTTGAAAAATGAGTCATGACAATATTTTTTTCTTCAAGTTGTGCAACTGATCAATGAATGAATGGATTTTTTTGTTGTTTACTTGCAACGCTAGAGCCTTCAAGTGAAGGCGCATTTAGCTGATACAAGACAAGACAAACATGACAAGTCTAATATATAGCAATAAAATACATTCTGCTTTCTATGTAATACTAACCATATCACGAACAGTCTATAATTTATATTAATTCATAGCTCTTAATGTAGACTAATTTAACAATAGGCCTATATAGTGCATATTCCAGTATCTATATTAAAGCAATCAACATCTGATTGGTATTTGTGAACATATTGAGCCGTAGAAATGCGATACTCACAGGAGAATAATTTTCAGAGCTTTTCAGACAGTCAGCAGATCAAATGTGAATGTTGGCAGGCAACCCCTGGGCCAGAGACCAGCGCTCAATACTTTGTTTACTCTGCCCATATATGGAATGCGGCCATCTTGTTTTGGCGCCAAATGCCCAATAGGCGCGAATGGTTCAATCAGGCGTAGCTTATTCATAGAATGACGTATGGAGCCTAATTTTACCTTTGTCCCAAATATGTGACCAACACCAACCATTTTAGGTTTGTTTTTTTTCGGTCGTTTTGGGGGTCATGTCTCACGCCTACACAACATAAATTGTAAACATATATATAGTCACCGGATATTTTTAAAATTTCAAGACTTATATCCCTAATTAAAGGTGTTACGAGCACTAAACTGAAGGCCCTGGGTTCGATTCCCCACTGTGGTGACGCTAATGCCTGATAATCAAATAGGTCTATCCATATATGCATGGTGTATGAAAATATAAATAGTATAAATTATGAAATACTATAAATTGATTCATGTCAACTAGAATTAACTTATTTCTCACATCATCAATATGTCAGGCTGACATGTAACAGGTACAATACAATATCGGTTCAATAATTAATTACTTTATCTATACTACAATGTGATATTTAGGCCTATAAAGCATGGTGCTGACCTGTGCACTGGCAGAAATATGCCCCACCTTTGTGTTATCTTTTCTGATTTTCTATTTAAAAGACCAATGGCCATTTAGAATGAATATATTATAATATATTGATTCAGGAAACACTCACCTTTCTGCACTGAAGTTAACACTAGGCAGCACTTCAATCATTAAATTATATATTATACGTCTTTGGTGTACTTGATTTTTTACAGATTCTGGTGGCATGACCTCAATAAATATTGGAATACTATCGATCTGTTTTAAGTAACATTCGCGAACAAAGTAGATTCGAATCACCTCGCATGGCGTCCTTAGCTACCAGAACAACATGGTGTCGTCAAGAAACTGTGTTGGCAATCTGATGTGATTTCCCAAAAGGTATTGGAATTCCCAAAACCACTGATCATTGACTGCATGGATCTTAGTTGTGTAGAATTACTACTCCCCAGCAGTAGCGGATTAAGGCGGGAGGGGGGTTAGGTGTTTTTAATCTCCCCTTGGCCTAGTAAATTTTAACTACACACAAATTCAAGGTCCCCTCAATATTTTTCAATTTGTCCCCGCCCCCCCCCCCCCCTCCGGGAAATTTTTCTGGATCCGCCGCTGCCCAGAATAATTGCTATTTAATTATGTATGCAAATCAAACGATTCTGAATTCATAACCTTTTTGACAAGTTATCTTGTTAATTTTTAATATATTTTAAATGATATAACTTCCTAGTTCTTGTGCACTGTGTGCAGTACTTAGATCTACACTCGGCGACACTGAATTTCGCCACGATAGCGAGGTGTTAGAACGACAAGATAAACAATTAATTTTCTAGCAAATCAAGACCTTGCAATGTGTATTTATAATCATGTTTTAGGGGGGTGGCAAATCTCAATGTCGTGGCAATTCAGTGTCGCCGAGTGTATAGCGGACCACATTATTGCAGCCATTATTGACCATATTTGGGGTCCATGAAACATGAAAATAATCACTATTTTTGACCAAATTTCGTTGGCACACAATAAGAATACATTTGTAGAGTAGCAGGGGTTTGGGGGCAGCATGCAGCCTCCAAAAAAAAGCAAAATAAACTATGATAAACTTGCGTTCTTGCCTTACCACCGCCGTTTGTTTGTGACGTCACTCATTGAATTTAAGCATTTTACGTCATAGGCCTGGCAACGAGGCTCGCTAGATATGGTCACCAAGCAATCAAAAAAAGATGGTAACATAAGTGTGGTGACTAAAAACTTGTGTAGGTCTACTCTTTTATTGATAAGTAGTGGAAAACGATGTATTAAGATGGTCTCCCAGGCATGATATCTGACATGTACCGGAAGCTATGTCGATTTATATACAGTCGAACCTGCTTAAAATGAACTAGTTTTATTTTAGATATAATATCTATATGATAATAATTGAATTGTGCTAAATATTGTTCATTTGGGACGGTCTCCATCATAACCAGGGTTCATTAGAATCATTTCATGTATGTGGTTTAAAAATCCCTGTCCTTGAAAATGACTTTGTTTCAATCAGACAAGAATGATGTACAGGGTCTGACTGTACTGGGCTTATAATAGGGACAAAATATGACAGGTGCAGGCCTGTCTGGTTCTGCTGCATGAGATCTATGCAGTTATACCTCACAATGAAGATCACCCTTGGTTTTTAATTAAATAGTCTTTATCTGTAGGTTTAATAGCTAGGTTATTAGAAGTCTATCAATTGGCCTTACAGTGAGGTACACTTAATAAGGAGATGGTCTGAATAAGGTGTTGTGGCAAAATTAAATCTAATGAATCTTATTAGCAGTACAGCCCCAAAGTAAGGTTTATTGATTCCAAGACAGCAGGTGAATCTTCTTTCACCTGAGTAAAATGTTGGCTTCAACAAATATCTTCTATCTTCTAACATTGATCTCTACAGTCTCGTAAGCAATATCCAATCTTGTTAGAAATGTATAAAATACATTAAAAAAATTATTAAAGAAAAAGTCCAAATGTACTTTATATTTGTAGGCTAATCCTTTATGGATTGTTTTAGCAATGTTCATAAAGATGTTGGCAATTGAATCAAGGAGAATCTCCTTGGTTGAATAGCTATTCTCACATTTGCCTAATGGAAACTGTAGCCTTTCGGCTTACAGGTTTGAAGACTGTAGAGTCTTTTTGTTTCGTCCTGCCCTCTTGTGGAAAACAGTGGCCAGGGCTGATTTCACTAACGTGGTTTAGCAGCTCCGACCAGGTTTGAAGACTGCCTAATGGTTTAGTTAGTCCATTTCACCAACGAAGTTTACAAGCCTGGTCTTGCTATTATTAGCCAAGTCTGAGTTAATCTAATGCAAACAACATACTTAAATAGATAAGACCCGTTTAGCTTTATAATAGTGAAGTCAGTTTTCATAACTTCACTACTGTAGTCATGGGATAGATAAGGCCCCAAAAAGGTGCACCATAATAGCTCGTTTACCAGAAATATAGGTTGGCAGTCAAAAAGGCTCCTTGTTGCCACTGAGAAGTGTGTCCCTCACTAAAAGTAGGATCAATAATAAATGTCACACCTGTTTTTCGTTCGTATTTTCCAAAATTATCAGGGAGCTGCACAAAATGGACAGATATGTTAGCAACGAGTCAAATCCCCACTTTCTAGATGATTAAAATAATCTACCAAGTAATTTAAGAGAATGCCACATGTTAAATAGCTTTAAAATACTGCTAAAAATGTATATCAAGAATACAACCCTGAGTGAACGATAGAGTGTTGGTGCTATAACTTGGTGATTGTGTATTTTATTGTTTGTGTATTTTATTGTTAGTGTATTTATTGTTAATGGTTTTTAATTGTTATCAATATCTATGGATTTTATTATTTTATTGTTTTTTACTGATGCAAAGAGCCCGGATGTAAAACAGCTTCAACTGATCTGGCTACCCTTTTAAAATATATTTGAAATAAAAAATAATAGTAAAAAAAAAAAAATGTGAAAGGTAGAAAATACTAAAGTTTGCCATTGAAGATGTGGATGGTTCCATACTTTGCCAGCTGTAACACATTCATCAGAAAGAACCTTTACAGCATAACTCTTCTCACATAATTTCATCAGAGTACTGGAAAGTGGCAAACCGAACCACATTTAGCCAAATTGACCTGGAGAGATTTTAGACGTGATGAAACAACATTGTAAGACATCTTAATTTGGTCTTTCCAGGGTATGGGCAATTGATAATGACCAACTCTCTGCACCTCATCGTCCAACAATTCAATTACCTCTAAGGACCAAGCAGATTTATCTCGAGCCACATTTTCATTTTCAATATTCCTTAACTTTTGGAAATTATCTTCAATTTGACTCGTAGTGATAAAATAAGATAAATATTTACTCACACTTGTAGTAGAAGCAACCGGTCCATTTACTGGTTCACCATCATCACCACGGGGAATTTTGATTGGCACGAGTACTTCTGCATGATCCTGACCTATGAGGACATCAACCCGAGAAGGAAGATCATCAAGTGGCAAATCACTAAGATGTGGGTAATTCTGCACTACTAGCTTTTGCTTAGTCACTGGAATACAATCAAACACATTTACGCTTGAAGGCTTAACAGTAGTGGTACCATCCGCTGACATCAAATTTAAAGTGACTAATTTACTCTTTCTAGGATGTTGAGAATTACTTAATGTACTCAGAGTGTATTTTACATCAGTACCATCAATGCCTAACTGATCTACAAGACGCTGAGTACAGAAACTGGTAGTGGAACCACTATCAAGCAAAGCACATGTTTCAACTGCATGATTAACTGTTACCTTTACAAGAGGTACTCTGTGTTCCAACTAGGATTTGAAATGCATGGCGCACAAAGAGGTATATAGGGTGGCCAGCTAGCTGAAAAGCGAAAAAGAAAAAAAGAAAGTCTTCATATAATTTCGGCTCGGCCATGGCGTTGACAAAAAAAAGGGTATGGCGCAATGGGCGTTGGGCATGGCGCAATGGGCGTCGGCATGGGGCAACAAGCGTCAGGCATGGCGCAACAGGTGTCAGGCATGGCGCGGCGCCATGCTCAAATGGCCTAGCTGGAACAGTACTAACACATCAACATCAGTTAATTACAACTACTTAGCTCCACCTGATTTACACCAGCACCACCTGTTGTGCGTTGACTTGACGCTGGACCAGTATTCTGTCTTTCGTCCGAGTGGATAAACTTCGTGTAACGTTGTCCGCATCCAGGTACGCGACAGACAGGCAGTTTTCTGCAGTCTTTAGTCACGTGATTTGATAACAAGCAGTTTTCACATAGTTTGTGCGATTGTACCAGCTGTAATCTTGCTGGCAGTTTCATGGACTTGAATTTAGAACAATAGAGAAGTCGATGATTCTCACCGCATGGAGCTGTTCTTGACTTTGGATCGACAGCAGTCATGAACGTGCTACTGGACTTCGTGTGTGATGATGTAGAAGAATCATGCCATGACTCGGGGTTACTGCTTGGACCAGAAGAACCATACAAGGGATCGTTTGCCTCCTCAGCCTCTATCATGACAAAATCCTTCAATTCCAGGATATCAGGATACTTGTCCTTGCAGCGTTTGTAGTCAAGCACATGCCTCTTCCGTCGATTCTTTGTGTTGGGCTGGAATCTGGTAATCTCACAAATTATGACTGTATCGATCTCTTTGAGCCTCCTAATTTTCTATAAAGTTGCAGAACAACTGGATATGTCAGAGAACGGCTGTAACTCATCTGCCGATCTCACAGGTCTTCCAGCTTTCAGGTTCTTTATGATGAGGTCAGAAATCATGTGATCACTTCCAAATCGCTTTTTCGAGATTTGTCTCACTTTGGTATATCCCTGTTTACCATCAAGGAGAGAGCAACATCGAAACGACTCATAAGCCTTGCCGGTATACTGAAGCAGTCTGGTTAACTTCAGTCTGCTGTCTGTGATGACTCGATTCACCTGCTCATCGAACTCAGCAAAGAAGTTGTGATATTAAAGAGGGACTCCATTGTAGGTCTGCAATTCCACTTTTGGCATATTCAGATTACTAAGAAGTTCGTTCCGGCTAATATCAACACCAGGATCAGGTTTCTTTGTTTCAGATTGAAACTTAACTTCCGGCAGTGACCCAAGCCAAGCTTTGATAGACTTCACTGTCTCCACATAAGACTTTGTAGAAATATTCTTCGCTTTCCTCTATTTCCTTCTCTGTCAAAGTTTCGTGATACTCATCAAGCACCTTCTCAAATTCTTCAAATTTCTCCTTCAGCTTCTTAAATCTAGTTTCAACTTCCTCTCTAGCAGCTGGGTGGTCTAGTGGTAAGATGCTAGCCTGCTCCTCTAAAGGACCCGGGTTCAATCCATGGACTGGGCACCCTTCATGAATCCTCCTCTCTCTCACCTCATCAATCAACCCTCGATAGCCGCAGGAAATTACCTTGGAGGGCAGCACTTTCAATATCTATCTTTCTATCTATCTATCTATCAATCTATCTCTGTTGTTATCAACCATAAATCGGTCGATAGCATTGATTTCTTTGGTAATCACTCTTCTTCTCCTTGCCTTGCGACTTGACAGCTTCAGCCATATTCGTTATTTACTCTTTGAGATGTGAACGATGAACTCTCATATAAATCTTTTTTGTATTTTTAATATATATATATAATTTTTATCGACAGTAAAATATCATCCATGATATATATGTCATAAATAAAATAAAGAACAAAAAATACAGGAATGCAGAAAATACAGAAATGTTTAATGCAGAATGTTGCTGGTAAATCTAAAAGAAATAAAAAAAAATACAGGCAAATAGAACTAGAGATAAAGATGTTACATTACCAAAGTTATGCAATATAAAGCAGGAAGTATTAACCATAATCTATCTAAAATGGCTATTACTAAAACCTCATTTAGCTCAGTGCAATAATTCACATGACTGTTCAGTTATTTATGCATCAAATATAGCATTAACTTAGTATTAGATGTTAGAGTACAAGTAAATAATATAACTGTATAAGTATAAAAATGTATTACTTACAACAACAAATGTGATTGTTCCACAAATCCAAATGAATAATTCCATTAGTCAGTTCTTATCATTACAATTGCTTCAATTATGAACTATTGGGCAAACTCAGGCAGAATATTTAAATTCACACCTTTTTGATGCTGTGAAACACATAGGAAGCAGATAACAGAATATAACAGTAAAAACAAACTCAACCAGCTTTATACAACACTTTTGAGTGAAACATAGATCAGATTGGCAGAATATTATTATATTCTCCATTGTAATTTATGTTTCTGTAGCTGTGGGCTGCGACAGTTGGCCATAACGATGACAAAAACTGAAATTATTATTGGAAAGATGACTTTTCAGTAACGTTTCTATTTTGTGCTGCTCCTAGCTTTCTTTTGAAAGATACGACCAAAAACAACGGGGCATTTATTGTGGATCCTATAGGATGGATCACTTCGAGACAGGCTCTGGTTGATTAAGCGAGTTCACTAAATTCAATGCTTCTTCACCAAAGGGTGCCAATGCCAAAATTGTAATCTTATACATTGCACTCCCATTGAAAATGGCCACATTGCTATAATACCTGGCTGGTGTTCGTAATTGTGTTCCTTTGGAACCATGGACCTTCCATGGATTGGGACACATTCTTTGGCTACTGCCACCTGGTGGCATCAACTAGTGGCGACCCCTCGTGACTTTTATCACAGTGCAGGTATTCTCTCTCACCTGAGTGACGTCACGGCGCGTGGTTACCTGGGAAGGTAAGAGTTGAAAGCCAGTTCCGCTTGGAATATACACACCGGGGATTCCCGTATAAGGATATTTCTTTTAAAGTCAGGTAAGCGGCTATATCTTAATCGAATTATTGGTGTTATTAGTTGATATAGACGTCTCAATAGGATGTACGTCTTGTATTAACTGTACCATGCTGCAGATTTGAGAAATAGACGTTAGATCGTCGGGTCCGTACAAACGGTCGTGACCTACTTTAGATTGATAATGGGTTACCTGTGTATAGTTCACTACCGTAAAGAGAAACTGTCATTCAGTCAATTTAAACTTAATTTGACCTTCCAATCTGATAGGTTTGTCTACTGGTTGTCCTAGTAGCACCAATGTATCAAATAACAGTCTTGCACAGTATTTTTAGTATTTTACAAGCATGGTACTGTCGTTGACAGGATGATCACTCCCCAAAAACGGTAATGTCACTTGACATGCCTTGCATACCAAACAGTGTAATCAGCATTTGAAAGCTCTTTGACTGTGGTGGGTAGCTTGACCTATGTCAATTGGATTGACCTGATCGTAAGAAGTTGATCTTAAGCATCTTTTAATTTCAAAGTTTGTGTTTCTCTTAGGATGGTAGTATTCTTGAAAGATCCTCTTGGGATGGTAATTATTCAAGGCTTCCTGGGTATTTACCTTCAAAACTATTCTCTTTTGAAGGTAGTTACTAGTTATTATTATAGATGCTTATGTGATCTCTTTTTTTCTTATGAGCTAACTGTCATTCTGTAAAATTAAATTTCAATCATTAGGTAGGTCCCAACAAACTTTCCTTCCTAGTTGATGATGATGTTAATGGTTAATGCCAAGAATTTAACTGCAATATATATGTATGCCAAAGTAGTAATTGTAGTATAAGTCTAAAATTGATAGTACATGTTTAAAGCTGGGTATAAATTAAGAGATATTGAAGTATGAAATATAGATCTATTGCGCAGATGGTAATTTCTGATAGCTGATGGGTGTATTTTTCCTTGGCGGAGTTAAATTTATCCTGATATTTAATTATATAATAGAATATTGTGTGACACTGAATATCTAAGTATTTTTTTATCTTTTATGTCTTCACACCTGGGCATACTTGCATCACAAGTGCAGTATTATTGTTGAATTGACCCTCAAGGGGGTTTTCAGTTCTATGGCTGCATCCCAGGGGAAATAGTGTCAATTGGGGTGCAATATGAAAATAATGGGATGATCTGTCCAGGTGTGCAGCTGCTGTCTCCCTTTGTTATTCGCTCAATTCCCAGTTTGGGGTAAAATTCAGATATTGTCAACAGCGGATGAAGTGATATTGAAAAGCTCTGAATCAGTCTTTGTTGAATCATGACAATGTTGCAATTTGTTTATGATACAAATATTTGATGCTATTTTGGGAAAACTAAGAAAATATTGCTATGACTAGTGTGCAATTTTCAATATGCTATCTTGGTTTAGAAACAAATGACAACGAAATATTATTGTGGCCATGCCGATAGTGTTATTTATAATTTCAAGTGATATTTTCTTCGATAAATTGTCGAATTGTTAAAATTCCTTCACTTAATTTAGTTTTTCATCGGTGTCCATGGATGTTTAATTGGTTCAAGAGGATGTTAAAGTCAAATGGCCAGAATTAAATTGTTCCTGAAAGTAAGTGTAATGGCATGAAAGTAAATATTGGCATATATTTCTTTGTATAAAAACTAACATTTATTTCAAGCCACCTTAGCTTCCTTTTCCAGTTCTTTGTTTTTGCAACTGTGTTATATCCTTAAAAAAATAATGGAAAAACCAACTACCTAAATTCGATTCAAAGTATACGCGGACTGTTGTGGTTAAGGGTGATATCACCGCATTCCTATATCACAGATCACTCGTCTCCATGGGAACAAATGACCCCTTTCCTCCCAGACTAAAGAGCTCCTATAATACCTGGCTTGGTGTTGCACATGAATGGGTTTCAATGCTTTCACAGAATATATAAACCCCGGGTGCAGTGTTCGCAATGCCCTTTAGGGCGACATTACATGCATTTTCCCATAATATGGAAACACCATGTCACTCGCGGTCACTGGGTTTGATCCATAGTAGAAATAAATAACAGTCGACTGTATATGTTGGGAAATTGTGAAGATTGCAGCAGATGATAACCCCACATTGTATATATACAGAGTACAACATATCTTACTTATTTTCAAAATTACTTATGTATAAATTTGAAATATCCAGCTGCACTCGGGTGTACCCTATTGTAGTACATTCTCAATACATGGTAGTTTCCTTTCTTATATATGTTGAATTATTATAATACATCAGTTGAACTGTTTTTTTTTTTAGTTAGATCTCAAACTTAACGCCGTCTTTACATTCAGAGTTCAGAATGTTATGTGTGTAATTAGTATGAATGAAATGATCATGATAGATGTAACAATGAATTTCATCAGGCAATGCAGACAGACTGGGGCTAGATTCCAAATAAAACTGCCAGACAGAGGCATAGACTAAAGACATGGGACTGGAATTAGTTTATTTTCAGGCAAAATTATCATATCTATAAATTATAATTTCATATAATTTCAACAAATGTTATAAACAATCAGAAATATACACAAATTAAATTATTGATAGGGGTTGTATCCTTTTAAAAATAAGTATACTTCTTCGAAATAGCTGATATTCTAAGACAACAAAATGGACAAGAATTCTTATGTATTTTATGTTATATATACATAAAAGCAAGGGGTTGTATCTTATAATTATGTCACTCTGATTGTGAATGTATTGCGTAGCAACCGGTGTTATTGATTATTCTTTTTTGGAAACAAGAAATGATAACCAGGCAGTGGTATGGCAAATACATGCAGTTATTTCTAGTAATCAGTATTCTTTTGGCAGGAAATCAGATATGCTCTATATGCACATATTGATACGTGCATATCATACCTGCAGATCATTCTCACTTGTCACTGAATTGCCAAAACATCCACACCTCAGAATTTCGTAATTAAAATTCTTTCAACCATCATAGTAATATAGCTTGGTGTGTGATGTGTATCGATCTCAGGATGTGTCAGTGATCCAATCATTATTGGTCATCCCTTCTCATGATTTCCATATGTACAGTACAGTGGAGCCCCCACTATTTTAAGATCACTCTTGGGAATCACTGGTCTTAATTTAATGTATCGAGGTGTGCGGTATGATTCAAAATAATGTCTACCTGTTTCGTTTTTTATTTAATAATTTTCCATTTGGAAAAAAAAGAGCAACACAAAATGGACGAAAATGTTCCATGAATAACTTTCTAGCTGATAAAACTACTACTATTTAACAAATACTTAAAATTTACTTCTTTGTGACCATGATTTATAAATGGCCATGATGATGATGAGAAGCCAAACAATTATCAGGAAAGATCAGGAAAGATAGAAAAGTTCAGGTCAATGGTAAAGATCAGATCTGTGTTTTTACAAGTTAGAAATTTGGGATTTGAATTAACTTAAATGGTAACATCTTCGTGCATTTTGTGTTGGTGCATGACATTTGGGTAAAAAAAGACCAATTATAGCCTTAATTCTGGACCTACATATATTTTGTATTCTACTATATATAATTGTCTCTGACATCACTCAGTTCGTAAATTAATATTTAGCATATTATGATTTATGTATAAAATAATGAGAACCTGTATAGCATATTTCTGTAGACCGGTGTAGCTTTAGTTAGATTTAGTGAGTAGAGCTGTAGTTATATGTGACAAATGTATCTTTTCTGATATGAATCAATGTCAATATATATATATATTATTTTATTCGTACATAGATTATATCTGTATAATAGTACACATGAAATTATATGTAAAAAAAAAAAGAAATTCAATTTATGGAAAGTTCAAATATTATTTGGCGAACCTCTGTTGGTTCAAGTACAGTTGCTGACAAATTGTCTCTGACATCACTCAGTTCGTAAATAACTTTTGCATCATGTTTTAGGGCCTTCTTACAATTTTCAGTACATAAGAGTTTTATTAAGGTTTTATTCCTTTCATGAATATCTTCCATGTTGGATAATCCAAGTTCATTGCAGCAAAACTGCAGATTTTCTCTAAATGTAGACATTGAACAGTTCAATGCAGCCCTCATCACATAGCTCACTGCACTGGTTGGATGGTTCATAACTGCAGCGGCAAATGTCATAAAACGGGAGATAAACATATGCTTCCCACATAGAGAACTAGATAGAGGACCCACATATGCTTCCCACATAGAGAACTAGATAGAGGACCCTATAGCTTTGATTCTGGACTTTGATGGCATTATAAATCACAAATTGGGGATTCCACAAATGTCTCAAAATCATGGTGATCTGATGATCATAATATTGGTGCTCTTAATTATGGGTTCCACTGTTTGTATATATACATACATACTGTATCATAGTATTCTGGTCCAAACAATATTGTTCAGTGAGGCAGGAAAATGTATTAAAAGATCAAAGAGCTGAATCTGTTGCCATGACAGTAACTGTGACAGGTACATGACAATCGGTGGGCAAGGTAAATAAAAACATGTCTCATTGTTGCATTGTAATGTCGAGTTCATGGAAGTTTGGGTGCACATTAATGTAAATCATTTGAGTGTGAGATTTGGATAGGATCTATATTGGATGTCATTTCACTACTACTCATTTACATCAAAGATTAAATTAGTTTTGTAATTACTTGGTAACTCATGTGGCATTTGTAATGTGCATGGTTATCATCACTTTTGAAATTCTAATGGTTCCTAATATTAAAAGGTTTCCAGAGGTCTGGTGGTACGACAACCCCTAAAACGACTGAGCCCCTCCAACCTACCCAAACGTTCCCTAAAGGATATTACGGGGTGGGGGCCTAGCTCAGTGGTAACAATCTGGGCTTCCAACCTTTGGGTCTCGGGTTCGAGTCCCGGTTGAGCCTAAGTTCGATGGCTGTTTCATCCATCATCTCATTGCCATGGTCCCTGCCTGTCCTAATTCACAGGTGCAGAAATACAGGACGTAAAGCCCTGATCCACCCACCCACCTTAAGGGTACTACAATAACAGAGTGTCAGAGACTGAAGTTATACTGAGCAAACAAAAACATGATTTAAAAAAATCGTTAACGCCAAGAGTTTTCAATCTGTTTGATGATATGTAAAGTTATTTGGTGACTGTGCAATGCTCAGAAAATCCCCACCCGTGGGATAGTATGAAAATTTAACCATGTCTTACACAGAAAAAAAAATCTGTTACAACAGTTTTATATGATTTACTTATTTTTATTAAACATCAGTCATGATATGATAGTTTATTTGCTCAAGTAATTGGCTTCTGCATGTTTATTCATTTGGCAGGAAACCAAAGTTTTAAGTTTTAAAGAAACGTCTTGGCATCGATTAATAACGGAAAGTCCAGAGCGAACAGAAGTGAGTCACAGATATAGAAATTCAAGAAGATATTTCTGCAGGAATCATTAATGCTCTTACTACCTGTAGCTCTCTTGGCTAGACTAGAAAGACTCGCATGTCTAGGGCTAATTATCTCAGAAGAATTTCATGTATGACTTCCAAGTTCCTTCAAAAGTGTTTAACATAACATTGTAATTTACATACCTGACAGGTCATTATGTGTGTTTAACTGAAATATATAATTTGAAAAGGAAATGTTGAGATAATTTTTTTGTGTGTTTGAAATTCATATTAGTTGATATTACTTGTATTTTCAATTTGGAAATGTTCAACTATTTTCTGTTTTTGTAAGTTCTAGTAAGTGGTCTATCAATTGGTTTTATCGTGCTTTGTATGCCCACCCTTTGGGTAAGATAAGTGAATTAATTGTTATGGGATATAGCTAGGTCTCCATTAGCCCGAGAAACTCTGACTGACCACACGCCGCTGTCAGCTCTTATTCATATTGTGACGTTTATTGTGCGCCGCCATTGGCGGTTCGCTAGCGCTCACAAAATATCAGATATTAAATAAGAGCTAAGCGAACATCAGATTTCTCAGGCTTAGCTGGCAGCTGGTCATATAAACTGACTAAGTAGCATTGAGACATTGACATATGGCAAATTAGCATGACTTGTACTCCTGAGGTGCCACCTATGAGATGAGAGATGAAATGAAAGATGGGTTGAGTGCCAGATATGAAATGGAGGAAATCTGATAAACCAACCAACCAATCAACCAACCAACTAATCAACCAACAACCAACCAAAAAACTCACCAACCAAACTATACAACACACTAGTAAAACAACCAAACAACGCAACCACCAACCAACACACCAACGGTAACAACACGCCAACCGAAAGGCTGACCAACACGACCAACCGACCAGTACAACTAAATTTATAGTATAATACAAATTAAATATCCACCTGTTTTTTTTTTTTGGTAATTTGTTCTTGCATTAAGGGCATGGATCAGCACAAAATGGACAGATATTTTCCCAAAAATTCAATAAAAACACTTATGGGAATGAAATGACTTGCAAGTTTGCTATATTCCCTATTGTAATTTCTGGTGCTTCTTTGTGACCATAACAAATGGCTATAATGATGAAAAAGTGCCAAAAAGTTATAATTGCAAAGATAGGAAACAAAGTTGATTTGTAGAGAGATGAGTGTTTATGGGTTAGAAAGTTGGGATTTGGCTTTTTGGTAACATCTACATCTATTTTGTGCTTCTCTGAGACATATATGTAAAAATAAGACCAAAAATCAAATGGACATATATTTTGGATTATACTATAATAATACTATTACTTTCATTAGGAGATGTTCAGAATCCATAGTTCTGACAGATCTTAAAGTTGCTGTACTATGAGCATCAATATTTTGAAACGTTCTGAGCAACCACAAATTATATATTTTATTGAAAGTCACCGAATTCATTCAAATGAGGGACATGTGTTGCAGCTGTTGAGTAAACGGATTGTCAACAATCTTTTGAAAAAGAAAAATGGTGAAAATATGCAGTTAACAGGTGGCTTCAAACAGAACACAGTTTCTTTTTGCCAAAAACTGTTTACTGAACATGGACAGTTTTCTAATGTAACCAAGTTCTGTTTATACAAATATTCTCAGGGATATAAAGTTTAAGGTGCTATGGTAATTTAGGGGAACAACATTTGAAATTTGCATGTGTTTGTAGATAAATATATATAGAGGTAGACATCTGTAGTCATCTGTATTCATCTGTAGACATCAGTAGTCATCTGTATTCATCTGTAGTCATCTGTAGACATCTGTAGACATCTGTAGTCATCTGTAGACATCTGTAGTCATCTGTATTCATCTGTAGACATCAGAAGTCATCTGTAGTCATCTGTATTCATCTGTAGTCATCTGTAGACATCAGTAGTCATCTGTATTCATCTGTAGTCATCTGTAGACATCTGTAGACATCTGTAGTCATCTGTAGACATCTGTAGTCATCTGTATTCATCTGTAGTCATCTGTAGACATCTGTAGACATCTGTAGTCATCTGTAGACATCTGTAGTCATCTGTATTCATCTGTAGTCATCTGTAGACATCTGTAGACATCTGTAGTCATCTGTAGACATCAGTAGTCATCTGTATTCATCTGTAGTCATCTGTAGACATCTGTAGTCATCTGTAGACATCTGTATTCATCTGTAGTCATCTGTAGACATCTGTAGTCATCTGTAGACATCAGTAGTCATCTGTATTCATCTGTAGTCATCTGTAGACATCTGTAGACATCTGTAGTCATCTGTAGACATCAGTAGTCATCTGTATTCATCTGTAGTCATCTGTAGACATCTGTAGTCATCTGTAGACATCAGTAGCCATTTGTATTCATCTGTAGTCATCTGTAGACATCTGTAGACATCTGTAGTCATCTGTAGACATCAGTAGTCATCTGTATTCATCTGTAGACATCAGAAGTCATCTGTAGTCATCTGTAGTCATCTGTAGTTCTGTAGTTCAGGGTGGCCGAATAGTTAACATCTGACAATTCCACATTGGCCAGCTCTGCAGAAGGTCCCAGGTTCGATCCCAACCAGGCCCTCTTCATGAGCTACATCCCAGCTTGCATGATGTCAATCCCATTAGACATTATATTGTAGGTGCCTTGCACTCAGTGTCTATGTTGAGGCAAGTAAAAGACCCTGCCCATTTAGGACTAATCATCTAGTCATTATATGTGCCTCAGGCGGCTGGTCATAAGCTGACTAAACTTCAGACCCAGTAGCATCGACACGCAGTGTGTCGTCACCTCACAGCCCAGCGACCTAATTATGTACATGTTTTGCTTGTTCCCTCAACTAAAGTAAATTAATCAATTTCTCTTATAGTCTATAGGCTGGCTTATGGTATTAAAGGTCTAACGATGAAATTACAGAATAATTAGATGTTCATGTGCTGAGTTTATCCAATTCTTGTTCTGACAAGGAGGCAATTCAGAAAAATTGCCTTAACTAAAAAATAAAATAAATAATCAATTTCTCTTGTATTTTTAAGAGAAGATTTCTTAAGTCAATACACAGCCTATCGGCTACATAGTTGAACCAATTAATTGTTTAACTAGGTTAACTAGCAAAAAATGTCCATAATTAGGTCGTTTGGCTTATAGGTGACGACACACAGTGTTGAGACAATGACGCTAGAGCTCTTGTGAAAAATGAGGCAATCTTCCAATGGGATGCAATTAAATACATGTGGAAAGAGGAAGAACTAATTCAGTTTGACAACACTAACGAGCTTCAAACACACTTAGGTCATTAATGAGTTTACTCTGCAGTGAAATATATTGTTAACTGCTAATCTACTGTTTGGTCAATGGTCATAAAATTAACTTGTATGAGCGTACCTCATACCTACAGTAAGGCTGGCTGTGTCCAGCGAAGTCCCAAGCTCCTTGCTAATTGGCTTGAGTTCTAATAGATAGATAGATAGATAGATAGATAGATAGATAGATAGATAGATGTCATCTCATCATTATGTCTTCCTATGAGATGCTAGGCTAGAGCAGTGCACTTGAAACCGTTAGTCATCAGATTATCATGTAATTTGTAATATTTTGTAAATTATAATAATTATTCTGCTTTATCTTGTTGACAACATTTATTTTCAGCACTTGATTATTTTGTGTACAACAATTATTTTTCCCTTTTTGTGAGAGGGGGGGGGGTTGTCTAATAGTCATGCATTTAATCACTATAAAAATTACAAAACATTGGGAATTCATAACATTTTTGTTTATTTTCGCAAATTGGCACTTGTCATATTTACATGAATACCATTAGAGTTATTTGTAGACATTGCATGTTAATTGTTACATGATAATGACATGCTATGCCCTTGTGTTACATGCTGTCACGTGTTGTTCATCATTGCATTGTGATTGCATACTTCTGAAGTAATAGATAGATAGATATAATGGATTGATTAGATAGATAGATAGAATAGATAGATAGATAGGTAGCTAGATAGACAGATATATAACTAGATAGATAGATAGATAGATAACTAGATAGATAGATAGATAGATAACTAGATAGATAGATAGATAGATAGATAGATGGTGAGATAGATGGTGAGATAGATGGTGAGATAGTGAGATAGATGGTGAGATAGTGAGATAGCTGGATAGTGTAGATAGATAGATAGATAGATAGATAGATAGATAGAGTTCAAATTGTATAAGTATAGGTAGATAGGTATATAGATAGATAGGTAGATAGATAGATAGGTAGATAGATAGATAGATAGATAGAGTTCAAATTGTATAAGTATAGGTAGATAGGTATATAGATAGATAGGTAGGTAGATAGATAGATAGATAGAATAGATATAATAGATGGATAGATAGATAGCTAGAATAGATGGATGGATAGATAGATAGCTAGATGGATGGATGGGTAGATAGATAGATAGAATAGATAGCTAGCTAGCTAGCTAGCTAGCTAGCTAGCTAGCTAGATAGCTAGATAGCTAGACAGCTGAATGATAGATGGATAGACAGCTGAATGATAGATGGATAGATAGATAGATAGATAGATAGAATGGCTGACTGACTGCCTGACTGACTTTCATCTATCTATGTCTGTTAATTGATTATTTTATTATTCTATTGTTTATTGATTTATTTAATAAACGGCATAGCTACTCAAATTTCAGAGTGAGAAATACAATATATGAACAAAGCAGAACTTTGCACAATTTAATGTCGTCAATATGATAAGGCAGAATATGTTTTGCAAATTACATGGTAAACTCGTGACTAATGCCCAGTAATATAATCACAAGATAAACCGTGTCATTTTGTTCCTCGATCTTATTCGTATCTCATATCATTCAATATTAAGTTACCAACCGATAGGAAGACAGATAACAATTGCCATTAAACCATCATATTTTTAACTCCTCCTGCTAGGCTGTTATCATATCTTGTTGTTGAAGCTGTTGTTGGAAATTCTGACTTATCTTATGGTTGATTACTTTGACGGGATTCCAAAATTTTATAAACTGGGTCGTATGGCTGATAAGGCTGGCATACCTGTGTTGTTTTTGATAACATTTCTTCTAGATTGTGTCATGCCAAGATACCACTGACATTTACAGGACTTGTAGCAGCTAAAAATCCTTATTGAGCTAGAATCAGTTTGGATGTAACTCACTTGTTGTACACATAAGAAAGGCTCAGGATACATTTAAACAAATAAGGATTCACTGTAAACAGTTTCCAAGGAATTTGGAGCTTGTGATACTAAGGTAAGATAGACCTGGAAGATTGTAAGGTAGTTTATTTGTTGTGGTGATAAAAAGACAATTAGTGGTTTCATTTCAGTCCTAGGTGTAATTTATATACAATCGTTGAACAAAGAGATGTAATGATGAGTTGACAAAGCTTGGAGTCCACAGTCTCCACACAGTGGTAATTTACCCCACAAATGGGGTCTTTTACTTGCTTCAGCATAGACACACGTGTACAATTATAAGGCACATATATAAATAATTATACACGATTCACGTGAATAATTAATGATCTAATGGCAAATATACCATCATTATATTCCAGTTTAATTTAGTATATTCACCCAGGTGAATCGAAGGTCATTTAGTTGCATTTAGTCCCATGCATGCACCTTTAACAGAGCTGGCCAATGTAGAATTAATTGGCTGATGCCTTTACCATTAAGCTACATGTTTGTCCCACAAAATTTCCTTTTTTTTATATCATGATTAACCTCTTATGATATAAGATAACCTCATTAGCAAGACCACTGGAGTGGCCTCAGTAGTGTTTTCACTGTAACTATTGGCCATCCCAGTAATATTATTCAACATCATGGTGTGTCTGGATTTGTGTATCTAGTGAATTAAACCACTAATTGCTTGATAAACATTTTGTATCACTCTCCCATAAAGATGAATGCATTGCTCACATGCAAATCAATAATGATACATGATTCGCGTGAATGATTAATGATCTAATGGCAAATTTACCATCATTATAATCCAGTTTAATTTAGTATATTCACCCAGTTGAATCGAAGGTCATTTAGTTGACCTGGTATAGGTCAAACAAATGTTGTGAATAGATTCATTGATTTAAATATTAAATGTGAGGAGGGCAATTTAAGAGCTAGGCCAGATGATTTGCTATACATGGTGAAATGAAAAATACATCAGAGCTACAATTTCCATCTATGCAAATTAGTGCACAACTGCTCTTGTTTGAGGATGAAATTTAACTTACTGATTTTGCCAATTTATGGTCTTCTGCCGTTTGCTTTATTTGCACAGAATTTTTTTTTTGTTATAAATAATGATACATATATCCTGAAGTCAGAAGATCGTTGTTTTTTGAAAGTCAATAGTACTCAGGATGCATACAAAATATATTGAAAATTTACAGATTTTACAGTGCTCAATATAATTAATGTATCACATCAATCATCTTTATGCAGCTCATATACATTGCAATATAGTACAATTGTATATAGTACTTAAAGCATTGTTTTCAAGAACTCCGCATACCATAATAGCACTTTGTTTTCATTAGGGATGCAAGTGGCCCCAATTCATTGTGCAAACAAAAGGTCCAGACATAGTCGTTATCATTCAAACTGAATTGAACTGAACTGAATTGAAAAGGCAGGTTAAGGCCCTTTTAAGGTCTTAGTTGCAAGGAGGTCTCCTTCAGAATACCCCTTTAGTGAGTCATTGCCCTTCAATGACCTTGAATTTCGAGTGGGATATAAGGTCCATGGAGATAATGTCCTTATTGGTGTCCAATGTCCTTATTGGTGTCCATTAATACTGTATTATATCCAATTATTGCAATACTTTTTAAGTATATTGTGTGTAGGTTACAATAGAAATTTAATTACTTTATTGTGGTCTAATCATGGTACATATTACTATGGTTAGTATACTAAACATTCTTGGTGTAGTCTGGACTCTTATTCAGTTACAGTTAAGCCCCACAGGTGAGACTACTAAATATCAAATAAGACCATTTTCATTTAAGTCCAATGGAAGAGTCCCAAATGTGCAATTTAGACCACATCTATATTTCCTTAATATGTGTGAGCTAGTGAATCTATCAGGCATTAATTACAAAAAATAAATGATACATTTAAAGAAAGAAAGACCATAACATTGGAAATACAATGGAAATGGCATCATCACCCATTGTTGAGTATTGTGGCATCATCACTTGGTTTGTTTATATATTGGATTTTTGATGGAATAAAAAATTAAATAGTAGGTGAAGTTTATTTATTTTATCAAGAGATAGTGAACCCAGCAAGGCTCTGGATGGCAGGTAATCAGTATTAAGAAGAAAATGAAGTGAATGCAATAGATTTTGCTGTTGTAGTGTTGAATGAGGAAGATTATTCATGTGTTAATATGTTGACACTAAGTGGTGATCAATGTAGTACCAGCACCTGTGGTGCTCAATAAACATTAGTGATACTAAATTGACTATCTTCAGTTACTAAGGCATGCAGGGGAATATAGCCTTTGTCTTTCAATGGTATACTGAAAATGAAACCATCTACTCATGATGACTCATTGTACATATTAATTGCATCATATTGTCGCAATGCTACTGGCCAGAAGCTTTGTTAGCTCACATGACCTGCTGTCTGAGGCAGATGTGATGATGAGATGATAAGGATTGGAGTTCAACCCATCTTACCCATTTACCCCATGGCCCATGGGTGGGGTCTTTCACCTACCCCAGTGTAGACAGCGAGTAACAATTACTGGTTTGCGGGTGGAAAGATCGACAGACAGAGATGCTGTTACAAGCCTTACAAATAAAAGGGAGAAAAAAGAAGACAAAATTGTATAGAAGATAGAATAATAATTGATTATTTTGTAATGGCCATGAAATAATAGAGTAATTCAAGCAATGCTGCATGTGAAAGATAGTCATTTTCATGAAAGTAATTGCTATGAACTGTCACAGTACTCAGCATGAGTTTACCATGACTGCCATTAAAATCGGTCACGGTCCACCCTGTGTTTCAGTGAAAGGATCAAATATCCTTGTGACAAAATTCCCCTTATTCATGATTTGATGCTGCAAATAGGAGTTTCCTCTCACCTGAACTTTTCAGAAAAATACATGTACGCACACACACAGGTACAAGCTAAGGGGCTTTCCAATGGTCTGGCGTGTCAAATATATGTCAGCCACTGTATGTATCATGTCAGACGGTTCATTGATTTGTGGCATGTAAGTTTGATATACATTATATGGTGAATGGATTATTCAGGGCTCCTTGTTTTGTGAGTGTGATTTGGTTTGTCAAGACTTGCGTTCACTTTATCTAAGTTGGTCAAGTCGCGTGTTACCCTAATCCAGTAATGGAAGAAAGGGCTGCACAATATAAGCTACAGTAGCAATTTGCCTTCAGCATTGTTTTATTTGTGAAATATGGTGTAGAATTTAGTTGGTTTGTCAAGAAATTTGTTCATTTTACCTTACTTAGGTGAATTCTCTTGTATATTTTGTGACAGTTCTCTACTTAGCTAAAAAGTACAAGGATAAACAAATCACAGGACATGTCAACCATATAGACTATCCTTCAAAACGACTCGAGTGGTCAACCAATTTTAATTTTAGACTGCATTACATTATAATCAGTTTGGAGGCTCATTCAGTAAAGTGGTATTGCGATCGAAGTGGTGTTAATTTAATACTGTAATAGTTGTCGGGTCCATTGTATTTGAACATTTTCTGTTTATAAGTCCACTTTGTTGCATTTGTGTTCTTCATAATTATGTTACCTTGTATTAATCAACCTGTTAACTTCTCTCTTTTCAGGAACCCCTTTCGAGATGTTATAAAGTAGAGAAGAGAAGTGGGAACTCCACAATGGATAACAATCCTTATTTCCAAAGAAAGACAATGTCAGTTTCACTTGCCACTGTAACCTTGTTGCTTTGTGTGACCTTGACCTTTGGAAGGTCACTCACCAAAATTTCGCTTCCATCCAGTGCAAGACCTGGCCATGTGGTTGCACTTTTGCCAACAGAAACATCAGACTATGATATCTCCGATTCCTCAAATGGAAAGATATCCAGGTTTTTTACAGTTTTAAGTGGAGGTCAACTTATAACGACCTCTGACCTTTCAGATTTTTCAGGTCAAAACTTGAATTTTAATGTAAAATGCAAACATGCACACAAACCATGGCATCAGTTTTTTAGCATTGACATTGTTCGTCCATCTGAATCACAGCAGCATTTCATAGGACAGCCATTCCGAGGGTACTTGTCAGAAAACATGCCTTCAGGGAGTCTCGTTAGTGGATTAGACGATTTGTACGAAAACTTGAAGAACTTCGAAGACCTGGTTGACCTCTCAATAGTCAGGGGACACAAGGATTTCTTTGATATTAAAAGTTTGTGGCCATTCGCAACACCGTCCATTGTTAACAAGGCTGCATTTGACCGAGAAAACAGAACAAAATTTCACTTGACCCTCAAGGGATTGATGAAAGATGGCATGGAGGCTTTTGCTTCTGTGTTTGTTCATGTCAAGGACACAAACGACAACAAACCAAAGTTTACGCAGCAGAAATACTTCGCAACGGTGCCTTTGAGTTCAGATTCATCAGCACCCATCATTCAGGTTCATGCTGATGATGCTGACGACGCTGATGTCGTTACATATTCTTTGGAGGATAACAAGTTCATCAACATTGATCCACAGACCGGTCAAGTACGTCTTAAGGATGGTGTGCAACTTCAAGAGAAAAGTTACGAGTTCAAAATCTATGCGACAGATAAAGGTGGCAACAAAGCAGATTCTGCTGTTTTACGTCTTGAAGGCTATGAACCAGTAGTTGTCATCGCTTTAGAAAATTCTGTGGGACACACCCGGCTTCGACGGTCAACGAATGCAAGATATGACCTCACATTTGTGGTCAGCCGTACAACCACAGGAGAAGTGTTCACTGTTGGGAACCATCAACCAACTTGCACAGAAGTTTATGATCTATTTGACCCTGCACCCACAGAAATACACATCAACATTAACACTGGAATGGTGTCCATACTAGCAACTTTCAATGAGTCAGTGACAGAGGTGCGATTCTCTGTGAACATCACATGTTCGGACAACCCTGATTGTAAGTCTTCATTCATATTCACTCATTTAAAAGTACTGTTATAGATGTATTCATTATGTGTTTTCTTTGAACCCGTGATTGTTGTATGCCGGTGCCGATGGTGGATTGAGAGTGTGTTTTGAAAAATTCTGTAATTATACCACTGATGAAAGTATAGAATTCTGCTAAATCAGACATAAGACAGTAAAATTTACACCACAGCACATGCTGTTTTGTTACATTTTAGAAATTTTGAATATTCATTGATAAAATATGTAAGTGGTTATTTTGACGTGGGCCTATCAGTTTGCACACCTTAAACTAGTTGCACTACCTAAAATAAATTAGACTGTGTACTGCTGTATGACCAAGGAATTCCCCTATTTCAAAGAGAAGTAGGCTCTGTTATCTTTGCATAAATTTTTGGCCTGTGATCAAGTAGTGAAGACTTGGTGATAAGAAAGAAAACAGTAACATCTATCACATTTTTATGGTGTATTTCTTAACGGAAGAACATTAAAGAGAATGTGTGGGAAAGTTGCACTGCCACATGAAATGTATAAATGTATGCAGAACGTCCATATGAAAGTCATATGTATTGCTAAACAATAGAGTCTTTTCACTGAACAGCCCTGAATTCAGCAAGACATAAGTCTTTCCTCTCCTCTTATTACTCGTTTTGCTTTTCAGACACAGTAGATAATAACTAGCTGATTCCATGAATATAACTTTCTCAGAAAAATAACAACAATCAACTGAATGATAAAGTGTCAAATATACATTAAAATGCACTAAAAACACTGCTGCTAGGATGCACTTTGCTTCAGCCAATCACAGTCAAGGGCAGGAACTTTTTCAGCCAATAGAATTGCAGTATTCTGTTTTAGCCACCTGGTGGAAATACAGAGAACCTTTCGTGAAAATCCACTATTAAAATTCTGGACCGAGTGCAGAGAACGACCTTATCTATTCAATTATCAAAGAAGTGATGATTTTGTTTCATTCCACAATATTTTATTATGGTCTCAGATCAAGGACCATTTAACATGTACAAATTACATTAAAAATATGATGTGGTCTGCAGTATTTTTGAGGTTAATAATTGCATAAATTTTCTGTATGTCTATATATGATCTAAAAATGACCCACGCTTTCAAGCAGTGAACCAATAGTGGATTTTCATCGAAGGTTCTCTGTATTTCCATCAGGTGGCTAAAACAGAATACTGCAATTCTATTGGCTGAAAAAGTTCCCGCCTTTGGCTGTGATTGGCTGAAGCAAAATGCAGCCTAGCAGCAGTATTTTTAGTGCATTTTAATGTATATTTGACACTTTATCATTTAGTTGATGTTTGTTTTTTTTCTGAGAAAGTTATGTTTATGGAATCAGTTAGTTATTACCTACTGTGTCTGAAAAGCAAAAAGAGTAATAAGAGGGGAAGAAAGACTTATGCTCTGCTGAATTCAGGGCTGTTCCGTGAAAAGACTATTAACTGTGTGCTATCAGTGCCCATAGTGATGATAATCTGAATTATTCAATAAATAAGGACTTGATTGACGTTATTAGATAAATAGCATGAACAATTCAATGTTCAAGGAAAACTTTATTTGTCTAGTTTTCTCAAATTCCTCTTTTCACATTAATTACCATTTCAAGGTACACTTCTGCATTATTACTTGCAAGATACTAATTGTGTATATTAATTCAAATATATTGCAATAAATATGCGGTTTTCATGTTAATTGTTTATATTTTTCACTTAATTAGCATAATTTTTTCCTTCAGTTGCAGAAACACAATTGGTAATCCTAAAGGTGGTGGACAGGACCCCATATGACCCAATTTTCTCGAACGAACCTTACCCAATTAGACTACTAGTCGCTACATGGACAAGGCCATACATATCTTTGATTACTTTGCAGTCCATTGACTCTGCAATGGGTGCTGATGTTCGTTATGCTATTCAATCAGGTGGGTAACGGAGCAAACATGTTCATATGATAATTACCAGGTTGAATAATGCAATATTTTTGACTTAGTAGCACTGTGTTCAGATAGCTCTGTAACATAGAGTTGCCTAGCAGAAATATAAAAATCTGCTGCCATGGGTACCACACATTGTTTCAGAAATTAAGACAAAGAATTCATATTTTGAATAAAATTATTGTGCATACAGATGAATTTTCAAATGAAACGGACACAAGTGATCCGGAAGAGTTAGCAGGTAATTTGGTGAACTTCCAGTGTAGAAATAAGACTCAAGTTCCAGAAATTAAGAGATGTATTCGCTCTAGTTCTAAGAATAAATCCTTAAGAGATGTATCGATCTTTTTGAATTTAAAAAAATGTATTAATGTAATTGTTTACTGGTCTAAGTTTTAGTTAGTTAGCTAAATCTTTATTGACATGTGGTAAATTACATCGTTATACATTTTGAATTTGTTTCATTACAACCAGGCCTAATAGGCTTAATATAAGAATATATCGTTTAACCATAAAACTTTAGCCATGTGGGCACATAACCTTTAAGAATATAAAAACATCTCCTGTCTAACTGTCAATTATGCATACCAGCATTGTCTGTGCATATCTTCCAAGATAAAAAAAAAGCAATTGTAAAAATTAATTAAGAAAAATAAGTCTTGAAAGTCCTTAAGAAAACTTAGCTCAAAGCTAATATTTTATTTATGAGGAACTGCATCAGATAGGTCACCAGAAAATATTGGGTGTTCAGTGGTTTAGTTACTGAGCTTCAATAATGTAGAGCTTTTATTCTAAAAATAGTATTTTAAAATTTGGAGATTTATCTAAATTAAAGTTCTAGTTTGGGAGTCTGAATATTTGTTTGTTTCTCTCCAACCTCTATCTATTTCTGTCTTGATAATCAGTCACCACTGGAGGGCGCCTGTGCTTGTATGTAGAACTATGTTAATTAAGTTAGCGATAGAATTACGGTTTTGAATATTGAACGGTGTTGTATTCTCATATAAGAATAAGCAGTTTAGTTAGGAATGTCGTTAAGTGCTTATATTTTTCTGTGACAGTCAAACGGTAAATCTTTGTGTTAGATATATAGTTATGAACAAATTTCTGTTCTTTGTAGTTATACTGCTCTGGAAGTTATGATTAATCTCTTGTAAAGGATTGTATAACATAATGTATAAGGAAGTTATATACCTGGTGAATTAAAGGTATAACTGTCCATTTCATATTCCAGGATCCCGGAATCGGTTCATGATTGATGAAATGACGGGTGAACTCCGAACAAATGGTCGTATGCCATTTAACTGCAGTACTCCCTTCCAATTGGCTGTCTCTGCTCAAGCTGCTAGAGCTAACCCAACAAACATACACACCCCTGCGCAAGTTATTGAGGTGTACTGTGACCAGGCCTTGCCTCCTCAATTCAACAGACCCACGTACAACGTCACAATGAATGAGCTCACTAACCCTACCATTGTGTAAGTGTCACAATTTGACCTTGGCTATGAAGGTCATCTTTGACTGGAATATTTATTTGTCAGCTAAAAATCTCAAGGTTATGGAGGTATGCAATTAAAGCAAGCATTATATGGGAAGCTTGCACTTTGAGTAATTGTTTTCAAGTAGCATACCTATCATCTTTAAATCTGAGTGCTGGTGCTGCTACCTATACGAGTCAATTTCTACAAGTCAGTTTCTTATTTCTGAAAATCGCTTATTTCTGCTGATATATAGACTACCTTTGGAATAATGTAAAACGGTTGATTGTGTAAAACTGTTAAATTTTTTTCAGAGTTGTAAATATGGCTGCCAAGTCCTTCTATGACCTTCAGCTGCAGTATTCCATACAATCTTTGGATACTTTGAAGTTCCAAATTGACCCCAACACGGGGGATGTTCGTCCGCTAGAAGAACTAAACCGATTGTATGATCCATGGCGTTATGTCATGAATGTCACAGCTACGGAGGTTGACAGTGGATTCACTGCAGTGACTGAGGTATGTTGTTGCAGAAATGAATAGTGAAGAATGCTGCAAAAACGCTTGCCTCAAAAATTGTAGGTTATGAAAGGTTAAAGATTCAGAAGAAACCAATTATTAATGTTATTTTGTGGTATTTTGTTACAGCTGGTGATAAACTTAAGGGATATCAACAATTACGAACCAAGATTCCCTGTGATATATGTCTCAACAGATGTTCCTGAAAATGCTGCTGTCGGACGGGAAGTTATGGAGCGTAAGTCTTTTTAACAGCACCATCCTAAAATTAGAGCCTATCATTTAGTTCTTTTTTTATTGCGGGAAGTGTGATATGGCTAGGATAGTATTACTACCAAATAGGATAGTTTTACTACCAAATAGGATAGTTTTACTACCAAATAGCTTAAAAAAATTTCTCAAAGGTAAATTTTTGGCAATTGTAATTTTTTACTCAAAATGCCTCCCTTGATCACCATGTGCTATCTATCTAAGGAAATTGTCAGTTTTAAAACAAAACTATTGATTATTTGCTAAAATTCCTATTGAATATCATCACTAAGACTAAGTCATTCATCATTATGTTTTTCTAGTGAGTGTCATTGATCGAGACAGTGGAGCTTTTGGACGTGTCACATTCGAAGTTAACAATCCACTTTTTGTGGTTCAACAAGATTCCAATGGAGATGGCAAGACTGGCACGTTACGGGTAAATGGGTGAGTACTGCTGAATTTTAGGACTTTATTCTTAGACAAGCCATTGGCTGATGGTGCTGTATTCTTAGACTTAAATTAAAAAGGTCTTCATAATAATGTCATGGCATCATCTTTGTGCATTAACATGTGCATAGTTGTTTGGTCGGCCCATAACAAACCTCTAGCCTCAAGACTGATTGATTGTGTAATAAGTAGTATTAAATTTAATTTCTGCTCTTTCAAGTACATTCGTAATGTGATAGAGAGTGCTCTGTAAATTGGCAGTGACCATCTAATAAGAAAGACTGAGATGGAGATTCTTAAGATAGCACAGTGTCAATAGATGCTGAAGATAGTTCTGTTTCGTATTAATTGCATTTCTTCGATATTTCAGACCACTTGATTACGACTTGTTGCCCAACCGCATGTATGAAGTCACAGTAACAGCTAGAGATGGAGGGGATTTAACAGGGATGACCACCGTCCAAGTGTGGCCAATGAACATAAATGACCAAGCACCAGTCTTTGAACCAGTTAAGCAACAAGTGTGGTTAAAAATGACGGCACGTAGTGGCACTTTGGTTCATGTATTGCAAGCCTATGATTTAGATGGAGATGCTATCAGGTTCCGCTTCAATGGTATGTGGCCCTTTATGGTATTTTTTTGTATTTTCTAACAGCTTCATATCTATGATATTGTCAGCTTAAATGAAATATCAAGAGTCCGATGTAATGATGATTTGATAAGGCCCAATTTTGCAAATGATATATTCTTGCTCAGTTGCTGTAGTTGCTATAGTATTATGAAGATGCTCAAAAGCAAGTAGCAATGCAACTCTTTATTTTTTTTTCATGGTATCAGCAACTCAGTATCTTTCAAATTGACTTATATTATTTACTAATTTACTCAGATACGGACGCTGAAGATCCAGGTAAAAATAGGCCAAGATTAGAAGTTGAATTCCGTGTATATTTTCTACATAATTACTTTAACATATAAGTATAAATCACTAAGAATTATATCAGTATAAAGCCACATTTAGATTAATCCGTTTGCGTATACGTGTGCGTATGCATGTCTGTATACGCCAGAAAATACACACAGAAATTTTGACGGACGAATGTGAATGGTTAATTAAAGCTGCACTGTTGCTTTTTTTCACGTGCATGCATACGCACATGGAGATGGTTCAATCTAAATGTAGCTTAAGAATAAGCCGTGTTGTGTTTTACTCTTAAGGATAATATAAGTGCATTGTTTGCGATTGAATCTTTGACACTTCTTTCCCTCAACTTGTTTGCAGTGGATGAAATTAATACAAAACTTGCTGTTTGAACTTTTAAATGAAATTTGCTAAGATTGGCAGTTAAACTCTTTGTATATTTTCTACATAATAATTTAGGCAGTTAGACAGTCATTAATGACTAAGAAATATATCTAGATGACAGTAAGTTGAGTCGTGGTTTACTTTAAGAGTGAAAAATAAGTGTTTTGTGCTATTTAATATGATCTCTGGCACTTATTTCCCTCAACTAAGTTCTTTGCCATGGATGAAATAAATACAAAACTTGCGGTTTGAACTTCTTTAATGAATATTGAATAAACACCTTACCCTTTCTATGGCTTTATGCAATATCTTAAGACTGGCTTCTCAAGCATTTTCACAAAACTGCAAAAAGTGAATTTTGTGATTTAACATGACTTATACCATGGCGCTCACAGCTCCGGTGAATTTTTTGTGGACAACTAATAAGTGTTTTACCTTTAAGAGTTATATAATAATATATTTATGTTTTTTAGGTATTTTCAATGCATAAGTGCAACGCAAAATGGTCAATAGGTTTTGAGACCGTAAAGCTTAATGATGCCCCAAAGTCCATACTTCACCAGATTATTCTCTTAGTGGGTCACATATAATCACAGTAAATCATAATAATGCACTGAATTTTGTAAGAACATTAGACAATAACTTCTAATCTTGTCTTTTTTCAGCAAATAACCCAACTAAATGGGGACCGTTTACCCTCGAACCAAACACTGGAAGGATTATACTAAATGATAATTTACAAAGACTGGGACAGATCGAGAGCTACGCGATCCCTGTCATTGTTGAAGATAATGGATCATGCTGTCCAGATCAACCTCCTCGAACTAACCTTGGCGAAGGAGTCCTCGTCATCGATTTTATCGTAGTCAATACGCCACCTGCTTTCCTGGAATGCGCAGCATACAACCCTATGTTTAAAGAAGGAGAACCTGTTAGGACTGGGGTCATTAATGTAAGTTCATGGGAAGTTTTTATATACAACTAATGTTGAAGCGAATACAAGACTGTACTGTGTATACCTGTGATAAAGCGCTCCATTTGGCAATTACATTCATTCATTAACTTATGAAGCACAAACTTTAACGAGTGGCCAGCTGTGTTTGTTGTATTTTCTTTTAGTGGCCTGTTGTCCTACTTTAGATTATTTAATGCAACATCACGTTTTGCATACACTTCTATGTTGGACAAAGTACATAATTGTGATGAAATTCAATTAGTTTATGTTTTTCTTTTTCAACTTTTTTTCAGGTGACGGCAACTGACTCTGACTCAGGGTCAAATGGAGAACTGACTTATTCCTTGATCTACCAGGACCAGGAGCCAGTTGTGTTTGGAATCAGTGATTCACCCGAACGTAATGGCCAAGCTGAGATCTTCTCCAACTATAAGTTCAACAGATCCAACCCACAAGAGCGCTTTTTTCGCATGGGTGGAAATATTGTGTATCCTGTCACCGTTCAAGCGGAAGACAATGGCCGCCCTCGTCTCTCTGCAACTTGCTTTTTCCTGGTAATTTCCTTATATTGCCTCACCCTAGTAACCCCCCACCTAGATGTAATGAGTACTTGACATTAGGCACCCACAGTGATGGCACTGGTGTGAGCCCTTAAATCCATGCAATTAACCTTTTATTCAAGGCTGAATATTCCCCAGGGAGTTGTGAGAAAGACTCTAGATCTGCCTGCCATGGGTGTAATGCATTGATGGCTAAACAGAAATTGACCAATCGGCAACATAATTTGTCAGTTCATCAAATCAAGCAGATGTATTTTGATAATGAATTGATTGACAGTTTTTGCATGTGTTACGCTTCTGTGGGTGTCACTTCCATTAATTTACACCATGCCATGAATCAGTGAACCCCCCTCCCCCCCCCCCTCAAAAAAATTGGAAGGATTTCTTTAGTTACTATTAAAGCCAATAGATCATCTAGAAAGTGATGATTAAGGACACCAGATTAGTTTGTACATACAAGTACTAATTTCGTGATACTGTTTTGCTTTTTTATTTTCAGAACACTTAACTGCAATATTAAAAATCACAATAGTGTTTTTTTTCGGTGGGGTTCACTCACTTATGCACAGCAATGTAGCCGTATTCTTCATTCTATTTTCCAGATAACCATTGAAGATATAAATGACCACACTCCAAGATTTGATGCAACATTGTACAGAACTAAAATATTACAGACTGCAGCATTAAACAGCAGAATTATCAGAGTGTTTGCTTATGATGAAGACTTGGGAGAAAATGCGAGAGTGACATATTCATTAGTGACCATCACAGATCAATTTCAGATTGATCCTGATAATGGTTTTATCAGTGTTGCTGGTGATGTTTCAGCCTTGACTGTAAGTGTTTCTCTTTTAATACTGCATTACAATTAAATGTGGAATCAAGTAGTAATTGTGGATGAATTGTGTCATGTAGACATTATTTTTATGGTTATGGTTGATATTTATATAGTAAGTTAAAGATATCCCTTTTCTGTTTCCTCAGCCACTTTACAATCAATGACAAAATGTAAGACCCAGACTATGTAATTTTGCTTGGCGCTCAAACTAGGTCAGTTACTGTGCCCGTTTAAAACAACATAACCACGAACAAAGTAGTTCTCCATATAATGTCAAGTATGATGTTATAATTCTATCAAGTGCAGGAAATTGTCGATTTGTATTCACAAGGTTAAAAAAAACTTATTAACACAGTAAATTTCCTTGCTCCCCCACCAGGATTGTTGCTCCACCGGTCTTCTCCCTGTAGCATAATATTGCAAAAGGAGCTGGTCTGCAGAGGTGACTGTGTGAGACCTATGTCTTGGTTTGAAAAGATTTACTATGAACTTTTTCTTGTCTATTTCAGAGTGTAGAATTAACAGTTCAAGCGCGGGACAATGGGGTCGCGCCTTTGATGAGTACAAGTCGCGTATCCATCCAGATTGTGTCAGAAGCCATGGAATTAGATCCTCAATGGCAGAATGTCAATAATGTGCCAATAGATGACCTGCCACCAATCGTAATACCAGAAGACTTTGACATTAATGAGAGACTGCCAAATAATTATTCAGCCACGGGTACAAATACCGCAAGTGTCTATTACTTTGTTACTCAGGGATTGATTGAAATGTTGAACAGCGGTAGAGACTTTACTTCCATCACAAACGACAGGGATGAAATGCAAGTTATTACAGCAAAGGGACTTGATTATGAAACAACACCAGAGTATTTACTCAGCCTTCGAGCTTCGGTTAGTGCCTATAATTCTTTATGAACCAACAAATTATTCTTTTATATTTGTACATTGGACATGACCACGTTGTGGTATTTCACAGCATATCTATCGAAATGTGAAGAAATATAAGATTTGTAACGTGAAACATAAATGAAAACTATATACAACATTTGAGGCGGCGGTTACTGTCATAGTGCGCCATCTGGTCTTTATGTAGTTAGTGTGCCTAATTCCATGATTACCCTCAACCCCCATAAACAACTGGTGCCCAAAATCAGATAATCAAAAGAATTCTATTTTGATGGTGTAGTGCAGTGAAACATTAAATTTAAGTAGTTGTGGATTAAGGCAGCAGGTTTTCACGGATTTAGGCCCTCTTGGAATTAGGTACACTAACTCTAGATCATCACAGTAATACAACAGGGCACTTTTTAATTTTTAGCAGATGACTTCTTTACCCAATATTTTGTTATGATCAAAATAGAGGACTTTCACATTAGTCATGTTACAAGATTGCTCTCCAGTGGAGGAGGCATGATCATGCACACCAAGTAAAGGAGCAATCGGTGCAAATACAAATACATTAATAATTAGTCTGTGTGATGTCATGTATTGTAAACAGATTTCTGATGTCAGAAAGTGCCCTTCACAACGGTGGCGCCACCTGTGAAGGTGGTACATCGATGTTTGATGTGAAAATCTCTATTTGCACTGGTGCATTTCTTTTGTTACAGTGGTTAGACCAGCGAGACCAGTGGTCAGATGTTCGTTTGAAAGTAGAATTATCTGATGTCAATGATAACCGTCCAAACTTCATTGGCATAGATAGCACAGGAAAGTTTCCTGCAGCAGCTCCAGAGAATGTAGCAGGACCGCTCCTTATTTCTGTTGTGTATGCAATTGATCTTGACGGGACATTTCCAAACAACAATGTAAGTATTCTTTCTTAACATCCGATTCAGATTTCAGATTCAGAATAATTTGCAGTTAAACATGAAAATAAGCATTATAACAACAATTTTACATTATGGCGGGAGAACCCACTAAGAAAACATGACTGAAGTTGTCGATCTTCACTTTATAGTTCTTTTCTCCTGTGTAGTATTTTGCACCAGATATATTGGTCGAAACTAAACGAAGTAAAAGTATGAGCCAACGTTCTCCATCAAAATCCAAACAACTCTCCTGACCGGAAGTGTTGGTCGTGTCTATGTTCCAATGCTGGGTCTGAAGCTTAATCAAGCTTAGAGTGATAGTTATTTTTAACTGGATGAATGTTGTGCATAAACAACAATTTGATACATCAAATAGAAAAGACAAATATCAAAACAACTATTATTGCTTTGTGCTTTCTTGCCACAGGTGGAGTACTTCTTCACAGATAAATGCCAGGCTGAAGATTGTCAGTTTTTTGACTTGAATGGTGCTACTGGTGAGATTACATCCAAAGTTAATCAAACGTTTCACCGTGATGAGAAAGCTATTTATTCTCTTGAAGTCTACGCCCTAGATGGGACCTCTGCATGGGACCCTAGTGAAAGACTACGGAGTGGTGAGTATGAAGTTTTATCATCTGAGACTAATGTCTCAGTAATTGTCTTTCTACTAAATTGCAGTATTTTGTAGATTACAAAACCCTACCAGTGATTGATGACAAAACATGCAAATTCACATAATGAATATTGTTGCATTAACCTTAAGAATACATTCTGAATTATAACTGAAACTAGTAAAATAAAACTGGTGAATTGTTGATGTTTTACTGCATTTTCACTAACTGGTTCCAATTCAGTGGGCTGCTTTATGTTGATTAGCCAATCAGTCATTTGCGCATAATTTATATTCAAAGTGATCTTTCTGATGTCCATAGTGCTGTTCACCAAATACACAACCTTGGCTGTTTTTCTTACATAAAAATCTGGCTATGGGTGAAATTAGTCAATGACAGCTCTGTGTACGTGGTTGAAGTGAAATGACAGTAAAGCTTCACAAAGAAAAATGCTAACTATTCCTGATAAATAAATTGCACACATACTGTTTTTGGGCGCTTATTCTTTAATTTTTCGCATTTTTTAGATCCTTACACTGTCCCAGTTCAGGTCATCATCACTGGGGGCAGCATGGATCCACCGTTCTTTGAAGAAACTGGCTATTCATTCACTGTGGACCCTGGTCAGAGTTTTAACAAAACTATCGGGACTGTTCTTGCGGAAGTGCCTGATCCTGGTAGGTTGTGCAAATTGTGAATGAATGTTATTTAAGTGTCAAGCTAGTTAAAGGAAGGTAGTATGACCAAATGGTATTGACTGTTTGACCAAATGGTATTGACTATGTCCCATAAAATTTGTTTTTGGACAGTTTTCACTGCTCAAAGAGTGTTTAGTATATTTATGATAATGGGATCTCATAACAGACATTGGAGTTGGTCCAACCTTTGTTTAATGATTGTGTGATTACGTCATTGAACAATGGGGAGGAAAAGAACCACCAGAGGTCACTGTAGTAGGTAAGTATTGTTCAATGATGCCATCTATATTAAATTGTGATGTCATCCATGTAAGAATGGTGTAGTTACGTCATCTAATTGTCTTTTAATCTGCTATTGTGGTAGCGCCCTCTGTAGGTTCTGTTACTTTTTCTCCCCATTGTTCGGGGCGTCTTGCCTGTGGCTCCTTCTGTTATCAACGAGTCCCCTATTGGCTGGCTTTGACAACTCATTATTACGATCACTAATTAGTGAAAGTGAAAGTTCTCTATATATGCCTTGTAAGGAAAGCCGCAGCATATAAATACAACTTGCTAAATTCTGTTGTACGGAAAACATGAGCCTAAAAGGGAACTATGACTTTATGCCAATCTGTCCTTTGCATTACTTATGCGAACATCAATGGCAACCTAATTTCTTTTTACTGAAATTACCAATGTTGTATTGTTAATTGTTTGCATATGATCTTCAGATATCAACTACCCTCAATACGGAATAACAAGTGGTAATGACAAGCATCTGTTTGCTGTGGACTCCACAACTGGCCGCATCTACTCTGTAGGGTTTCTGATGCCGGAGGCGCCTAATGATTTTGTGAGTACAATGTACATCCATAGTTGAAGGACCTACTCATTCGTCATTCACACTGTTGCCTTCTCACCCAGTTCTGTCAAATAATTATGCACTTAACCTATGTAATGCTGGTTCTAAATGTATGGACGTTTTTACATAATCTTTGCTCGATTGCAGACTTACACACTGACCTACCGAGTTTTTGATGGCTTGTACATGAATGTCACTGCCACTGTGAATGTGCGATTAAATGACATTAACCTATTCCCACCAAGGTATAGCAAGGATTTTCACTATTCTGATTTAAATCTATTCCAGTTTAAACAAGTTGCTTCATTCATTAATGCGATTTAAATAAATTTCAGATTTGATAACTCGAGTTATGAAGTCATAGGTTATGTAGAGGAAAGCACAGTCAGTGGGGTTATTCTCAATGTAAGTATAAAATAATTTTATTGCGTGATTTATTTATAATTGTCTAGTTTCATAATTCATCTCAATTTTATGTAATTTATCCATTTTATTATGTTACATTTTTATCTTATTGTACTCGTTTTATATTTTCCTTCTTTTACTATATAAAGTTATCCAACTTATTCAGAGAAAATTAAGTACTCAACAAATGCACCACATTATTATTGGTAATTATAAATGATGAAGTAGAAATGTAAGTGGTCTGATAATTTAGGTCGGCTTCATAAAAAGGTGGACACATTGATAAGTTTATATGGTATGGAGTTTTTTTAAACCAGAATTCGCCTGCTCGCTAGTTTCCATGGCAATAACTCTGCCTTAATATTCCAGGCAACAGCAAGTGACCCTGAAACTGGTGACGTAGGTCAAGTTTACTCAGGCTCAGGAGCGCTATTCAGTGCTGAAAATTTTACAGTGCGTCAGAATGGCATCAGAGCTGAAGTGTTACTTCCAAGACCTTTGGACCGAGATTATCCATATGGTTATGCCAACTGGCAAATAAATTTAGAAGCACAGGATTCAGGTGGAAGGAAGGGATACTCTGTCATGAATCTCAAATTAACTGATATCAATGACAATGCACCCATCTTTGACACCTGTTGTTTAACAGGCCATGTGCTGGAAAATGGAATAAGTAAGCAGCTTTTACCAAGTGCTTTTATTGGGCTGATCTTTTCAAAATGTTTTTAGATTTGGTCAATTAAATTCAGTATATTATGACGTTTCATAAGCGGTCATCTTTTTCAGATCAAGGATTCCTTCGTGTATTTGCCAATGATTATGACGCGGATGAAAATGCGAGAGTTACTTTCGATCTCCCTGATTCTGCAGACAATCAATACTTTGGCATCGATGGTGTCTCTGGAACGATAAGTAACCGTCGAGAATTTGATCGTGAAACTCGTGATCGTTATATAATTGAAGTGGAAGCTCAAGACAACCCGATCTCTGGACAACCTAATATTGGTACGACATTGTCTGTATTCCTTGAACTTGTTGAAAATTGAATTTATGACATTGATTATAACTGAAGGGCTTGGTTGTAATCTGTTTCATGGTAATAATTAACATTTACAAGTTGCGCTGTATTTGCAATTAAGGATTACATTTTGCCAATATTAGGAAGGGTATAGGTTGTTATAGATGATATAGAGTGTACGACCGCTTAGGCTATGCCTGATTATATCATATTTTTCTTCAATTATTTTACATGTGGAGTGTTAATAATGTATATATAAACACATTTTCTGCATATGCGTCATTGCACATATGATGTGGTAAGTGTATCATATCCATGCATCGAATGCGTGGGAATATGTGCCTGATACCATCCCCAAACGTGACTCGCGATGTGCTTCGATGGCAGCATCTGGGTAATGTCCGGGATTAGCCTGATACCATGTCCAGACTGCAATTAATATACTTCCACAGGGTTGTTGTAAAATGGGAGCAACTGTTACACCTGTTTTATATTGTACTAATCCAAGCGATATGTACACGGAAGTAATAAGAATGCATCCTATAAGATTTTACAAATAAAGTAGATTCATCCAGTGTCTGATTAACATTCCAAGAATTGCATCGTCTTTATAATCTTGTAATATTTTCTCTTTTGATTATTTTTCTTTAGTCACACAGATGATTAACGTCATTGTGGATGATCAAAATGACAACCAGCCTGAATTTCGTACTCGTGATTATGAGATAATGATGCCAGAAGAGCTACCCATCGATGCATCTGTTTCATGGGTGAGGGCATATGATGCAGATGTTGGTATTAATGCCCAGCTGACTTACTCAATAGAACCATCAACAGACGGCAATTATTTCTTCATGGATTCCATTTTTGCTGCTGGGACTGGAGTTATCAAGCTGAAAGAGGTATTCTATTCTATTCTATTCAATTCTATATTTTATAGGTTAAAGATTAAACTAGTACTCACAACTAAAATACGAAGGTAGAAGCTTTTGCCTGACGTCCACCAGGCTTCTGCAGATGACAAGCTTGGATGGTATGGTCAGTCACGTGAAGAGGTGTTATAATCACATGATATTCTATTCTATTCCATCAATAAAAGTATATTTTTAGTCTGGCTTATGGTATTAAAGGTCTAACAATTAAATTACAGTAAAATGAGATGTTCATATACTGCATGAGTTAAAGCAACTCAGTTAAACCAATTATTTCGTTTAACTAGGTAAATTAGCAAAACATGACTTGTCGCTTGCGCTTATAGGTGACAGCACACAGTGTACATGTCAGTGTACATGTCTAAGAAAGGACATGATCTGTTTTAATCTAATCTGGCATAATGAAGTTTGTTTTGATATATGTTGATTAAATCTAATACATTCTAATCATCAAGATAAAAGTTCTATTTTATTTGCATCATATTGTATCGTATTGTATCATAGCATACCCTAAAATACTATCAATGCAATCCAAGCTTAGATGAAGGTTGTAATCTAATCTTATCTAATCTAATTATCATGAAGATGTTAATCTGAAATAATCCAAGTTGTCATCTTAACCTAATCTACCCTCATCATGATATGAAGGTCGTATGAGAATGTTCATCAAAGAGAATCCATCTCATCTTAATATAATCTATCCTATACCAATATAAAAAATTATTGTGTACTTGATTTTTGGCCATATTTTTTTTGGAAAGCATGGAGCTGTTCAAAATTGAAGTAAATGTTAAAGACTAAATTGATGCCAATTTTCTAAGTTATGATCAAAGAGATGGGAAGAGCGGCCAGTTCTTCATTTGCATAATCCATTAGCCACCATTTAGTTTTGGTCGAAAAAATAAGTGTACTTTGCTATATTACGTCATAAATAATAACAATGGCAAATGACATCATTGTGATTGTTGCTATTGTGACGTCATATTTCTGCTTGCTTAAAATTAATGTAAAACACTGACTTCGAGCTTCAAAAAATGTTTCCTTACGGGATTCCCTCATAAATCTATAAGATTAATTATTTGATTTTCATTAGTGTATTGAATGAATAAATCCTTTCATTATTTTGATGTGAAACCATCACTGGGAACTAGTTTAGCACCAACCCTGAACAGGCTTACATTGTTTCAATGGCACTTGCGCCTCTGGGTATATCTTCTCTGTGCTATGATCAAAGATTGTATTTGCTATGATAATGCTTTCTCAACAACTATCTCACCTGTACAAGCTTCACTACCAGCTGCATTCACAATTGTGATGTCACAATGGTCATTGTTTTGATGACGTCATAAAGCAGTCAAAATTTGGGTTAGGTATTAAGAAATGATCATTGCAGGGAGGAGCTGGGCAATGTTTTCTTGCATAGTTAACATGACTAAAAATCAAGTATACAATATTTTTGAATATTAGTATAGTTATCAAAAATCATAATAAAGATTGTAATTGAATGTAATCTGATTTTATCCATCCTATCTAATTTAATATAATCTAGCATAAGTAATAATCTCATCTTATCTAAATTCTAATGTCTCATCTTTTCCAGAGAGTTGACTATGATGTACCAGGCAACATAAGAACTCTGACCTTTAATGTGAGAGTGCAAGACCCTGATCCAACTCACATTGACCAGGCCACTGTGACGATTACTGTATATGATGTAAATGATAATGCGCCAGTTTTTGACACTCCCAACCAAGCTGTCACCATCGCTGAAAATGCTGACATCGGAAGCGAAATTGTGGCACGTTTCATTGCGACTGATATTGATTCAGGAGAGAATGCAACATTCTCGTAAGTTTGAAATTTGATCAGAAACAATTAGTGACTTAGTCAGATTTAAAAGTAATGTGCCTGTAAATGAAAAGTATGAACATTTAGCAGGGACACTGGGGTGGGTGGGGGGGAGGAAATGCAACATTCTGTTAAGTATAGACACTGGGTTTAGTGTTTTAGTTCTGGTAATACTAAACTTAGTTTCCCAGGAACGTATGGTCTGTTTGGTGTTCAAGTTTAAGGGTGGTCTTATAAACTCTCATTAGAATGTTTTATATTGCACTAATTATGTGTATTCTAACAATTTAATTGAAAATGTGCAACCTAGATATTGAGTGTTTTATGTGGTTCTATGAAGAAGATCTTATTCATTGATTTTACTGATCTTGTAATGGATTCCTTTTCCTCTCAGATACTACATTGACTATCAGAATTCCGACCCTGGCTTTAACTTTGCAATTGACTCAGACCCAAATAGCGGAAGGGTAACTCTAAAAAACCCTCTGGACTGGGAGAGAAACAATGGCCAGTTATTGAAAGTGCTCGCCATTGATGAAGGTACATAATTTGGTAATTCTTCTGTGGAAATTTGATGAAATTCTTTGCTACTTAGAATCTATTGCTGATAAAATTCCGTTATGTTTTCTCACACAGGCAAACCGCCAATGACCGGAACAGCTACCGTTACTATAAATGTCCAAGATATTAACAACCATGCCCCAATGATTGAACAACCTGATTACCCTCCTGTTGTAAAAACCGCGTACTCAAGCACTGGTGTGACCATTGCGTCCTTGCCGATTGTTGACAGGGATAGTCCAGACAATGGGCCTCCTTTTGAAATTGCAAATGACCTATCTCAATGCACACTACCTTATTGTCAGGACTTGCAGTTTGCTGTAAATGGTAAGTGAAGACTTAAATTGCAAGACTCTTGATAAAAAAAAAGGTTTTGGTCAAAAGCAGTTTGACATAATTGGTAAGTGGAGACTTAAGAAAAAGATTCCTTTGGTAATTTTTTTGAAAATATTATTTTACACGTGAATTGGATTTTATTTCGCAGAGTATAAAGTACAAACAGAACAACCATTTATACGTGATGTTATTATAGTATACAGTGAAGGTATAGTATACAGTATGTGCAAGCTTACCAAAAGCTATTTGATGTGCAGATCCTTTAAAAAAACAAAAGGAATTATATTAACTTTGGCCAAGAGCAATTTTAAAACCTCCTTGAATCAGTGTTTCACATCAATCAACATTGGCTTTCATTGGTGTAATTATTGCAGTGCTACGTACTACACTGTTAAAACACCTGATGCTACAGACTTTTATTTATTTTTTGGATGTATATTTTCTGAACACCATATATCTTCTTTTGTTCCAGGCAATGAGCTTCTGATTCAGAACAAGCAGCTCAGTTACAGCAGAGAAAATTTCAAAGCATACTACCCTGTAGTTGCAATCAGAGACTCTCCCAGTTCTGGCGGACGGTGTGTAGATTTGTATTTAAATTGCACAAAGAGAATTAAGTGCACTATTGCCAGCTACCACATTTTGTCATAGATTTATTGCCCCAGTACTACCAGTATGTGGCTAATATAAGTCACTATGTACCAGTTGCTAGAGCCAGATGTAAGGGTGACATAAGCGATGTCATTGTGTCATGTAAGCTGAATCTGAGCTACACATATTTTGTAACATGAAGTTTTTCCTTTAACTTTCAGGATGACGGGAACAACAACCTTGACTGTCATAATTGAAGACCTAAATGACAACCCACCTCAACCAGGGACCAAGACCATAACAGCCTACAACTATCGGGGATTGTATGATAATGTATTCATCGGTAGTGTCTTCGTTGATGAATCTGATGATTGGGACAAAGCCGACAAAATTTACGAGTTCATCGATGATTATGAGTTCTTCCAGTGAGTTTGCATTATTATTTTGTCAATGATAATGTCTCATGCTACTGGATCTGAAGCTTATTTGGAAGTTAGAATGATGAATTTGAATTGATTACTTTTTATGTAATGACAATGGTTATCATGATTCCTAACCTTGTAAATTTAGCTTATACAGTATTGGGAAAACAAAGGCCGAAAAAAGTTAATGTAGATATAGGTAGGCCAAATATCTCCATGTCGCTTAAGACCTATTGTCACTCTACAATAGAGCGTGACAATGATTAGCAGTTTCCTCTCCAAATATGGGTAATCTTTTCATTGTGCATTACTGGATCCTAAAATTGTCAATACAGCAAATAGTGCAATATATTAAGACCACTTCAGTGACGTCGTAATTGTGTAATTGTTAAATTCCATGTATTCGGTAGTTATTTTGATCGGTCTCAAAATAATCAACATTGAATTAAACATTGTCTTTCTTTAAAAGGTTACAAGACCATGGGGATATTTACATGATGAGAGGAGCCACCTCGCAAAGACTACTTGTGCGGGTCTCTGACTCTGTGCATAACAAGGAAGTCACCTCCACAGTGCAGGTTAATATCATCTACATTGACGATGAGGCAGTGAAGTCATCTGGATCATTCCGATTCGAAGGTAATGCCATAAACAATTTTCTAAATAAAAAGGCAGATTTTAATGTCCTTGACTACGATTTACACAGTTTTGGCACTGCTTTATATACCACAGACATCAGCTGGCAATTTTAATTAATTGAAGTACGCCATACGCTAGATGCTTGTTTAGCAGCTGTTTAGTAGCTATTCAGCAGCTGTTTAGCTTCCTTGTGTTCCCACCCAGCTACCTCTAGTGCAGTGCCTTGACCTTTCATTAGTGTACAGCACATTTCAGTTACATGTATTGATATCACCATGACACCAATCATGCAAGTAGCATCTCTGTTGAATGGTTTGATGCTGTCTCACACAATGATAACCTTTCCAACTAAGTATCATAAATGGTATTTCTTAAGTCATGAAACTTTACTCATAGTGAGTTGTGGCCATTTAGATTCAAATAAAACTAAAAATGACTTGATATTGTAATTATATTTTCCATTGCAACCGATCGTAATTATTTTTGCATTATTGCTTGTCAACAGGAACAACTGCAGAAGAATTTCTGAATTCTGGTAAAATAGATGATCTCCGAAATGAGTTGTCTAATATCCTGGATACTTCAGCAGAGAACATTGATATTTTCACTGTACAGCAAAATGAAGATGATCGAGACCAAGTATTTGTGAGATACGCTGCTCACGGGTCACCCTACTACACACCGACACGCTTGAATGGTCGCGCTCAGCTTAGCAAAGAACAAGTGAGTGAAACAGATGACTCAATTTTGTCCTGTAAAAAGAAATCTGTGAACTTAGTAGTACCTACTGCAGTGGAGTTGATCAGTCAAATAGCTGACATTTAGCTAAGTACTACGGTACAAATGATTACATTTTGTTCTGAAATTTTATTACGGTATTAAGATAAACAGGTTCAGTTATGAAGTATTTGTAGTAGAAAATCCAACTTATTTTGGGGCAAAAAGTCTACCTTTGTGATTCGGACAATTTTGGGGGAATTAGATTTTCCGGGGAAGCTCGACCTGGAAACCCCCCCCCCCCCCCCTTTAGGTAGCTTTTCTGATCAATACTCACATCCCAAATACGTGGTACAAAAGATAGGATTGAATGAAAATTGATTTAATCCTTGATCTAAAAGTTGCTTTATTGATGTTCTGTCAAAAGTAACCTATACTATAAATGTAAATATTTTATGTTATGTATTATTGCAATCAGATCCAGGAAGCGGTAGGTCTCCAAATGCTCCAAGCTCCGGTTGACGAATGCATTGCAATGGAATGCTGGGATGGAGGGTGCACAAACAGCCTGATCATCAGAGATGAACCCCTCACCGTAAATGGCAATAAGACCTCCCTTGTGGGCGTCTATGCTTACATTGAAGGTAACTGCACATGTGGCGTGAGAAATTTCTCAAATGTGCCCGAGAACCCACAAGTTTGCAGGGGAGACTCTTGCCTCAATGGTGGAACGTGTACAGAAACATGGGGAGATGTCACGTAAGTGTCTCTATTTTTCTTTTAAAAGCTGAATGAACTAACTTTCCTTGAATTATGATCTTTGTGTTTGCTGCCTGGTTGTTTCTTATAGTGACCGTTCACTGAAACATTCCAACTTGGCCTTTTTTATTCTAGTCCACCATGTTGCTGTGCACAACACTTTTCATACAACATAATGACGTAATTAAGTAGCTACTTCCTGTCATTCAAACGCATAATGTGAAATACAATTTATTCTTCATTTCTTTTGTCAATTAGATGTCGTTAAAGTTGATAATACTTTGAATAATACTTGGTATGAATTTAGAGACCAAGTACATATAATAACTTGAGATAGTGGATCAGACTGATCAATGTGAAATAGCAAAGCAAGTAAAGTAGCCAGGTACCAAACACACTCAGTCACTCACCTTCAACTTCATTCGAGTACATTTGGAATGCAGTTTAAAATTACTTTTTGTTTATAAATTTGATATTTTGCTGGGAATAACTTCAGCCACTTTTTTTTAGATAGATCAATTACTATCAATAACAGATACATATACAATAAAACTATTAATGTTTCATTATAAGTTTACAAAAGATCTCCCAGATTATTTTGTCTTAAGACCCCCAGTCATAATAAACGATATGTTTTTTGGTTGAAAACTCACAGTGTGATATTTATTGTATATATGATGATGCAGTGATGGCCGTCAACATTGGCTGCATGAAAATATTAAAATTCATTATGTAATAATGGTAGCAAATGATGAGTTAGCACTTAAGTGGCAGCATGATTGAATGGCCAAATGCTAATTGATAAACTTAGCAGCTGCCACTAAAGGAGGTAGGACGATCATTGACTGTGAGTTCTAACCAACTACTATCTAGCTTTGTGCAGTGAACGGAATTGATAATAATCTCCACATTCAAAATTATGCATCAGCAAGAAACCCATAGTTTCAAAACAAGAAATAGATTATACCTGACACATAAAGTAAAACATAAATTTGCTGAAAATAGCATCAGATATCAACTGCCAATTACTGTTAGAAAAACCCCTAATAACGTACTTGAAAAACTAGATACACATAGTAACATTGGCTAAAAATTGTACATAAAAAATTGGCTTTGGGACAAATACAAAACTGATTGTACAGTAGAAGATTGCTATACATGTCAACTAAATGGTACTGTGTAACACACTATATTTCACACTGTGCTTTTTGACATACAAGGGGCACCCATGCTAGCGTCCTAATTGAGACAAAATGGGTGTCCCTTGACCCTCTATGTGTCCCTTTTTATGTAATCCAAAACATCATTATATTTAGTTTTTGGGTCAAATGAATTCATTTCATTTGCTGTTACTGTAATTTGCCACATTAATTACATTATTTCAGATGCACTTGCCTGGATGGATTCAATGGACCAAGGTGTCAACAACTTCGACACTCATTCTCAGGCAATGGATGGGCTTGGTATGACCCACTGGAGACTTGTTATGAAGATGTGCTCAGCTTGGAGGTTAGTACTTTGAATTCTCTCGAACAAAGTTCATTTTGAAGTGGACGACTAGCTCGCAAAATCTTTATTGTGTGAGTTCTGGAACATTAAGTAGTCAAACACAATTAGGGCAGCAAGAATAAGATTGTTTAAACTTAAAACATAGGTACTATTGCTGAAAATCAGGCAGCTGAAGCTGATCTTGTCATGGCAAAGTAACAGTTTTAAGTTTCACTTTAGCTGTTGTTGATTTTGATTTAAGAGAATGATTCATGATTCTTGGCACTTGATTTTCCCATATATCATGCTTTAAACATGCAATAATCCTTTTCAGATCGCTACACAAAATGGGAATGGACTCCTACTCTACCAAGGTCCAATGTTTGTAACACAAGCAGGTGACGTGCGAGATTTCATTATGATAGAATTGGTTGGTGGATATCCCCGGCTGAGAATGAATTTGGGAGATGGAGATTTGAGCTTGACAATCGATGGCCAGGACAGTGGAGGTAACCTTGTGGTACCCCCACTCAGTGATGGACAGTGGCATAATATTGAAGTCATCAGACAGGGAATGGTAGGTTAAATTTTGTGTGTCTTTCATTATTATTGCATAGTTCCTAAGTAACTAAATACTGATTTACAGATATATTCTGTGCCAACATTGGGGGCTGAAGCTGTCAACATGGAGCCAACTTGTGTCTACAAATCATGTTATCTAGGATGCACTGACTACTATAATAAAACCCAGTAGAACAGTTTATCTTGCTATTAAGATAAAAGATCATGAGCCCAATTTAGTAAATATGCAAAAAAAAGCTATGCTATTTGAATAAACTGATGTGTCAAATTATGCATTGTTGATAAGAGTTAAATCTCTCAATATTACAGTTGGTCTTCTTGAAGTTGCATGAATATGCTGTCTATCATTTGGGGAACCTCAAAACTGAATCACAATTTAATATTCCATTACAGGAGGTGCGTTTAATAGTAGACTATTGCCGTGGAGAGACTATTGATGAGACACTGAGTTCTACAACTTCTGATCGATCTGCTTGTGAGGACAAAGGGACTATACCAGGATTCAGATTTGTTCTACGTGGCACAGATCCTCTGCAACTTGGAGGACGCAGCTCCAGTCCCAGCTACCCTGCAAATATTCCAACTGCAGGTTTCAATGGATGTGTGAGAAATCTCCGCCATAATGGTGTTGTGAGTATATTGCTGTCTTATGTAATTGATAATGGGAGTGTCCAGTTGATCCTCATGATTATGACCACTCTATTGAACCAGTGAAGTGATCCAATGACCAGTCAGGGTTGATTATACTTAATTTGTTATTAATCTGGTTGTGTTGTGTTTAAATCTCATGTGACATAAATAAACAATATGTATAAATACTTACATACTAAGGGAACATGTTCTTGGAGTTGGAAGTGGTCAGAATAATGGACAGTCTTAATTAAGTGGTTTCTCCTAGAATTGATACACTAGGTACACGATCATCATCTTCGAAAGTATAATCCTTAGAACCTCTGTAAAGTTTGACAAGGCTATAATATATGGTTTTCATGGTTTTTAAGAGAAAGAGCTTTTAATTTTGCTGTATATATCGGGGCGTGTGAGCTATACCTTTAAAGCCGTAGAGCTCTGCATTATGAGTCATGGTTTATCACTAAATGTGTTCGATACGACAGTTTATGGTCCAAAGATCTCATTCTAATGGAAATTAGCATCTGCATGTATGCATGTTTTTTTGTGTGGCTAATTTGAAGTAATCATATAAATATTTTAATTTGATACAGTAGGTGTAAGATCATCTTCATATAAAGTACAATTCTAAGAACATCTGCAAAATTAACTAGGATATATTGGTTTACTTGAGCAAGAACTATTTGTTTCTTAATTGGAAACTTATATTTTCAGCTGTATGATCTGCACATGGGAGAGAAAGGACAGCATTCTCAGACACAAGATGGTTGTCCAAGAGAGGATGACCAGTGTGGAGACTGTCCAGCAAACAGCACATGTTCTGCGGGTCTCACCACGAGTCGTGTGTGCACTTGCTTACCTGGACTAAGAGGAGACGACTGTGATATTGGTAAGCGAGACTTAATTCTAGTTTTGTGGCTTTAGTGACCCCTTTTCTTAAATATCAAACTCCAAAATGTTCAATAAATAAGCAATTGCCCAATATCATAAACCAGACACCCTCAATCATAAAGGACAATATTCATTCACACAGCTTGGCAGGTTATCTTAGGCACTGTAAAAATTTAATTATAAATTATTACTCTGAAACATGCAGCATTTCAAATTGCTATGTCTGCCAAAATTAGAAGCAATTGTACTGAATCACGTTCTTGCACTGATACAGCCAAATTTATGATATTTAAGTGGCATTAATTGATATAACAAAGTCTCCTGACTGTATATTTTCATAACATTTTATGTACCAATTTTTGTCAAATAAATTTATTGCCTGTCCACCTTAGTCTTAGATATTTTATTTTATATTGTTATATTGGCATTATCTGAAATTTAGTCATGCAATCTGTGTTATAAGTGGTCACTCGTCAGTTATTGCTTAATCTTTCAATTCATAGAGTAAAAAATTCCTGAGGTAGTAGGTCAAACATTTAATATTAAAAATTTCAGAAACAACATCCAAGAACTTTTATGAAGAAGGTGGCTTTATGGAATGGCGTCTGACAGAGTCATTCAACAACAGTTTGAGCGCCGACGGCAATGAACTGCAAATCATGTTCCGAACTCGTCAGGAAAATGGAGTTGTTTTCCAAGCTTCAAGTTTCTCAAAACTAGAACACATGAAACTGGTGCTTGTGGAAAGCAAACTTAATCTCCTGATCGACTTAGGAGCCGATGAAAGGGCACTTGTGTTGAATGGAGTCAATGCTAGTGATGGACGATGGCATGCTGTGAGAGTGATGCGTCAGGGCAACCAGGTGAGATCATTGTGTATTAATGTCTAGTTTATCTATGATGAACCGTAATTTATCGTCATACTTTACTGACACATATTCTCTGAGAGGGACATTAATTGATGATAGTAACGACATTATAATCATTAAACAGTTTGTGTTTCATTGATTTATTCTCTATATGCCTTGCAAGTGAGGGAGTGAACATGACTAGGCCTTGCAAGTGAACATGACAAAACTAATAGTGTCAATTGTTAAAGCAGTGTACTCTCAATTTTGAAGGTTTTATCCTTTGTTTTCTGTTTAATTGATCATATCCATAACCATGAATATTAATGAATGCATCAGACAATTTTTTTTTAATACCTAGCCTATATAAATTATATATTATAACTATAAGCCCTCGTAACTTGAATCATTAGCTTGTGTTGGTTGTAATTTTGGTCACAAGATCCAACAGTTATAAAGTCGAACAACAAATACAAGGACTGGATTTTAACTTTCAGGCAATTCTAATGATGGACGGAGGTGATGGACGATACTATGCCGAAAGACTGCCTGCTGAGGAACATCGTCTTCTTGCATTGAGTGGACAGCAACTCTTTGGTGGAGCCAATGTGGAGTACAAACCATATTGGTCGCAGGCTGCTGTGGAGAGCACACTTCTAGATAGTATGTGTTCATTTAGTTATTACTCTTGACAAGTTCTAAAAATAATAAATTTCTAACGAGGGACTTCACAATGCAATGTCTTGACACATAAACTTTATGATACATGTAACATAAATGAATGTCAGAAAAATACTTTGTGTAGTGTTTATAGTTTCCTACGTCAAGTAAAGATATTATTGATATTTCATAGCTTCTTCTTGAAGCTTTACTTCGTTGTGTACAGCGTTGCTATGAAACTAATACATTAGGACAATGTAGAAGATCCTTACATTGGGATTTTAAGTCTTTTTGCACTTTTTTAGGTATTATAAAGTATGTTTAATATGGTTATTACATAAGTTCTCATAAATTCATAATATTTTTTCAGGTTGTGTGAATGACATTCGTTACGATAACGTATACTTCCCAATGACCGAGAGTGAAAATGGCCAAATACCTCAGATGAACCTTGTGAACGACGTTCGGACAAGAGAGGGCTGTGCGGTGGCTAATGTCTGCGCTGGGGTGAATTGCCCTGAAAACTTTTTGTGTATCAATGCTTGGCTGATCCCATACTGCGCGTAAGTATGTCTTAGCTGTTAAACATGGGCTCCCCCTATTATGAGATTAAAATACCTCAATTGGTGTGAGCCGGCCTTGTATTGTATGAACTGTATTGGCAGTGAACTACTTACTTACTTGAAGAGCTGTTTTGAATGTTAGAGAGTGCATTAATTTGTTTGATGTAAATTTTCACTTGTGTATTATGAAGGTACCCTTTTCAGAGCTTTAAAAATAGGTAGAAAAGTTTTTGTTCCATGAACTTTTCCCCCTCAAAAAAAAAAGTGATTTCTGCTGTTATACCCACACACATGCACTTTGTTGTGTGTGTGTGTGGTTTTACATATAATATCATCAGGGAATAATGATAAAATTGTAATTGTGCCAGAATCAATTTTACAATATGCTTTACCTGTGTGGCGGTTCTTCCTTTCCAGATGTCCAGCTGGTTTTGCCGTCATCGATGAAAGCTGCATTAGGATAATGACGTGCGCTGAGGAGCCATGTCAAAATGGCGGCATATGCATCAATATACCAGGAGTAGGCGTCGAGTGTCAATGTCCAGAGGGGTACTATCCTCCATATTGTACAGCTGGTGCCGTGGTCGGTGGTCTGAATGATGGAGCAGTTGCTGGCATTGTTATTGGAAGTTTATTGTTCTTGTTGCGTAAGTTGGCTTCCGAAACTCAAATATGATTTTGATAGACCATGACAACAACAAGAGGTTTATTGACCAAAACGACTGTAATAAGCCATTAAGAAAGTACATTTAATATCACGTATGTTCCTAATGATCAGGAGGCACTAATTAAGTTACATTAACAATGCCATCAAAAAGAAGAATGTAAATAACTAGAAATACTTGCGACACAATGACAAACTCTTTATTTTTCATTCACATTTATGATATAATAAGGAAATTTTCACATTGAGTGATGTAAATGAATTTTGTTTCTTTTCAGTGCTTATCTTGCTGCTTATTTTGCTTCTGAGATGGCGCAAGAAAGAGCCACTTCTTATCGATGAGCCTGATGATGACATCCGAGAAAATGTCATGTTTTACGACGAGGAAGGAGCTGGTAAGTCCTATATATAATCGGTGTTATCTAAAAACATTACACAATGTTGTGAGGATTTACATATTGAGACCATCAGACCTACGTCTGATACAAGAGTCAGGTAAACACTTTATTAGGCAAAAAATGTCACAATGTTTGCAAGAATTCTTCTATTTTGTGCGAGGCAAAGGCTATATATGAACTTTGTGCAGTGAGAGATGGACTCACTGAATGCAGTGTATTTAACATGTACAAACTTAAAGAACTGATTAACTTTTTAAGCTATAATTGAAACCAAATTTTAGCAATTATGTATATATACACCAATTTATATTCAAATGTGTACTAATAAGTACGAATAAAGATGGTAATAATAATAATAATAATGGGGGAAAGTTTTTGAAATAGAAAAGGTATAAAGTAAACTCGAGGACTTATGCGGGTTGCTCTGAATTTCATATTAAGCTAAGAAGATTATTTAATTTTGTACATACAAAGTCAAATCTGTGATGAGAACCGAGCAGTCGCCCAAAGGGTATGATAAATTTGGCAGTGTAAGACAGGTAAACATCCAATTGACATTTCTCGTCTCCAAAACCAATAAAATCCCGGTCTGGGGGAATTGAAGTCATATGGCCGTTAATAGATAGATAGATAGATAGAAAGATAGATATGGGAAGTGCAGCCCTCTAAGGCAAGTCCTTGCCGCTATCGAGGGTTGATTGATGAGGTGAGGGAGAGGAGGAGTCCACCCATGTTACACATTTACCCCATGGGTGGGATCTTTTACTTGCCTCAGCATAGACACTGAGTAAAATAGCAGGTGATCATTCTATACACTGTATACATGCGGCTAGCTTTTAGGGCAGGTTTGACTGTAAATGCATTGATCAGAAGGTATCGGACCTTACAAAGACATCATGTTGGCCCAGCAATAGCAGAATAGTCTTTGATTTGTCTTTTGGGGTCTCCATGACATCTTTGCCCCCCAAAACAAAACTGGAACATTTTCTAAGGTTCTCAAATCTCAACAGATTTTTTTAACCCCTCATCTGTCTTCCAGGCGAAGAGGACATGTTGGCCTTTGACATTTCTCGTCTCCAAAAACCGATCGACGGTGATGACCTCTCTGTCCAGAAGAAAAATATGATGTTTGTTGGAGATGGTCCCATGCGGAGGGAAGAGAGACCAAATGGGTGTAAGTGTCAAATATGAGACGTAAATTCGATTTAGTTCATTAATTAAACCTGGGTTTTGTTGGTTGCTTGATACTTTCATATCCTGCAAGTCTTTATGAACAACAGCAATTACAAAAAGTCCTTCGATAATTCTAAGCACATACAGCATGCCCGTTTGATATTTCTGAAGTTTTTGTGCTATTGTCTTCCGAAATTAATTAAAATGAAGATGATTAATACTGCATATTAGTTATATTTGGCAGTCTTATATTATTTGTTGAGGATGATGTGTAATTATTGAGTTTAATAAAAGAGAACATTTCATTTAATTGTGGTTGATTGAAGTGAATTATGATTGACGTACATGTACTATACTCCCACCAGGTTTTTTGGATGAAAGAAGAAACTTAGGTATGAATGATTGAAAGTGAAGTAATTTTGAAGTATATTTATACATTCTATTTTTTGCCTGTTTTTGCAGCTGCTTTCGCAGAACCCATGGCTGCTACCCGCTTCCCACAACCTGGTCCTGATGGCAAATATCCACACATTGGTGACTTCATTGACGACCGTATGACAGACGCTGACATTGACGCCAATGCACCCCCATACGACTCGGTTAGAGAGTATCAATACGAGGGGTCAAACAGCATAAATGGGTCGCTGAGTTCGCTCAATTCCTCGAGTTCTGCCTCGGAACAGGATTATGATTATTTGAACAATTGGGGACCGAGGTTTGCCAAATTAGCGGAGATGTACGGAGGTGGGGAGGATGATGATGACGAGGATGCCTCAAGTGTATAAAAGAAATAAACTCTTTTTTACGAAAAGTTTAATTTTATCAACCTTCAAAGGTCGAAGGAACAGACTTGCATTTCAGAAGAACTTGGCAATTTTCGCCAAATCATCAGTTCTTATGAAGGGAATAACCGGATTTATTTGAACCACATGAATTGATAAATAGTGTTTCAACATTCATCAGGGCTGTGCAGCACACAAATTTGGACTTTATTTTACAAGCAATGAGTGTGTTGGGAAACATTGCGCTGACCATGTGTTGATTCAAAATATAGATTGCAAAGAAGCCTAAATCATGAATAGTTCATAAAAGTTGTTAAAAAATTGTGATGGAAATCTATGTTTGAAGACATTATTTCGTGTGATTATTTTGTCGTGCAATCAAATTGCCACACCTGAATGAAAATTCACATTCTCTTTCGAGTCAATTTAAATTTGAAATTGGCTTGCGAAGGGACAAAGTATTTCTTTCTATGTCTTTTTGCCCATATATGTTTGCACATATTGTACACTTTATTTTCAAACATCGTTTTGAACTTGTGCTAAGTTTTTATCTCTTTACACCAATCGAAGGCATTATACAGTTGAAAATGTATGTAATGAAAACATTTAGTAATTTGAATTTTACTTAATATTATATTATCATATATATGTCTAGTTCACTCGCACACATCCATATATATGATTTAGTATTATTATCATATAGAGTGATTATTTTAATTGTGTAATCCTAGCATCTATAGAGGCTTATGAAGCTGTAAAAAATATTTCCATAGCTAGTGTTGTGGAGTATTTCATCTGAGTATGTATTGTAAAGTTGCAGGAGCCACATAATAACCCAAAGTATTGTTATCATTAATTAATAAGGAACTATAATATATTGATTATATATATATTATTAATCTCAATTATGCTGAAAACTTATTACAATGTGACCAATAGATAGTTTCAGATTATAAAATTTTGTTTAAATTTTCCTTCATGTTCGACTATCAAAAATTGTGCAAATAAGAAATGATTAAAATGATAATGATTGATAAACCATCAAAGGGAAAATGATCTCAAGAAGCAATTTTAATACGCAGCGATCTTTGTACAAATTACACTGCTGAAACATATCATGTACGCATGCTTTTATAGGTATTTCAATCTTAACAGCATTCCATAATTTTCAAATTCCAAAATAATTAATATAGATATAGGATATCTGTTAAGGAAACTTTATGTGTTATGCCTAGTAGCGAGTATTACGAACAAAGTATAACATGACAATGTGTGGTATGCAAGGAGTGGATCAAATTTGTTTCATAAATTGGGTATTTTCTCAGCCGATGGGATGATGAAGTAATCATTAATTATATAACCGTAATATCATTAATTGTATGATTATAATTAAATGAAGCATGAATGTGCAATAGATATGCTTGTGTGAGGATGAATATATAATTAGTACTGATGTTTATATGCGAGAGATATAATATTGTAAATAGCCATGAACTACAAGTCATAAATTGAATGACAGAGTTTTGCACATTTTACAAAGGAGATTAACAGTGTATTTAATATTTCATGAATACGTTGCCAGGCTCAACTGTCTTATCTTTAAGGTTATAATATTTCTGTTGCACTTCTTGAGTAAAAAATAAATAAAAAACCCTATTTTCTTGATTATACAGATCCTTTATTAATTTACTCTAACATCAAAATAAGTTAAATTGATATTCAAACGAAAGCAGATTTATTATTTTGTAATCACTCTTAGACCATCACTTTCCGAGACCGTGATAGACCTGGCTTATAATTGAAATATATTGGTAAATAAAGAAAAATACATTCCAAATATTTCTTGTTTGGCAAATATTCAAATTCCAGATCATTCCGTATTCAATCATTCAAATAAATGTATCTTAATAATTAGATAATTAATGCACATTTATAGTCAGTTGAGCCTGGCTAATATATATGTTTGGTTAACTAGGCATTATTGTGTATTATCCACTTTATGCAGACTTTTTTCTTTTCTTGTAGTTATAGTTGGCCACCTGAATGCCTTATTAACAATCCATCCATATATTTAAAGGGTCGGTAGTCCATGCCATATCAATGTATATCACTCCATGCAATTTTTACTCGTGAATCTTTCTAAGATTTTTTGTATTGTTTTTTGGGAATGACCCTTTCCACTTATCCTTCTTGAATGACATCCCTCCAATTTTTATATAGGTCAAGGTTAATCAGTTGATTTTATTTTTGAGATAATCGTTTTAGATTTTGCATTAATTCTGTTTAGATATCCATGGTAACATGTGGTTCAATTTTTCCTCCTGTTTTGATTTATATTCAAGAACATTTTAGCGGTTAAGACAAATGTTTAAAAAGCTCTCATCATTTCTGGCAAGTGGTGAAACAGCATTTTAATGCATGACTATATATTTGGAAGGTCAATACTTAGCACTCTATAGTTTTATAAACTTGCACTTTGGTATTTGGAGGAATATAAACTCCTTACAAACTACTTATTTTTGCCAAAATGATTCGTGTATTTTAAGGACGCTGTTTGATGTATGACGCTTAGCTTTGGTAACGTGCAATGGGTGATCAACTGGTTGTGATCATATTCATTATTAAGTTACGCTGCATAATTATACGTAGTAATTGATACATTTGTAGATTCTGTATTAATTAAGTGTTCATGGACAGTATAAATTATGTAATTATTAGAGCTGCATGCATTGTATTATATCAAAACAACTTTTGAGTTTAGATTAATTTTACAGAAAGAAATAATCAAGGTTTTTGATCAAATTTACTTGTAGAATAATTAGGTCAGTTATACACTTCACCAAAGAAAGGTAATTAGCTTGGGTTGGGCAACATCCAATGCCCCCCCCCCCCCACCCTTCCTCAATTTTATCTAAAATACCTCTAGACGCTCAATATTTCGAAATATTCTCCCGTTAATTATTTGGAACTTTCATTAGGTCATTGCAGGATGAATATGATTGTTAGTCATAAATGTTGATTGTAATCAGGAAATCATCAAAACTTAAGTGCACAGTATTCTGGACCTGGTATCTTTACGTTATCAACCTCTACACATTTATAATATGCTTCATAAGATCATGTAATCCTTTTATTGCACATTATATTTTTCCATTATATTTTCCTCTGGGTCTCATTAATTAAACAGCTTGTCATTTATGAATGAATTGTGTACATATTTCAACAACTTTTGCAAATAAACTGATGTATATTTTAAATATATAACAAATGTTTTGTTTTCTGTTTCTGATATGAAACCCCTTGTCTAATAATGAAATAAATAATGGGTTAACTGTTAACCTAACAACTATTGAATTACAAGGGAAGTTTCTTAAGCTTCTATACCACAGACTTATGATGGTCCTTTAATATGATGGTCCATAGACAAGAAAATTTAATGGGTTTAGTACATAATTTTCCTGATACAGTTTTGATCTACTAACCCAGGACTGCCCAAAGAGTAGAAGCTCTCAGCAGGAGCTAGAGGGTCTGACGGAATTGACTCCACACAGCGATGCGACCTGGAAGTAGGTCAATGCTACACCCGTTAAATTTAACAAAATTATTTTAAAACTGATCGAATCTGACATAGTTTTATTCAGCACAAGGACTTGGCTTTGTTTTCTTATGAGTAATATAAATTTATCTATGTCAACAAATTCCTTGCTAGTTCCCCTATAGGATTGTTGCTCCCCTGATATCCATCAGACCCTTTCCTGCGTGGAGGCCTGATCGAGGGTTCGACATTCAGACTAGCAGATGAGAATATTGCTAGACGAGTTACAGTAACAAATGACCCTTATTCTGCTCATTTCAATGATTCATGTATTTCCTATATTGATGGCTCTAGCTCAAAGTCCATAAGAGCCCAAAGTGATGACAGTGCGGACTAACATAGATGAAATGTCAAATTGCTAGACTTAAGTCATATTCATTTTCATGGTAACATCTACAATTTTCAAAATTACACAAAACTTTCTGCATCTACTAAATTTAATTTTTTATTATATCAAACAAATATCCAATTATCTTCAATAACAAGCCTAAGAATATTTTAGATCATTGGATCAGCATTGACTGGAATTTTCCATGACATGCTTCAATGTCTTAATGCTAATAGGTCTGAAGCTTAGCCTATATGACCAGCTGCCAGAGGCAGACATAATGATGAGATAAAGCTTGGGAGTCCATGCCATGTTACACATTTACCACATGGGTGGGGTGTTTTACTTGCCGCAGCATATACAGAGTAAAAGGCACCTCCAATTTAACATCTCATGCGATCGACATCCAGCTGGGATGTAGCTCATATAGAGTGCCCAATATGGAATTGGCAGATGCCTTAAACATTAGGCCAGCTCTACATGCTTAACCCAAAATTGCATCATTAAATTATTTGCAATTATGACACCATAGAGGCTGCTGTGGCAACCCCTATATTTCATAGCAGATCGCTCAACAAATTTGACTTCATAAGCTAAAGTGGGAACAAGTGTAGGAATTAGCCATGATAAGATTAACATATATAAGACCAATAATTTTTCCATACATTTTATTTCTTACCATACAACATTATGTGACTTTACATATGCAAGTAAACATGAAACATGGGACAGTGTAGCAAAATATTAACTTTTAACGTGATCCTTGATAAACAGGTGATAGAATCTGAACATGTTCATGGCAAGTTATCGCAGCTCAAGGTCAGATGAAGGACATAATTTCAATGGGGAACTGTTAAACCAATCGAGGGAGCTAATTGTAACTGCGCTCAACCATCAGGTCTTCAAAGTATGATGTCATTAAATTAGGGCCACAGATTACCCAGAACAAGCACTCTCGTAATTAGGACACACTTGGCATGCTGGGGAAAGGAGGCACAAGGTTGATAACGACTGTTAATAAAATGATGACGTCACATTGGCCTTGGTTAATCCTGTGTGCGCCTCCTTCCCCCAGCATTCCCGGCGTTTACAATGTAAAATATAGGGAGTGGCACTTCTTGGTAATATTCTTTGGTAGGGCACAACTACTGACAGCTCCCTCTGGTGATAAACAGTAGTCCATTACAATTTGGAAAGACTTAAGATATAAGATTTTATGATCACACGAATGATTAAGGTAGAAGTAAACGTAGAATATAATTCATATTTAAATGCTAAATGGTACAATTTAAGAGCTTAAGAGGAACTAATGGATTAAGTATCAAAACTGAGTTAATTTAACAATTTGATCATATAAATGCAAATGCAATACTCATGGAATTCTTGGTCTATGTTAACTCTTCCTAATAAGTTGACTAGAGATCGATAGTATATGATCGTCCTCTCGGATTGTGGATTGGTCGGGGGTAAGGATTCGTGACACACCATTCGTACCAAACGCTACGTTCATTGCAGACACGCCACATATGCACTGTTAGTTCATCTCCGCTAAACATGGCCATGGGTTCCTGAAGAAAATAACAAATTGTAGAATAGCACAACAGAATGGCCAACAGAAATGTTCTAAGTTGATAGATGTATTCCATTTTACTGCACATAGCACTACCAATAATCATGAATCATTGGAAACAAATGCTTTTTTTTTTTTCGATCTGCTTTACAGTCCAAATTTTTAATAATTTTTCTGTCACTCTCCAAACTATTTAACATTAAGTGTTTAGTTTGTGTTGCATATTACCATTATATATAATGATACAGCACTTTATGGAAAAGACACTTACTGTAAGCTTAGGCTTATAAGTGCTGCTTTTTATCACTTTCTAACCACAAACACACAAATAATTCTTTCTCATACTTAAATTTTCTCCCCAACAAAACATCAAATTCAAAATATGGCATTCAAGCTGACTTACAATCATGTCAAATTGGTGTTACATGATGCTGTAATTGTTACATGATGCTGTAATTGTTACGATTATGCTGTAATTGTTACACGATGCTGTAATTGTACTATTATACCTCTCATTCATACTAAAAATAAAATTTGTCATAGATTTAGTACTCACCTTAATAGGAATGTAGAGGGGAAACCAGCTGAACATACCTGGCGAGTGAGTGGCAGGAACTATACCTATGTGATTAAAAAATGTATATTCTATTAAATAATGATCACAAATAAATATAATATAATATGCAAAGTTACAATTCAGTCTGACAGACCCATGTACTACGGGTACACTGAAACAAAAGTCTGGTCAAAACAGACGACTATCCATAATTATGAAAATATTCACTTTATTTTAAAATGTTTTAGTCTTGATAATTCTATTTTGTTACCTTTTTTTCCCCATGCTTGTTAATGCATTTTATCAAATAGTGTTATGATATTTTTTTGCTTCTCCCAAATTCAGCGACCCTGTTAGATCTTTTGGGGTCTCTCTGACAACTTTAATTCTTTAAATTAGCCTAAGAGACCATCAGAGTCGATCCAAATACAGGGCACCAATGGAGAGAAAAAGTACAACCAGAGGTCACTGACACCATAGCAGCAGATAAGTATTGTTTGATGATGTCATATATATTGTGACGTCATCAATGTAACAATTAAGTATACGGTCGTAGTGCCCCTGTAGGCTGTTACTTTTTCTCCCCATTTAACTTCTTATGTGATAAACATCCAGCTGAGATGTAGCTCATGAAGAATGCCTAGCCAGTTTTGAACCCAGGACCTTCAGCGGAGCTGGCCAGGACCTTGACCAATAGACCACTTCGATGCTTGACCACTAGACCAATTCGATACTTAACCTCAATTATAGTATAAACCAAAATAAATATCCACTCATTTTTTGGTCTTAGTTTTACATAAATGTCATGGAGAAACACAAAATAGATATAAATGTTATCAAAAAGTCAAATCCTAACTTTCAAACCCCTAAATTATCTCACTGTACAAATTAACTTGAAGTTTCCTACCTCTGCAATGATAATTTTTTCATCATTATAGTCATTTATGATGGGCAGAGAAGCAGCAGATAATACAATGGAGAATATAGCAAACTTATTTCTCTCCCAAAAGTGTTTTTTATCAGCAAGAAAGTTGGGATATGAATTTTTGCAAAAATTTCTGTCCATTTTGTACTGCTCCATGCCAATTATGGAAAAATATGCTCTAAAACCAAGTGGATATTTATTATGGCTCCCAGTATAAGACACTGATTTTTATCAGAGTACATATAAAAATACCCAAACTTACTTAATGTAATTTCGCCATACAATATGCAGTCGAAATAGCCAGCAAATCCATGCAAAACTGAATCAAGTTGAACATTGTAGTTGAGGCAGCCATATCGACTGTTGTCTGATCCATCTGTAAAAAGACATAATTTTAATTTTTTTTGCTTTTCAAGTGTTGCAGTGTATGCAAGCTTGAAATCTACGTGTATAAATATATGGTGAGGTAATTCAGGAAAAATTGCGAATCACCTTTGACAATAGAAATGCCCAACATTCAAAGATACGAGAGGGTTAATATTTTTATTCACTACACTCAATTTTATTGGACCATCACATTCTCTGAAATTATCAGTTCAGCCGGGCACTGAAGTTTACTTAGGGTGGAAAGGAAAACTTTTAGACCACCCCCACTTTTTGTTTTCTAAACTTTTAAATTAAGATATTAAGAAAATAACGGTCATCCCACTTTTTCTCTTTTGGAGAACCCCCCCCCCCCTCCCCCCTCTCCCCCTCTCACTTGAGCTGAACACTTCCACTTCGATTTACGCATCTTTACTCTCAGATGATTTTATATCCATTCTTTACATTCCAATAGCAATTCTAACCATTTTCCCTTATTTCCAGATGAAAGGTTTTAGCAACCAAATTTTGAGTGGGGGCTGTTCCTTTAAAAAAGAGAGGGGGAGACAGGAAAGTTTTTGAAAATGAAGGGGAAGGGGGGTTTCTCCAAAAGAGAAAAAGGTGGTTGACCAGTATTTTCTTAATATTGTAATGTAGAAAAAAGAGGGGGTGGGGGAGGGTCTGAAAATGTTCCTGTCCATCCCTCCCCCCCTTTTTAAATGGAACAGCTCTGGATGATTTAATTTATAATTTCATTTAAGAGATCGTACTCAAGTGTACGCAAACTTTTGTGCCCAACTGTAGGTATCTCTTTGTAATTTACCTCTGTTCGGGTGCTTGAAGGTGAACAAAGGTTGAGCTGCATCTAACAAATGGACGTTATGAAGACGAACAACATAAGGAGTTTCGTACGGAGAGTCTGGTGATTTGTTAGGATCTTTGCACATCCTGGCTTCATTATAAAGTTTTGTAGACATCAGCGGAGCTAGGTAAGAGGTGTATGAAGCAGGGATGCTGATTCCATCATCTGAAAATGAAAATTATAAGTTATGATAAGATTGTCTTCTATTGTATTGTGACTATTTTCTCAATGCTACTGATCTAACAGTATATTGTATTGTACTGTGTTGTAATGCTAACAGTTTGAAGCCTATCCAGCTTATTAATATGATTGGATATCACAGGCAGACATAATGAAGAGATCATAAGGCTTGGAGTTCAACCCATTGATATCATAGTTCTAAAGCAAATTTAACAACAGTTCAACAGAGCACTATTTCACTTGTCCAAGCCCTACTACACATCACCCAATGAAAGGGGTCCATTACTTGCCTCAGCATAGACATGTGTAAGCAATAAATGATACATAACCTAATCAGACCTTTAGTATTGAATTAGTAACTAATAAAAATTACCTTTGAGGAATTTCTGAGCACCATCTAGACATTCAGGAGACAGCTCGTTATCCCCAAAAGAGCCAAGAAGCTCGCTGACGATTATATCGGCCTTCTCTGGAGGCTCCCAAAATCGCATGTCACAGCAGAAGATGGAGACCTGGTCACCCCACTGGTCTTCTTTCAAGTTTTCTAGCCTGCAATCCAAACACAAAGTGAACTAAAACGACCAGTTTGCCAACCCCATGCATGCTCGGTGTCTTATGCTGTGACATGATTATTACAAAGATGGCAATTAGTTTCCGTAATCTTGGTTTATGCAATCTAAGTGATGATGGATTTTACATAAGTTTCAAATGAGTTAAAAATGTGTACTATATATACCATCCATGGCTGGAGTTCATATAGGTGTCACTTTGAATACTGAACAGACTAGCATCCTCCTGTGGGATAGGTTAAGAACTGCCGCAGAATTGCAGGGAAGTAATCTAGTGTTGAAAATTTACTTTTCGTACTTCTAATGAAATCAAGGTACAGCTGTACCACCACCCGGAATCAGTAGGTAGCTGATACTCAAATTCAAGAAGAAAATGGTCGGCGATCAAATTTAGATAATTCTAGGGACGTAACTAACAATGTATTACATAAAACAAACCAGCACTTACGTAACAACAGCATTGGGGTTCTTTTCAACTGCATAGACTCTGATTTTTCTGTCAGCTTTTGTGGCTGCCCTTAAAGATGCTTGGACTAGAGGGCCTCGTCCTGCACCAAGTACCATCACAGTTCTGTGAAAAGAATAATCGATGAATAAGACAAAAATTATGATCCATCAAAGGATGTAAGAAGAGGAAAACTTTGTAACCTCTAAATATTCTAAATCTAGTATGCATGTCAGTCCTCAACTAGTATGTTACACATGACAGTACCAGAAAAACTAGCAGCTGGGTGGTTTAGTGGTAAGACGCTTGCCTGCTCCTCTGAATGACCCGTGTTCAATCCCAGGCCTGGGCAACCTTTCATAAGCTTTATCCCAGCTGGATGTCATTCGGATGAGACGTTAAATTGGCAGTCCCTTGTAATCAGTGTCTATGCTGAGGCAAGTATAAGATCCCACCCATGGGGTTAATGTGTAACCAGGGTGGACTCCTCCTCTCCCTCACCTCAATCAACCCCCGATAGCGGCAAGAACTTGCCTTAGAGAGCTGCACTTCCCATATCTATCTATCCATCTTAGTCGCCACCGATTTCTGGTACTGTTATATGTAACAGTTGAATAAATGACTCACTCACTCACTTACTTAATTTGAACATAATTTGCTAGTGTAGAAATTGATATCATTGTAACACACAAATAATATCTAGCCATTTCCACCACAACTGAGAACCACATATTATTAAGCCATAGATTTATAAATAATCATTTCTTTATTATATTATTTCATTTATCATTTCCAACAGCGACTTACTGAATATTAGTATCCTTCTCTTCCGGCAAAACTCTGTCCAGCAAAGCATAATAAACTGCCTGGAAAGAACAACAGTATGTACAACACATGAATGAAATATTTTACGATAGATACTGACACAATTTATAATGTAACATTCATGTAAAATTTCACAACATGCACTCAGCCCTACCTTTTGATACTGAGAATATTTCACTGGGTCTTTTTCAAACACTTCGTAAGTTTGAGATTCTAAGTTATCCTTCAGAGGCTGCAAATAATAAAATAAAATCCATTTAGTAAATAAGGCACCTATAAAGTTTTCCTTTTCCAATTCTACATTTATTTTATTTTATATTATTTTATTTATTATTATCAATTCGATATATCATTTCATACATCATTTCAGAGACAGAAACCCCTGAGGGCTTATGAGTCTCCAGAAAGTCACACCAATAAATAATACAGGTTTAGTTGCAACACAGAAGGTTTATCAAGCCATTACAATGATGTAAACAAATTTGATTAATAAAACTACAATGTATCATGTGATGTATAGTATAGTCTGATACAACATAAATTAATATTTTTCTTGACACTTCTTGGAAAATTTGTAGGATTTATATAAGAATAACAGTTAATATCTAGCCTTGGTTACTGAGCAAACCACTGCTACTGAACAGCGAACTCTGATGTGTCTAAAATCAATCATGGCCGATTCATGTCAAATAAGCACACACAATGTCTCAAAGCAATTAGGTCTGAAGCTTAGTCAGCTTATATAACCAGCTGCCAGAGGCAGAAATATTGATGAGATGGTAAAGTTTGGAGTCAACACCATCTACCCCGCGGGTGAGGTCTTTTACTTGCCTCTATCACTGCTACAGAAGCAGCCAATTTATCAATTCACTCACCTGGAGAGGACACTGCAGAAAGTCTTCGTAGCCTCTCGCAAACTTTTCTAAATTGTCCGGAGGATCCTGGTTCTGTGATGAAAAGAAAAGGTCAAATGTTAAGGTGACGTTTATCGTCTGTCATCAGCATATGCTCTCAACCGCCTTCACACAATATCATTGGTCAGATATGGTCACATGTCTCTTTGTATGCTCCCTAGGGAGTTGAGAATGGCTTAAGCTTGAACAGGCCTGCCAAGGGTGTAATTGTCATAGTCGGTTGAGCTCATCCATGAGGATAACACACTCTAAACCCAGACATCATTATTATTATTACTACCATGCACTAGATGTATATCATTTAAGGCTCATTTCATCACTCACATATATATTCATTATTTGAAAAGTTGTGATATGGATGCATTCTTATTCTAATTCCAATTTCTATTTATTTGTTTCTAATCATGAAAAAAAAAGAAAAAAAGGAAACTAACATGTTAATATTGACGCAGGGGATTCCAGCCTTAAATGTTTTTCTTTGTATTGTTTCCCTTGTATTAATCGCAAATATATTTATGTTTTTTGCTGTAAATTTATTAATTCTGAGTTCTGATATGAAAGTGCCAAGACACTAATTACAATAACAAAACCATTAATGAGGTTGTGTAATTGTATTCAAATACTACCAAATTATTCAATTACCTGCCAAACATGATCTAAGTACTGTTGGTAAGTCTTCAGGCTCTTCTCGGGATGGCGGAGATAGCCAGTGATGATGATCTGGATGTCCAACTAAAAATCAGAAAAATGTAAAAGCAATATGACTATATATGTTTATTAAGTTCCAGTACAAGAATGGGCTTATCGAGCTGAAGCTACAATGCATTTGTACTGAAAAGTCACAATGGAGTTGTAAGGTAGCGTGTGAAAATTTATCAAAAATCTTAAGGGATCGAAAAAAGTCGAGAAGGATTGGTCTGGTTACGTGGAGGTTACCATAATTCGCGACAAATTGCGTCAAATTATTTGGTCACAACAGTTAGGCTTTGGGGCGGTTACCACATCGATATTTATGGTAACTGGAAAGTGGGCTACCATCGTTGAACCTTATTTCGATCCCTGCATTTTTATGAAAGGTGTTTACCAATGAGGTGAGACTTCATAATTTTGTTCTAAAAGCGAAGACGAAATGTTCAAAACAATTTGATTTAATTACCATAGAATAATATCAATTTAAATTCAATTCTATGGCGAGTTTGTTCCATATTATACTTCATCTGCTACTGCCTAATATGTCAATAGACTCAATACACCAAAATAATGATGATAAAGTGCCCTATCAAGAGGAAGCAACGCTGGGAAAAACGTATATACATATTGAAAATAGGTATAAGTCACTAAACTATAAGAGCTCACCTTGTAGAGATGTTTAATCAAAGCCTGGTGGGCTCGAGATAGCACCGGAAAGCCCTGTCTGTTGGATAGAAATATAGAAGTGTTAATGCTGGCGCATTTAATCGGTTCACCCAGCCATCTCTCAATAATATCAGCCGAAGGGAGGTCTGCAGTGATTTCGAGACAAATGCCGATTCTCTTGCTGTTGTCGCATAAAGTGCGGAAGGTGTTCCACCTGTTGAAAAAATTGTAAACACACATCACATTTTATTCCATCTAATCAAAGGCGCCAGCTGGTGAATTTAATCATTGAACTATGTGCAGAATACACTGCACAATAATAAGAAGGTCGCACACTACACATAAAATCAGCGGATGATCTGCAGCTCAGAATGACCAGACCACGATTTGCATGAAAAAGCAAGTGTCTTATTCAAAGTGCGTACCCATCGTTTATCAGGTCTGCGAGTGTTTTTAGCCAATCAGAGGCCTTCTCCTGGGGAGCTGCGCATTCCCAAGTCTTGTGGGGTGCACTAAATTCTTAATACAACGTATTTGTATACCGGGAATTTCAATGATTATAACGACAATCGTCTTAAATGAATGGTACATGAACAACATCTGATGTATAAGTAACAAGTAAAAAGATCTTTTACCAGTTCCAGGTGTCCACTGTACATGCAGTGGGCTGAGGCAATCTGCTTCCTTCTCCTGAAGCTGATGAGTCGGCTGGTTCGAAGACTTCATCTCGTTGATCTATAGGTGCTTTCAGCGGAACTTGTATCCATACCTTATGCAAAATCATTTATTCATGTATATTTAATGTATATAATGCATTAAAGAACTGGCTACTTTTCCCTAAGACTGCTTAATAGTGGCTACTCGGGCTAGTAAAAAAGATTCTCATTTTTAATTTGATTTTTTAAAGTAAATCATAACAATGAGTAACAATTGAAATAGTCATTGGTTTTATACTGTAAGGCGAGTTGCAGTTTGAAAAAACCTAATTAAAGACGTTCTTGAGACCAATATTTTCAAGTTTTCAAGACCAAGTTATCAGTAAACAAAAACCAAACAGTTCCTACATATAAATTTAATATAAAAAAATCATAGTGAATCTGCACATAAACCATCTTCCCAATGGCTGTGGGTTACTCTTGTTTGAGAAAAGTAAGAACAAGAATCATTGCCTGATTTTATCGCATTTCTGCGGATTTTGCTGCTGTAACCCTCTAGCGGTAAATGCATGACTAAGTAGGTCAGTCATTACAAATGGCGCACCAGCGTTTCAAAAGAATCAACCGGGCCACATTGCAGCGCTAAAAATAGAACACTGACGCTGATTTGGTTGATATGAATAAACCAGCTAATTGAGTCCATTTCTAGCAAGGCCACCCAGCGTAGCTGTGTAGGGAAGGAGGCCTTGAATCAGGAAGATGCAAATAAACTGGCAAACATTGATCAATAACCACTTGTACTCACTGTGTGATTATGGCCTTGAGAGATGTCATCATTGATAATTCGAGCAAGATTGACATTGTATGGTCCACTCAGTGAGACCATTATGGCCGGAACGCTCAGGTGACTCGCAAATTTCAGTTCTTGCGCAATGGCCTTGAAAAAGAATAAGAAACCATAATTATGATAATGCCAACGTACAAGACACAAGAAAGTTTCTTTACACAAAGGGTTACATCCAAGAAGCAAAATGAACAAACACTAAAAGTATTGGTATTATCATTATGTCATCACATCCTAGTTTGGGTCAACTCATGGTCAACTCTTAAAGCCAGATGGCTGTGGTCAGAGTTGCCCAAGAAAAAACAAAAATACATGAACTAGGAATAATTGAAAATACAAGTGAACAATGAGTATGTGGTTAACATGAAAGAAAAATAAATCTATACATGTAATGTATATAAGTTAATAGCGCGTATGGCAAATCGACCAATGAGAATTGTCGAAAGAAAACGAGCTTGGCTCTGATTGGCCAAGCGATGTTGCTGAAGAAACCCATGCCGGGTTTCAGTCAGATTGAAACGAAACTTTGCTCGTCTACCGGAGCTAAAAAACGCAACAAGTCCGTGCCATTACGAAAGGCACGCACTAATTGATGACGCATGCGCACATCTCGTAGGAGCTCTCTGGGACACCGAAGAATTGTGAGACAGAATTAATTTACAAGAGCATTAAATAAATAAAAAATTAAAAAAGTGTTTCAAATAGTATAAACAGCCGAATATATATACACAATCACATTAGGGTTAGATGTTTAGAAGTAGCTTATTCAAATACAATGCATATATATCTAGTTGTGATTGAAAATACAACGTGGACACAGATCAGTCACTTATATGGAAGTCACATGATCATTAACATTTTTAGATTATATGAGCAGATAATATACATGATATATATATAATATTTCGAAAGGGCCATAGCATGTAATTCAGTAATAAAAGACATGAACAATTAGATACAAACTTAGAACCCAAAATAAAAACAACATGACAATGGCTTTCAGACTCCATAAGCATGAAAAATCAATATACGTTGTTCATGCATAGTAGAGCTAGGAATCGGTTAAATTTTTTGTAATCGATTATCGATTAATATAATAATCGAATATTTGATGTAACCCACACAAAGTGTTAATGCTGTGCTACTTCAATGAAATAGGTATTTTTTTATACCAAAATCTATCAATTTCTATATGAATCATTAGTACTTGCAGTTCAATCCAGGTGGCAGCACATGACAACTTCGGCCACCTGGTGGATTTTTGCGGAAAAAGGAGCAATAATATAGCGCGTGAAGTTATCGAGGTTCCAAATCAATGATCGAGAATCAAATTTTTCAGATTTTCGATTCGATTAATTGATAATCGTCGATAATCGTTGAGCCCTAATGCATAGTATGAGCCAACATTCACTATAATTTAAGTCATTACCTTCTCAGAGTTTTTTCTCACGATCACATCTGTAGAATCAGTTTGAATCCATTTTGATATTCGACCCACAACAAGGCTGCCCCAGTCTGAAAAATTGCAATCAAAATATTTAGCAATAAAAAATAAACCCGATCCAAAACATGATGAAAAAACCCCCAAAAAAACGCTTATAATTCACAATGTTTTATGTCAAATTCATAAGAGACAACTACCTACCATTACTAGCTAACAACAGATCAGATCGCGTCAAAGCACCTGTGCGATCTTTAGCTGGGCCAACGAAAAATTCTCTACGAAATCGTGGATTCACAATTGGGATGCAGACAAAGTCAAACCTAGAAAAAATCAGAGGAAAGTCAAAAAGCAACTCATGTTGTGTGCAAGTTAATAATACCACAGTTAACAGCAAAAGCAGATTTTCTCTGAATTTCTTGAAATTCATCCTGAAACACATTTTAGCCAGAAATCATGAAATAGCAGCTGGCTAGTGAAAAAGTTGAGGGACTTCAGTAGTGACATTACATTCGGTGAAAATACATCAAAATTACATATTATTCTTAAAAAGGTCAAACTTTGGTTCTTTTACTTCAAAATAATTTTGCTTATTGCTTTGTCAATAAAAAAATAAAAAGTGAAGGTTTCCAAACATACACTTAAATATTACTATCTATTCAGAGAAGGCAAAAAAATGGCCCATTTTCATGAAATCGCATTGTGTTACAGTCGCTTGAATTGTAAAAGCGCCAATGATATTGCAATATTTTCATCATAAATAACCAGGTGTTGACTAGAAAAGATTGCCTGGATGAAAAGAAAGCTGGATTCAACAATAGCAATGGCCCCACAGACCATGTAGCAACCATATACCCCACAAATGGCAGGTGTGGGAGTTCATATGTGCACAGGTTATGTATCATTACATACATGTTGCAAAACAGCAGTAAAATTAGCAAAACATGACATATTATCACATTCTTAAAAATTTTGATGATTGCATTTGTCATTTATGTCCTGTGCAATGTTATAGTTGGCACATTTGCATGCAAATTCCACTGGGGTTGAATAATTCTGATTCCAACTGTATTTCTATGATGATGAAAGGTACATAAAAATACATTAATTCTGACGTGTCAGAGGACCTAGGGCAACAGCACAAATTCATCTGAGAGCGACAACTCCAAGCGTCTCTAATCAACGTCTTGTTTACCACACTATAGCATTACTACCATCTTGCACAGAGAGTGAGGTTATCATTTGGAAGCTAGTTCAAAACGAGACGAAAATCCAGAAAATGGCAATAGCAGTTTTTTCCATTACAAAAGTTGCAATATGTAAAAGCTCTACTAAAACGAAAGGAACCACAGAATTTCGGTTTGTCACAAATGAAGAACATGATCCTGCGAAAAGGGCAACAGCTTTTTAAATCTTTGAATCATCAATTACCAGATGCTAATTTTCATTACCATTCTGATTCATGATCATTCACCATTTACTGATGGGCACTTATTCATTCAACCATGACCTAAAAAAGGCCAAATATTCTTTGTTTGACCTCGCAATTAGTGTTTAATGAAACTTCTCCTGTACTCTTAAAGGGTCGTTTTCAAATTAAAAGTTCCGTAGCAGATATTTGAATTTCTTTGAATGGAGACATTGAACATTCTGATGTTGTACAGCTAGGATGTCTGTGTTCTGGTAACCTTGGTTTTTTAAATAGTTCGTTCTGTTTGGTCATTATTGTGACCAATCTAGTCTCTCCAAAGTGTATACAAGTAGCAGACTAATTATATATCTACTATTATCTAGTGTACTGAAGTTTAACTGCACAATTTTACTGGTGGTGTGATAAACACAGCAATCTTTCACCGAATTCGATACAGAAACTCTTGTCAAACTAGTGTAACTAAGCACATGTGAGCCAATGCAGGATACACTTGCAGCTTCCCCTAAAAGAACTTGCAGCTTCCTTGCTCTAAAGAACGTGACAAGTGACAAGTGCGAGTGTTCATTAATAACCGCCAGGGGGCATGGGGAGCTATTAAAGGAAACTGGTTGTACTATATTCCATTTCCGTTAACTCCGGCAAAAGTGGAGAGTATTTCAATTGTCCCACGTGACTTCTCGTTCCGGCCAACTCGAGCCTGTGTTCGGATTAAAACTCTTATTTGTCACCTGAGTAACCCGTGCAACTTAATCAAATACGGCCTAGGTGTTGTCGAAGTTTACTAAATGATAAAAAGTAATTTTCATAATTTTTTGGTGTAAGATGCAGGTGATGGGAAAAAGTGCAGTATAGCGGACCCAAATTCACTACCTTATTATGCGAGCCTCCTTGCCAAGCATATGACGTCAAATCGTTGAATTCAATGTATGACGTCACAAAAAATGACGATGGATTTCACTTTCTAGGTGACACATTGCTTATTTATTTATTTTTTTCTCGGGGGCTACTGCCCCCTAAGACCTAACCCCAGCTATGATACGCAAATGCCAGCACAAAATACGGCCAAAAATTGTGATGTTTTAAATATTTCATGGACACCAAATATAGGCATAAAGTTGGGTCCGCTATACTGCACTAAACCCAGGTAATGTCATATTCTTTTAACTCCGCCTTATATGTTATATGTATGTGATAAACAATTACACAAGGTACAGGCCAATGATGGTATAAAAAGGGAAATGATTGGTCACACTTGAGTGAACTTGTTTCTGAGATGGCACCACATCCAGCTCTCAAGAGCGCGAGCTGACCATCAGTAACTGAGAGCATTTGCACGGACTCAATCTGCATTGGAATTTGGAGGTTTATTAAAATTGCAAAAAAAAAAAGAAGAAAAAAAGTCACATGTCTTTGTCTGTCAAGCAGGCTTGACATGACTGACACACACCACAAACTGGAGTTTGAATCTTATGTGTACATTTATCACTCTATATGATATATACCCAAGAGATCCAGCTTCGTCAAGGGTTGCATTGATGTCAGCCACATTAGTTATTTCCAATCCACAAGACACATGTTGCCGGTTCGACGCCATTTCTGAAGTTTATTGCGGGCTGCAAAATCAGGAATACAATAACTTTGCTTGCATTGATTATATGATTAAACGGGAAAAGTATGATATTTCAATGACAGAAAGCAATATTTAGTACCGTTAATTTTGACACTATGTACACATTGGCTTTATATACAACAAAGTTTTAAAAGACGCAACATTATTCGTCTTGCACCGCGTTTTAGAATTCTCAAGAAATTGCCATTAGAGGGCAGCAATGGCGACCGATGGCGATTTTATTGGCACGATCGAAGAAGATGATGATGTCCGTGTTGTCTCAGAAAGCTCTGACAGCGAATCGGAGGTACAGAAATGTCGGGATATATGTTTTCTTTCAGTTAATAAGGATGTTACTAACGATACACTTGCGTAAATTTGCAAAGTCTTCAATGAAAGTTTGGCTTTCTGTATTATCGCCATAAACAACAACACGTGGATTGAATCCACAATGTGAATCCACATGAAGATACATGTTATTGACAGCTGTCAATTTTTTTACAGGCTGTCAAAGCTACCAAGAAGAGAACCAAGCGTACAGCTTTTCCAAGTTTGAAGAACAGAGCTGAAGAATTTAGTGAAGAATTCGTTTTTGATGATCTAGTATGTTTTCTTTCAATTTAAGTGACATCTATAACAATTTTGTTATTTCTGTGGTGAAATTCTGTGATATATTTGTGGAGTTTGACCAACAGTTACAGCACTTTATTTATTTCTTTGTATTGTGTGCAGGATGATGAATACTATGAAAAGTTTGGTCTTGATATGACAAAATATGCGAAGAAGAAAGTTGTCATCAGCACTTTGGATGAAAAAATTGCCAGTGTTAGAAAGCAAAAGAGAAAAGAGGTAGTTATCTGCAATCTGTATGATCCTATGGTTATCTAATTTAACAACATTTTGATAATTAGATAATGACAAATTGAATCTGGCCATTGTAGAAACAGGAAAATGAGAATGAAGATACGAAAAATGAAAATGGTGAAGGCAGTAATGCAAGTAGTGAGGAAGATGAGGGAGAGGACTTGTCAAGTGAAGAGGATGAAACATTTAAGAAAGATGGTGAGAAATTAACAAAATAATTAAATGACTAATATAGGAGTCAATTCGGAGTTAAAAACTTACTCTTATATGAAAGTTTGCATGAGGTGTTGACTATACCAGCAAAGCTGTCAGCTGAGAATAATCAGGGATTGTTCATATATTATCGTACATTTGGTGCGAAACATACTTTCATGGTGTCAATGACAGTTAATAAATTAATGTTCATTTTGATGTAGGTTTCATTTATGATGAAATATTGTAGAAAATTAATATAATGCATTTATTTTCCTTTACAGATATGCTGAGAGTCAAAGAAAAAAAGAAAAAGAAGAAAAAAGGCACTGAGGAGGTGATGATGCCATGAATGACAGATGTACTTCTGTCATCTATAGATACTTATTATTGTAAACATTATCTTTGATGTGTTATGAATGTTTTTGTTTTAGGAAGAAAAGATAGAATTTGCAGAAGAAATTGACACATATAATGCTGATCTTGCTTTCCAAGACATGAATTTGTCCCGCCCTCTACTCAAGGTATATAACAAATCCATGAGTTCTGCTTCATCTGCATCAATTAAAGCTCTCTCGAAATGTATCAATTTTGCAATGGATTTATATATATATACGTAATTGCAATATGGTTTTCAGGCTCTGAGCAGTATGGGGTTCAATCAACCAACTCCAATTCAATCTGCCACTATACCTGTCGCTCTGCAAGGACGAGATATATGTGCGTGTGCAGCTACAGGAACAGGTTTGTGTGATTATTGTGTCTTACGTTTGGTATCAAAATTCTGTTAGAATTAATGGAAAGCAGTCTTTTATTATGAGTTAACAGAGTTATTATGTTTAGTAAAATTTCGATATAGTTTTCATATAAATTGACTGTATGAATGTTACTTTGTTACAGGAAAAACTGCAGCATTCATGCTTCCAGTCCTTGAACGTCTTTTGTACAAACCAAAACAATCCCCCGTCACTCGAGTGTTAGTTGTAACACCTACAAGAGAGTTGGCTGTTCAGATCCACCAAGTGTCACGTCAGCTTGCACAGTTCACTAGAGTTGACATTTCCCTATCAGCTGGTAAGTTCAACAACAATTATTGTCATAAGTCTATACTGGTCTGCAGTTATTAATAGTTTTTCATTATACAATGAGACAGTCAGTCACAATGTTGGTATTTTTAAGACCATCTCTCTCATTTCAATTCCAAAATCAAGTTTAGTTTTTAAAATCTTACTCAGGACCTATATGTGGTAATGAAGTGAGATTATTTGCAGTCAATAACACATGATAATAATATGTATATATATATATATGGCTTTTATTGACATTTGTTCATGTCAGAAATGATGAATGAATTTTTTTTTTTCAGGTGGCCTTGACATAAAGGCACAGGAAGCCGCGCTTCGATTAGGTCCAGATGTTGTTATCGCCACGCCTGGTCGACTGATTGATCATCTGCACAATTCTCCATGTTTTAATCTCCAAAGTATTGAAATTCTTATATTAGATGAAGCTGATCGAATGTTAGATGAATACTTTGCTGAACAAATGAAAGAAGTGATAAGATTGTGTTCTCGCACCAGACAGACAATGCTGTTCTCTGCTACGATGACTGATGCTGTAAGTAGTTCTTCTTTTAAACTTTTAAACAACTACAGTCATTGAAATTGGGGCAATAATGATGACGTGCAGGAGCGAATCTGAAACATTCTGAGTGACAAGAGTGATAGATGTGTCCCTATCTAGAAGTCCAGGGATGTGATTTTTCTGTTTTTTTCCGGAAATCCGGTTTTTTTGGCATGTGAAATTGACCCTCGTGATTTGTGCAAATTCAATTTTTTTTTTGTCTGGAGGGGGGGGGGGGGGGAGGGGGAGAAGTGGCCCTGACAACGAGTATCGCCGGACTTGTTCATCCTGACATTTTCAGGTTTTTTTATCACTGATCAATCACATCCCTGAAGTTTCTGTGCCAGACTGTTTTGAATCCATCTCTGGTTTCGTTATTATCACCTACAACCTTGTTGACGGTGCAAATTTCGCTAATGGCAGCTGTAAATATGCTGGTAGACATCAACCTCATACAAGTTCATTTCTTCTGTTTGTGAAAATGTTATATATGTAAGGCAGGTTTAATGTTTTGAAATAAACTGAACTGACTTGAAATCAAACATGAATGATGACATTTGCCATTCTGCACAATTACTCAGTCACAAATTCTATTCCATAATAGCTACCATTACACAATTTGCCTATTTTTCATTACAGGTGCAAGATTTGGCAGCCGTTTCCCTGACATCACCGATTAAAGTCTTCGTTAATCAGAATACTGATGTTGCATTAAATCTGAAACAAGAATTTATCCGTATCCGTGCCAACAGAGAGGGCGACAGAGAAGCAGTAATTGCTGGTAAGTGTTTTGATATTATTGCAACTTACTTTTATTGCTAAATTGTAAGCTTTGTTTGTCATTTTTGTTAGTAATTAGACTTTAAAGGTCATGGGCAATCAAAATCAAACTTTACCAGTATGCGACATAGAATACTAGAAACTTGAATTCCGAATTTCACATAATTCTGACTTTGGTGTAAAAAGATATTAGCGTTTATTTACGCCAAGTCACACAACGGCATTTTGGGTGCGATCACTGAAGCGTAACTGGGTTAACTGAGGCAGTGACGTCAGAGTTGCTGCTGCAGGCTCCATCCACTGTGGAAATAGTATACTGAATATATGGGAAGTGACACATTTGTGGATTATAGTCATTATCACATTGTTTAGTGATGTTAACGGAATAATAAGTTTGTAGGCCTACTGGTTTATCAATTATTCCAGGGAGAAAATAAGTTTAATACTGATAATTATGAAAGAAAAGTATGAATTAACAGTGAAAATTATTGAAGTGCAAGCACCAAGGGTTAATTTAGGCTTCTTTCTTTCTCATGCATGTAGGTAATAGTAGATGAGATATTGTTTTGGAAAATGTGATAATTGTTCACGTTTTTCTCTTACTTAGTAGCCTACTATAATTCTATATTATTTATGGCCATGAAACCCCAAAAAAGCACAACCACATAAATTTAGACATTTTATGATGTTTCAAGCATGTAAAATGTAAATAAAGATCATAATTAACTGGATGGCATAAAAGGAGATGAATAAGAGAGTCTGATCCTGCAACAACCTATTTATCATGAAACAACATAATAAAGTCAGTCACTTTCATTTTGAGTAAGCAAGCCTGATTCTATGGCAGTCTTTTAGAATTTAGGTCATATGACCTAAATAGTATTTCATAGATAAGTGATTCAACATGGTTTCACATAAATTTGTATATATACGTGAAATAAAAAGTAATGTCTATTGATATCAGAATGCAAAATCATTATGTCCTATTAATTATTTACAGTTTAAATTATGATCAGTATTTTCATAGGCAACACAACCCTGATAAAGCTTTTATTTTACTTTGGTGATATTTGTATTTTATTCTTATCTATCTCTATAACATGCTGGCATTTAATTAGAATGTAGATGATTATCTTTATAATTGTTTATATAATCATCTTTGGGGGTCTGCAAGGCAATTACCAATTAAGAATTTGACATGCCTCAGTGGTCTGCCCAAAACTTTGAACTGGAATGAACAGCTTGTCTTTGAAATATTATGATGATGTAATCATAACTGCTTCTTAGAGGGGCATTGTTTATTAACTGTCTAGAAATAGGACACCATTGTGTATTATCAGCAACTAAGAACCAGCACAGTATATCAATAACAATAGCCAACCCCCCCCCCCCCCCAAGTCCAAAATTTAAAACAAAACTTCCTAGAATTGCCAAATTTCAAAATTTAAGCTGATTTATATTACGAATATTACTACGAAATCAGGTAACAGTAGGGAAAAGGTTAACACAAGCCACATTTCGAATGTATGTAGATCAATTGTAAGAATATATATATACGCACAATTATTTAGAAGGGTATCAGCTGATTGATAAATATATTCTCATTTTCTAATAATGAACCCTGGTAACCAAAAAAATATTTTAAAAAGTTGCGCATTGTATAAGTATTATTAGTACTGCTATAATCTACTGAAATGCATATGAATTAATAATTATTGTATTTTAAACATATATAACTATGAGTCATGCACAAATGACATCATGAAAAAATACATGAAAAAAAAAATAATAATAATTATATTTATAACCAGTAAAATTATGTAAGCTAGCCCTTGTCCTTCATGAATATATGATCCAAGTTATACTTAATAATTTGGGTGTCATAATAGCATCAAATTCATTTAACTCATCCAAGCTGCCAGGGTTATCCATGCTGTGTGCCATTCAACAGCAGCAACTCTGACGTCACACGGACGGCCCTGGAGGCAGTTACTGGAACTACAGTTTTTGGATCCTTACATTTGCGAAAAGAGCGGGAGTGCGACAAACTTCGTTTTTTGTTGGTAAAATTTATGCTAAAGTCAGTTTTTTCACTGCAGACCTTATAAATGAACTTATAGCTATCAGATAAGAACATTTTCGCTAAAAGTATGATTTTGATTGCCCATGACCTTTAACACTTTAACACTGACAAATTACCATTGACTTTAACACTGACAAATTACCATTGACTTTCAGCACTTGTCAGCAGAACATTTCACGACCAGTGCATCATATTCATTCAGACGAAAGTCCAGGCACATCGTATGCATGTTGTGCTAGGTCTACTTGGAGTAAATGTTGCCGAATTGCATGGAAACCTTTCTCAAGCACAGGTATATTATACATCTGCTTTTCAATCATAGTGGCTGTAATATCTTTGTAATATATTCAGTTTGCTAACACCCATAATGCAATGGTATTTTAACTCTCCATTGCAGGAGGTTTATACTGTGATAGAATTCCAGTCTAAACTTTAACACAGCGGCAAAGGGGCACAGACAGAAACATTGCTATTATATTACGTCAAACACTCAAACATATGTCCAAACTTATATCATTGTGCAGCTTGGAGTCTCAGCTGTTTATATATGAGCTTTTTTTTTTAAGTACAGACAATTATATGGTATCTGAGAGCATGTTTTTTATTGTGGCCCATGCTGTCCTCCGAACTGGAACTCTATCAACTCATGTAAACTAAACATTGACCAGTCTCCAGGCACTGGAGAGCTGACAACGGAATACTGAATTCATGAGACAATATTGTGGATGATATACCTTAAGGTGTTATCTAAATGGTGTCTCTGAAATTGCCAAAATTTTATTTACACCTATTTCTTTTCCTTTCAGAGGTTGGAGGCTTTGCAGAAGTTTAAAGATGGAGAAGTTGATGTGTTATTAGCCACTGATTTAGCTGCCAGAGGTCTGGACATTGAAGGAGTTAGAACTGTAAGTAAAACTTTAGGCTCATTGTTGATTTTGACTGCCTGCTGCTGCCCTCTTTTGTTTGTTAATCTTTAGTTAACCTTCCATTTGTACTTTAATTCCAAATTACTTCATATTTTTATTCAACTTGAACTAAAGAATGTAAAATTTGCCCCAGCCAGATAAGGCTTTGCTTCTCTTGGAGCCACGAATTTATTTTAGATAAACAATACAATAAGATAAAATTCTAAATAAATATATTAGATTTTACGGGATATATTATACAGTATTATATTCTGTCAAGCATTAAGTAATGTGATTTTGACTGCCTACTTCTGCCCTCTTGTTGTTTTGCTTGTATTGAACTTAATTTATTTGGTTTCAGGTGATAAACTTTACGATGCCAAATTCAATCAAGCATTACATACACAGAGTTGGAAGAACTGCTCGAGCAGGAAAAGCTGGTAGATCGGTCACGCTAGTTGGTGAAAAAGAACGAAAACTTTTGAAAGAGATAGTTAAGAAGGCAAAGAATCCCGTGAAGGGTAGAGTTATTCCACAGGGTAAGACTGAGTCTTGAGTCTGAATGAATGTAGATTGCATCAGCTCAAAATATGAAAAAAGAGTACTGAGAAGTAAAACTTATACAATTTAACAAATCAAATCATATGATGTATTTAGTATTATTTATCACAGTGATAATATTTAACTAATGCCTGGACTGTGTTATTACTATGAATTAATTAAGGTGCACATCATGTGTAAATATACAAAAGTACACTAAATATTTGAAATTTTGTGCCTGGAGGATACTGCTTTTGTATTTCGTTTTTTCCAATAAACTTACATTTTTGCATTTTCAGATGTAATCAACAAATTCCGTTTAAAGATAGACAAGTTAGCAAAGGACATACAAGTAATTGAAAAGCTAGAACTAGAAGAAAAGATTATCAGGATAGCAGAAATGCAAACAAATAGAGCGGAGAATATGTTAAACCCAAAAGAGAGCGACCCCGCTGAGAGGCATCGAACCTGGTTCCAGTCAAAGAAAGAACGACAACAAGATTTGGGTAAATAGTAATGGATACTATTTTTAATGTATTGTATGTTATATGTCTCAATGCTATAGTGGTCTAAAGCTTAGCCAGCTGATACGACTGACTGCCAGAGTCAGACGTAATGATGATATGATAAGGTTTAGAATCTACTCCATGTCACGCAATCACCCTATGGGTGGTTCTTTTACTTGCCTCAGCATAGGCACCGAATACAAGGCACTGCCAATTTTACGTGTCATGCACTCATCATCCAGCTCGTGATGAAGGGTATACCATATTTGCCTTTCTATGCAACAAGCATTTAACATTCAAAGATTTACAAAGCAATTTCAGAAGTTATCTGTTGATAGTGTAAAATTGTGTGCACTGTTGATTGAGTAGAACCCCACATTCTTATCGCCTCATTATAGACAGTGTCTAACTGTCTATGTTGAGGCAAGTAAAATATCCCACTCATGGGTTAATTGCATAATGTGGTGTGTAGTGGGGTCCCCCCCCCCCCCAAGCTTTTAATCTCATAAATCTGCCTCTGGTAAGTGGTCATATAAGTTGGCTAAGCTTCAGACCAGTAGCATCAAGACTGCATTGAAGACCTCCTAATTTTAAGTCCACTAATTTCTGATACAGCAGTATTCTTGCCATAGTATCAAGTTATCAACCTCACTATTAAGACCACCTCACAATAAAGTTCAGTAAATGTTGCACCGAGGGTGGCCTTAATGGCAAGGTTCCACTGTACTGATGTTTAATTTTTAAAACCATTGTAGTGGATGTGTGTGATTATTTTGTGTTGTTGTCAATACGTGTTAATTTACTGACGCATTGAATTTTAGCACGGCAAAGACTGGCTGATCCTAAAAGTCTCAGCAATAGCAAAAAGAAAAAGGAGCAGAAGAAATTCATAAAAAAGCCAGTAACAGTAAGTGTACTTTAGGTCAATCCACCACTTATGAAATGTAAGAGGATTTTCGTATCATGTGTCGATGTACTAGCTTCACAGATGGCGCTACTGGTACGACGGGCACTTGCTATGACATTACAGGTCTGTTGTCTGTGTACATTACAATGATTACATGACGTCACCACAGCCCAATTGTTGATGGCGCCATCTAGTATTGTGTTGGTGATGTCATGTATTTGTAGTTGCACTGAGTGGCCCTTGGTGTATAATTGTGCCTCCTCCACTGGAGAGCAATCTTCTGATGTCACCATTGTGAAAGTCCTCTATTAATGATCACATTTAGATCTTTTATTATATAGTTAGAATATGTTTAGTTTATCTTTATAATCTTTTTTTAGCCGGAAGACAGAGTTCAGTATGAACTACAGAAGGCAATGGAATTTTCTGCAAGGTCTTCAAAGAAAGATTTCAAAGCAAAAAGAAACAGAGCATGTTCTGAAGGTAATTTGTTTTTTTCTGAAATTTTCACAATATTCATTCAGTGCCTAGTAAGTCATTTGTACTTGTCCAAATGATGGATTAATTTTCTTGGTTGGAGAAAACAAATTGACAGCTAGTGCCTGTCACTCATTGTTTAGACAATTTGAAAGATCTCACAAACTTATGTAAATCTATAGGTATATAAATCTCTACGCAATGGTCAAAAATAGGGTTTTTGTCCGTGTTCAGTGAAAAGTCTGGGAAAAGTCATATTTCCACTTGGAATAAAATCACGGAATTTTTACGGAAAATTTCTTAGATTGTTTTTGTGCCATTTTTGTTAGTCAACCATACATCCCCTTAATTCGAACACTTCTATGTTTATGTTGGAATGTTAGTAATATATTTTTATGTGATTCCAGATGTTGGTGAGCCTGCTATAAAGAGAAAGAAGAATAAACCTGGTCAGAAGAAATCAACATTTGAGAAGGCATTGACAAACACAAGTCAAAAAGCTGTGAAGCAACTTCGAGCAGGGTAAATTAAAGATCATTTCTTAATTTCAGTTATTGTGTTGAAAGTTTTACAAATGCATTGTATTAGCTTGAATGATTGATAATGACTTCGTGAGCCTAAAAGCTGTATAAATTTAGGGCCTGTGTTGAATTACTATTTGTTTGAAATAATTAACCCCACATTGTTGTACTCGGTTTTTTTTCCCTTCCAGACCTTCCTATCAAGAAAGAAAAGACATGGCTGCCAAATCCCAAGGCAAGAAACAGGGCAATAATTTCAAGTCCAAAAGCAGGTAAAATATCAAAATTCCTTATGTTGAATTGACTTTAATAGGGCTGGTCCATTCAAAAAAGTAAGGTGGGGACCTGAAGATTTTCAGACCCCCTCCCCTCCAACCCTCGTTTTTGGTTTTTTTGAAGACCCCCCAAACCCCCTACCACCTGTATAAATTTAAATTTAGGGCTTGTGTTGATTTAATGTTTGTTTGAAATAAGTAACCTCACATTGTTGTACTTGATTTTATTTTTTTTCCAGATCTTCCTTTCCAAGAAAAGATATGGCTGCCAAATCACAAAACAAGAAACAGGGCAATAGTTTCAAGTCAAAAAGCAGGTAAGATAAATATCAAAATTCATAACTTGTATTTACATTAAATGTGTTGTTCCATTTAAAAGAGTGGAGTGGGCCTCGGCCGGAAGCTTTTCGAGACCCTACATATTTTTGTTTTTTTAATGACCCCCGCCCCCCTTTATAGTTTTTATGAGACATAAAATCATATTAAAAAAGCAAATATTTTACATTTCGTGATGTGAATTTTACTTTGCTTTTCAGATACAAGAGACGTTGATTCACTTATATGGGCTTCTAATATATATAAGACCTACACTACTTAGTCGTACAATTTAATTGGTGATCTAATAAATTGTTCATATTACCAAGTGGGTTTTGTTTATGTTCCTATTGCCTCAGACAACCCAAGAACATATTTGCTCATCGTAAGTGCCGTTTAAGGTATCTGACTCCGATTGTTTGCCTTTTTGTAATTGTCAGTTCCTCTGGATTCTGTTCTCTCCACTTTATTTCTGGTACTCCTGATAGAATATCCCTTATCAAAAATGTAGTAATTGGACTACAATATATATTACTAAACACAAAACCTCAGAAAATGCTAAGCTGAAATAGTATGTGAATTTCATTTTATGGCCAGTGTTTATTTAATATCTTATATAAAAAGATATATCAAGCATGGTTGTTGAAAATAAGTGACTGACTCCCTATAAATCACATTAATGGTCTCTTCGATGTAGCATGTGAATGTCATCGAAATAATATGGCTTCTTTAAATTGCTCAACTCTGATATAAAAAAATTCCTAGATGCCACTCTACCTATCAACAAAGTTTTGGGACCTGGCCCAGCCAGAAATTATTGTACAGTGTATAACTGAATTTGTACTCATTTCTGTATTATAATATGATTATGTTATTATAGCTAAATATAGACACAACTTATATTAGGTCAACTAGACTGCGGGAAGACTTGACACAATAACTGAGCCAATACAATGTTGGACCAGTACCAAATTGGGCTTCTACAGCATTGGGCCAACAGTAGGTCAACTGCATACTTGGTATACATGGATCGTGACAGACAGTGTGCTGACCAGACAATGACAATTAAAGCCATTGGGCCATAAGTGGGCCGACATGACACTGGGCCAAAATTGGGTCGATCTGGCAGTAGGCCATCCTGCTCACAAGGCAATGGTTTCAGTGGCCCTTGGTGGAATTTGGAAAAAACACTTGCAATCTACATTGCACAGGTTTCCGCCCTAAATTCTGATTGGTTGAAGGAAATGGACCCCAAGCTAGAATCAAATGGCAACTCTAATTTTGGACTGAAAAGCAAATTGAGTAATAACAGAAGAAGGCAGACTTGTGCCACAGTTTGAGGTGTTCAGTGGAAATAACCTTATTTAGTGTCATTGTGGTTTTCATCCGTTGATCAATAGAAGCAAAATTAATTCTTTGGTTTCAGTTGTGACATGTGAATAGTAGTTGTAAGTGGGTTGTCTTGATGTCAGTTATAATTGAAAAAACGGGCTCTAGGGGGCGCAAGGAATCCTAAGGTACTAACTCCTGACTCCCCCTGGTGTGCGGTAAGTTTCTAACCAGAGGGAGCCTCTAGTCCTGCAATAGAGTGTCTGAGTACCCTCTGGTGTGTAGCAGGGGAAGACCCTGGCCAGGGATTGACATGACATAATGCTGAGCTATGCATTATATCATACTTGTCTAAAATTCATGAGGTCAAAATTTGATCTCATAATGATCTCACCAGCGATTGCCATTTGTTTTCACCGGGTGTCACTAGAATAGCCCTAGTGGTGACACCTGTTGGATGTCTGCTGGACATTGTGTGCACGTGTGTTAGCTTTTGGTGCAATTAAGCAAAAGGTATGTTGATTTGGTCATGTAAACTTACATTGCTACCATTTGGTAGGTACCCTCTGGTTGTAAGTCCCATCAGTCATGTTTGCATTTGTTTAGGTATAACAAGTTTTATGTCAAAAAAGAAATAATGAAATTATATCACAAAGATGTCAACATGATCTCACAGGTTGATATCAAATGTTGAGATTGCTGCGAGATCAATATGTGATTACAGATTGATCTCGCAGTGATCTCATAATTATCTCGTGTGATGAGATCAGCTATGAGTTCGTTATGAGATCGCTATGATATCAGATTCCTGACAGGGATTACCACTAGTCATTGTGGTAGATGTATAGGGGAGCATGTAGCTGTCACATGGTGAAGATTGTGGAGCTTAAACTGTGAGGAGTCATTTACTCCTTCACTCCTTCAACAGCAATAATACAGTATTGATATAATAACATCTTACTTTGGCAATCAATAAGGCATTACTACATTTACAGCTTATTATATATTGCTGACATAAACAATGTTGATTATTAACATTTTATTCTCAATGCATAGTTGTGCAATACATATAATTTCAATACATACATATAACATAATTGCTTCACATAGGAAACCACAGTAAATACATATGTACCATAATATGATTATTTAGTACAATCGGAAAATGTAGTACAAGGCAATCAACTATACCCTACATATGAAATATGCAAGTAAGACATACACTATATATAACACGATTAATGATCATTACATTCTGTTGTACCAAAAGGTACAGTATCGAAATTAGACAAAATACGCCTTTTGTCATATGTGCATGTACTAGTTTTTGGTATATCAATATTATATATTTTGCCATCATATTTAGAATGTTTAAATTGAGTTTGAGGAGCCAACTTTATAGAGTTTGTAATGCCTAACATCAATTCTTTTATCAAATGTGATTCTTTGTCCATTTTCACTGCTAAATTTAACACTCTCTTTCTTGTCATTAGTTTTGTAAGAATATGATTTGGGTGCAGAACATACAGAATCTGTAATAAAAGTATGTTGTGGTAATTCATTTGTAAGTTCACCTAGGCAATCTCCAAAAGGAGGATAATTTGAATGAAGTTTTGTTCCATCATTATTTAGAGTAAACCTAGTTTTGAAAATAATGCGAATATTATCTGCAACAAATTCCATGTGACGAAGTAATTCCAGTCTTGCAAAACATGTAGTAAATGTTGCTATAACTTCATTTGTTATGTTGCTTTCATCTTCGAAAGTTTCTTGCTTGTTATTCTCTAATACCATGACCTTCCTGTAAATTAATTAGAGCATATGCAGAATTATTTAGCATTTTTGCCAATGTGGCAGTGTCAGATAGAAATAATGATTTAACTTTATTATTGCGTTCCCCTAATTTTCCCCAAAACGAATTAAAAAAAAAGTTTGCAATACTTCTTAGAGCTGGATTTTATGTTACTTTGTCTAACTTTACACCAACTTTTTCCTCAAAAATTGTTACAAATTTGCTTTTATCCGCTTCTGATGAAACCCAATCAGGGTATCCACTAGCTTCTGCCTTCAGCTTGATAAAGAGATTGACTTATTCAGTGAATAATCCTCCATTGCCAGTTTTATCATATTGTGTTGTATGAGGGTAGAGATATACTTCATATATTTTCATAATTTTATACCTTATGGTCATTGTGATCACAGTTAACATTGTTTTCCATTCGTGCACATTAAATGCATAAGGGAAATGTTAACTTGCCATCAACTCTTACCGGAGGTACTATAGGTAACTGATTGGGGGTAACATTTTGACATGTGCAATACCGAAATATGATTGCATGGTGTAGTCAAAATCCTGTGTAATAAGGGTTGGGTGTCACATAATCATTTTGGAGGTTTTATTTATAAATGGGTATAAAGAGCATACATCTGCATAATGTATTTCTTCATTAGGATGTTGAATAGTATGGTCAATTTTAAATCCTGAAACTCTTCTTAATTCATTTTCAGATGTAAACCCAAAAGTTTTAGGCAACTTCTTCAGACTCGTTCACATAAAGTTTAAGCTGTCAATGAATCTAACATTTAAATTGTCTTTCATTTCCATACATATTATTTTGGAACCTGCATTAATGCAATTGGGTTTAATTCTTGCCTCTGAGACACAGAAATTCAATATAAAACAAACCCTTTACCATTATGTGCAATCACTACAAAGTCTTTGTGTAAGGGAGGCATCAACCATGAGCAAAAATCCAACACAGTGTCAAACCCTTTAAGCTCTACCTTTCTTTGTCCACACCAATTTCCGAATCATTGCTGCCTTTTAGCTTTTGACACTCTATACACATATTGCTACAGTTGAAACACTTTGGTGATTCAGTAAGTGTTTCTAATTAGCATACCTCATAAGCTGACTTACACACAACTAAATTTGGTTGGTGATAGTTTCGGCCACAATTTAGAGATTTGCAATTAATACATGTTTTGCAAGAGGAACCATTATTACCAAATGTCCAACTGCAATTACATCCAGTGCAATAATGTAATCTAGAGTAGGTTGTTATAATTTGTCTACCCAATTTGTCATGTAGCATTTTCATTGATTGTGACGGCATTGACTGACCATCTACACACAATTCAATTTCAGTTAAATCAGATATTTGAAAGTTAAATGGATTTTTTTTGTGGTTACCACTTTAACTGTCACTTTCCACCATACCCATGATTATTTTGGTTGGGACAGTCAGTGATGTGTTATGTGTTATTAGAAACACATTGAAGATAATAAATACAAGATTTAGTCCATAAATCTTTTAACATAAGATCCAGAAACAGCGTGTGTGAACCTCAACACTTTATTCGAAACTAAACTCCCCACGTCATAAACTAGATCATATCTAGGTCAACGCGTGGTGCTACTGGTGTACGTTACCCTTACTAGTCAATACACAACATCCTTTCTCTTTGAAAGTTAAATTGTTACTCAAGAGATATTGACCTACTAAATTAAAAGTTAACATTGAACTTTAACTGTTATTACAGCTTAACAGCTTAAACACAAAACCACCACTTAACATAAGTCTAACTCTACTTAATAACTGTCAGATCAAAAGTTTGAACAATAACATTGTGAACATCATGAACAAGTGTACGTGATAACTTGGATAGCATTCAAGTTATTTTACAAAATATATTGACACGTAATTTTAAAAATAAAATTGTCATTTACATTGTAAGACTAAAATTAAATGTGATGTATTATTCATTTCAATAAGAGTCACTTTATCATATTCACAAATCAAGTTTATTAGGCTTCTTAATTTCTCTCTGTGACCTGCGTAATCGTTCACTAGAGGAGTTAGTCTTTTTTGTGATGTCACGATTGTTTCACCCGAGTCTTGATTACGTAAAGTCTCTGCATTATCCTCTGGACCTGAGAAAGGAGCAGCTAATGTAAATCGTTCCTTGGTCTGGTGCAACTGCAATCTGTTCCTTTGATATTTCGCACCAGTAGAAGTTTGCACAATGAACGACCTTGGTGAATCATGAACACTTGACACTTTCGCAGGTTCCCAAACTTTGGTGTTGGGATTCTGACAACGAACATCATCATTTACATAAATAGGTGTAAGTGGCTTAGCGCGAGTATCATGCACTGCCTTCTGCTTGTCTTGACGTTGCAAATCACAATTAACATCAGCGTTCTTGAAACTTGAAATAATAGGCAAATTACTCTTGTACTAGCAATTCACTCGGTGAAGCAATATTGTGATCAACAGGAGTCGATCTGTAACAGATCATCGCAAGATGTAGATCTGATCCAGTTTCAAGACACTTTTGCAGAATTGCTTTCGTGGTACGCACAAATCTTTCGCTTAATCCGTTGGACTTAGGATAGTGAGGCGAACTCATCACATGTGTAAATCCATAATTGTCAGCGAAATCCTTGAATTCTCTGGAGGAGTATTGGGTACCTCCATCACTTATGAGCTTTTTCGGGAATTCCATGCTCATCAAAAATTCCTTTCATTTGTACGATCACTGATTTGGATGTGACTGAATTCAACTTGCGAATTATTGGGAATTTACTGAAATAATCCACAATTAGCAAATATTGACTGTGATTCCAGGTAAATAAGTCTGATCCCAAAGTGTGCCATGCATGTGGAGGAATATCATGAGGCATTAAAGGTTCTTTGGTATTGGATGGTTGGTGCTTTTGACAAGTAGCACATGAATTCACCATTTCCTCTATGTCCTTGTTAATTCCAGCCCAAAAAACTGCACCTTTAGCGCGCAGTTTACACTTTTCAACACCTTGGTGGGCATAATGAATTTGATTGAGAGCTTCTTGTTGCAAACTTTTGGCACAACCACACGGTCACCTTTCAAAATTAAACCATCGGCACAGTGTAATTCGTCACGATAATTCCAATATTGATGCAAATGCGTTGGACAGTCCGCTCGAACTTCAGGCCAACCTTTCATAATCAACTCTTTCAGAGCCATTAGTTCAGGATCTTCACGAGTCTTCTCTTTGAGAGCTTGAATACGTGTTGCACTGCAATTTAACTGCATATGCATTTCATGAATAGACACATCAAGTCCTTTGATGGTATTACCCGTCCAAGGTTTCACACGACTAAGTGCATCAGCCAATCCGATGTTCTTTCCAGGAACATAAATAATCTTCACATCGTACTTCTGAATTCTCAGTAACATACGTGCCAAACGAGGTGGAGCATTTGCAAGTGATTTGCTGTGTATTGCAACTAACGGCTTATGATCAGTTTCGATAATCACTTCTCTGCCGTATGCATAATTATGAAAACATTCCAGTCCAAATACTACACCAAGCATTTCACGCTCAATATTTGAATATCTTTGCTCGGTTTCAGTCAGGGACTTACTGGCATACGCAATTGGTCCACTCGGTTGTAGGAGCGCAGCACCAAGTCCTCGCTGGGATGCGTCGACTTGAATAGTCAAAGGTTTGGCATTGTGGTAATACTTCAGCACAGCAGGTGAAGAGATAAGCTTCTTCAAATCTTCGAATGCTTTAGAATGTTCAGGACACCATATAAATTCAGATTATTGCTTGCATAAATCACGGAGTGGTGCAGCAATACTTGACAAATTAGGTATAAATTTGCTCAGATAGTTTGCCATACCAAGAAAGGTCTGTAGTTCTTTCAGGTCCTTTGGCTCCTCCATGGCTTGAATAGCAGCAACTTTTGAAGGATCTGCACGGAGTCCATCAGCACTAAGCACATTGCCGAAGAATGGAATTTTACTGCATTTGACCACCATCTTATCAGGATTAAATTTCAGGCCTGTTGTCGAGCACGTTCAAGAACAGCTTGTAGGTTACGATCGTGTTCCTATTCACTGCAACCAAAGACAACAATATCATCAGCGATGCCTGTTACTCCATTAAGATTGCCAAATGTTTCATCCACTTTCTTTTGGAAGATATCTTGAGCACATATTAGGCCAAAAGGCAGGCGCCTAAATCTTTAACGGCCAAAAGGTGTGTTGAATGTAGTGAAGAAACTGCTTTGCTCATCCAGTTGAATGTTCCAATAACCACTTCGAGCATCGAGAATGGTGAAATATTTCGCACCATTGAGCTTTGGTAAGATGTCATCCAATGTGGGATCCACATAATGTGGACGCTCGATTGCTTTATTCAAGTCACGTGGGTCTAGACATAACCGCAGACCTCCACGGGGCTTAGTAGCACAAACAATGGAATTAACCCAGTCAGTGGGAACATCAACTTTAGCAATAATATCAGTTTGTTCGAGTTTGTTCAATTCTTGTTTCAAAGGCTCACGCAATGCTTCAGGTATCCTTTGTGGAGGATGGACAACTGGTGGGACTGTGGGGTCCAGTGTGATATGAAACTGGCCTTGAAAACAGCCAACACCTTTAAAACAGTCAGCATACTCCTTCACAAGAATTTGCTTGGCATCATCTTTTTGCATAATACTTGATTCTGAATTTTCAGTGAGGCAAAGGTGTTGTCACTTCGTGCACATGTAAATTGCGATTAACAGTCACAAGTTTCAAACGATTGCATGTTGGATAACCAAGAATAACGGGGCCTGTAGCCTGAACAACATGAAAAATTTCAATATGAATTCAGCCTTGGAATTGAATTCGCAACGATCCTGTTCCATAGTTGACAATTTCATGGCCTCCATACGCGGTGATATGAGATTTCGGTAAATCCACAGGAATTCCGAACTCATCACATTTACTATTCAGATAGAACATCTTGTAAGTATCCAGAGGCATAGCATTTCCTTGTGCACCGGTATCCAATTTGCACTTAATATTGCGAGTGCGTTGTCTCGATTGTAGTTTCAACGTGGTGAGAACTTTGCTTTTCGCAGGATCACGTTTCAGCTGATAAATGTTCAGCGAATGGAAATATAAGTTGGGGTCATCATCCGAAACATCTGATTCAGCTTGTAATGCATGTACTTTCCTCTGAGATTTGTCAGTCTTGTGTTTCGAGGTTTTAGTCCCTGGACTTGAATTTGCAGATTTTTTGCGAGCTCTACACATGTGTCTCCAGTGGTTAGGTTTTCCACACTCATCGCAAGTAGTGCCAATTGCAGGACATTTGTCTGCAGCATGAAATAATCCGCAGTTTTCACAACGAGACTTCTTGGAAGCATTCTGAGACCTTTTTGATTTACCAGAACTAGCACTAGGCCTGACTCGCATAGCATTAACTTCTTTCGCAGGAGTAACACTAGAAGTAGAGCCATTCATGTCTTGTGCTTGTTTACGAGTGGCTTCTTCAATGCGCACAATTTCAATTGCTTCATTCACAGTTAGTTTATCATCTTTCTTTAATAACAACCTTCTGACATGATCATTGTTCACTCCAAAAATGATAGTCAATAATTTGTGAATCAACTGAGTCTTCTTGAAATTTACACTCTTCAATCAGCAATCGAGTTCTCTTCAGAAATTGATCAATAGGTTCAGTGGTACCTTGTCTTAGTTCTCTCAATTTGTACCTTGCAAGTCTAAAATTACTCTTTGGAACAACAAACTCACTGAATTTTTTCCAATAAGTGTCAAGCTTCTTAGCTTCTGCTTCAGTCAAAGTCCATGTAGAAACAAGTACTCTACCTTCCTCGCCAGACCAAATAAGTAAATACTTCACTTTCACTTCTTCGTCAATGGCGTTCAGTGGTCCAGCAAAAATTAAGTCACATAATGATCTGAACTTTTTCAAGGCATTAGTCAGATCAGAACTTTGCCAGTCCAGTGAGGGAGTTGGAAGACCAGTAAGAGCAGCCATGATATTCCTCGAGGAAATCCACAAAGCTCAACTTTAAAAATATGCACAAAGTTTCGAAAAGTTCACACAAACATTGACAGCCGGAGATTTGACAGTTCACAGGAAGTAAACAAAGCTTCCACATCCGCCCAGGATATCTGCAACATCAAAATGGCGGGAACAGGCTCCATGTTGATCAGCAGGTTCAGAACATCAGAGTTGAATCCAAGTCTTTTGCACAAGAATTCCTTGAAGTTGATCCGTAATTCTGACACCATGATGTGTTATGTGTTGTTAGAAACACATTGAAGATAATAAATACAAGATTTAGTCCATAAATCTTTTAACATAAGATCCAGAAACAGCGTGTGTGAACCTCAACACTTTATTCGAAACTAAACTCCCCACGTCATAAACTAGGTCATATCTAGGTCAACGTGTGGCGCTCCTGGTGTACGTTACACTAACTAGTCAATACACAACAGTCAGAATTTAAAATATTGTCAAAATTAAAATTACGTGACCCTAATGCAAGATTGAGTGATTTCATTTGAAACCTGGTAAAAGGGTACACTGCGTTGCTCTTTTGTAACCCACCTGCATGTCCAGTAATAACTGAAGCCATTACTTCAATGTAACAAGCTTCTAAGCAAATATCTTCCATTTCTATTTTGTATAAATCATCTGTTTCTGTCATTATAACAAAATCTTGTCTAGCCCTGAACAATTTCATATCAATTTGAGTGTTATTCAAAAGATATCTATTTATTTGACAAATGTCTTCTAGCAAAGGCCCTTCATTTCTACGCTAGCACTTTCTTCAAATATCTTAGAACGTTTTAAAGTGCCTGTGTTTAAAATACATTTTTTCAAATCATTGTCATCAAAATAAAACATTTGTCCTGTAAAACTAGTAGCTTTTACTTCAGAGAAGGGGGTGGGGGCCTAGCTCAGTGGTAGCGCGCTGGGCTTCCAACCACTGGGTCCCGGGTTCAATTCCCAAGTTTGATGGCTGTTTCATCCTTTGTCTCATTGCCATGGTCCCTACCTGTCCTAATTAGCCCATCAGATGCAGAAGTACAGGACGTAAAGCCCTAATCCACCACCACCACCACTTCAGAGAAGGGTTAATTAATTCAGTAATGTTTGAAAATATGCTTGATATGCATATAACTGATTTGATTGTGAAATTGATTATCCTGAAATTTTGACATCAACTTGGTTCCACAAAGACTGCAATGTCAAATTAATTGGAGCTACAGCCACATTTTTGGCAACAGCTGTGCCATCAGCTTGAATTATTTTAGCTTTGACATACAACTTTGTACGTTTTAGCTCAAGATGATGCTGATAATAGCCTCCTGATGTAAATATCACAGGTGCAAATTCGGATGAGATCTGATTTGTAGGTCTGTTACTTCGTGATCAGCAGCATCTTGAACAACAGGTGGAGCAAATAAGACTGTGGTCAAATGCCTAGAATGGCTTCACTATTCACACTGTGTCTGATCATATTGGAAACTGTAATAATTCTAATATTTTACATATACCTTGTATATTTAAACTATGCTTGAAAAGACGTCGTTGTATTTATGTTGCCTTTTAGCTGGTCCACTACCTTTGAGATTCTTTTTCGATTCCTCACCTCCTGATGCTAGCCTTTTCCTTGCCTGCTGCAGACTGATTACTCATTCTGTATCATCTCCTTCAATGTTTTCTACTTTTGATTTGGCCTGATCAAGAGTAGCCTCTGCAGGTGACGTCATAGTAATTTAAACAATAGGTTGTTCATGCTTATCATTGCCATTTTTTAACCTTACCTATTAATGACAAATATGTTGGTTGTGTACTGTCATATGTACCACAACTTATTAATGAGTGCTCTTTCTTACCATTATTGTTACCTAATTCTTTATATTGCATTGCCCGTTTTACAAAATAAACTGACCATTGATCATTATCAGGTATAAACTGTATTAGCTTCATTGCTACGAAATGTTGAAAAGCCTTCTGCACAACTGTAGTGTGATGTATGTAGTACTTTGCCTGTCTAATGACAAATTTATACGCAAGCAAATGTAGACGAATTTCTGTCAAATCACATGCAGGAAACAATCCATATAAATATTCTGAATTAGCTCTTTTATATATTATGGCACATTTCAAAAGCATTGATTCTGAACCATCCAATAATGCTCCACTACCTTGAGCTAAATATATGTCAACTATAATAGGATCAACATTTCTCACTTTCTCACTTAATTTAAAAAAAAATTCTTATAGGCTCACTTAATATACATGAAAATTCAGTACAAGCATTAGATGGAAAAAAAAACAACTAGAATCCTGACTTGACAAGTGTTTTTGTTTTATTCTCCATGTTATAGTGTTATTTGCTTTTGTATTTTTTAATACGGAAAATGGAGTTGTTTTCCAAGCTTCAAGTTTCTCAAAACTAGAACACATGAAACTGGTGCTTGTGGAAAGCAAACTTAATCTCCTGATTGATTTAGGAGCCGATGAAAGGGCGCTTGTGTTGAGTGGAGTTAATGCCAGTAATGGACGATGGCACACTGTGAGAGTGATGCGTCAGGGTAACCAGGTGAGATTATTCACTGACAGTCACCCTGATGAAATTATGTTGTATTACATGTTTATTCCTCTTCAGTAGTAGTAAGTTTGTGATTTTTCTTGAATGAAAATATATTTGTTGAATCAAAATACAATAAACAAACCTTGCCTTGCAAGTGAGTAAGTTATGAATAACTTCCACAAAAGGCCTACACAAACATGAACCCTACACACAATATGTTATAACTATAACTTCTTGGGGACCTGCTGTTGATTTTAGTTGCAGGAATTGAACCCCGACTGTTAGAAACATTCTTCCAGGCCCTTGTAGGTGCTGGGCCCCCTTTGTAACATTGTGATTGAAGACCTTGAGCCTCAGTAACCAATGCACACTGTCCAGGTACACCTAACTCTCCATACATAGTGCTCCCTACACCTATCTCTCCCCATACCTTGTGAATGCTCCCTACCTGGCTTTCTGTACCTAGTCCTCAATGATTTGAATGACCTCTCAGGTTAGCTTGTTGTTAAATATAAGCTTAAACCTCTTTAAGGTAATTCTAATGATGGACGGAGGTGATGGACGCTATTATGCCGAAAGACTGCCTGCTGAGGAACATCGTCTTCTTGCACTGAGTGGAAAGTAACTCTTCGGTGGAGCCGATGTGGAGTACAAACCATATTGGTCGCAGGCTGATGTCGATAACACACTTCTAGATAGTATGTGAGAGCCTCTACATAGCCCACTCAGGTGCTGATGAGGCGTTAAACAATAACTCACACACACACTAGATAGTATGTAGTACCTGTCTCTGCTCGGGACTCTCCCAACCCCGAGGCTCCCTGGAGACTCATTGTGAACAACTTAAATGAGATCGCGCACAACTAACCTAGCCACCTTTTGACCTAAGGTCTTTTAAAATTGCTCAATTGCTGTCAAGAAAGCCAAAAACACTAACTTTGTGCAAAGCAATGTAGAGCAGTGAAATATACCTATAGTGAGTGCATAAAATGAGGCCATGCCTACCCAATTGCAATAAATACTATTCACAGACAACTGACTTACTGTTATCAAACACGTTAAAACTAAAGAAAAGAAATTTGGTTTACTTCTGTCTGGCTGGGAACCACTCGAGATTGTAAACTGTGACATGATGGTGACACTTAATTGTCAATCGACACTTTATTACAAATTTCAGTAAAGTGTAATAACCACCATTGGGTGTCTGTAGCCAGCATTCTAACACATTTAAATAACAGCCAAATTTGGCAGTCCGATCAAAAGAAGCAGAATTATTTTGGTCTCAATTAATTTGGTCTCAATAATTCCCAGAGAGTATCAGAGTTAGTACCTTATGATTCGCCCTCTAGAGCCCATTTTTTCAATTATATCTGACATCAAGACAACCCACTTACTACTAATATTCAGTATGACATTGAATGCCGTTGATTGGGTGGGACCTCATTTCGGGCAAAATAATTCAAAATGATGCAATAGGTTAGAGAGTGATCATTTGCCCCAACCAGGGTTTGATCCAAGTTCCTTGTGCATGGGTAACTAGAGGCCTTTCCTCACACCCGGTTTTGCTGACACCTTATTCCATGTGGCCATACAGGAACCCCACCATCCACGGGTGAAATGAGAATGTTGGTCACAGTTACCAGTGGTGCATACTAGCCTCTTGAAATGTACTGTCATTTTGAAGTATAGCCGGCTGGTTGACAATTGTGTGTCATTGCTGTTCTCATGCAGTGGGTGGATGATGGGGTTACAGTATGGCCACATTGGATAAGGGGGGTGTCAGGAGAGGCCTATAAGAACCTTCTTGTGCATAAAATTGGACCATTCCCAGCCAATTGATAGCATAAATACTCGCTATTCACAGGTCAAAACTTGCGGTTATTGAGACCAAATTAATTCTGCTTCTTTTGATCGGACTGCCAAATTTGGCTGTTATTTAAACGTGTTAGAATGCTGGCTACAGACACCCAATGGTGGTTATTACACTTTACTGAAATTTGTAATAAAGTGTCGATTGACAATTAAGTGTCACCATCATGTCACAGTTTACATTCTCGAGTGGTTCCCAGCCAGACAGAAGTAAACCATATTTCTTTTCTGTGAATAGTATTTATTGCAATGGGGTAGGCATGGCCTCATTTTATGCAAAATAATTCAATATGCAACTAAGTTTAGGCTAAAGGGTCACAAAATCAAATCACATAAACGATTATAGAGCAAATTTTACATTTGCTTCATCAAGGCTTTGAACCAAGGTCATTGTGCATGGGTTATTAGCCGCCGTTCCTGACACCCTGTTTGGTTGACATATTATCCAATGTTGGCCAATGGCCATACAGAGTTCAATCTTTGGTCAAGGACCTTTTTAACCTTGCATAGAAACCTTTTCCAATATTCTTATAGATCCTCACAGATAACATTGGGCTAATGTTAGACAAAGTCAAACAAACTGCAAACCAGTATAACTTGGCCTATTTTATAGGCAGTTTGCACAAGAATCAACTCTCGTGGCGATCTAATGTTCAGCATCAGATTCAGATTCATAAATCATTATTCAGCTCCGAATACAAATAAACAATAATAAAAATTCACAATTAACAGTGAATGGTTTAGAGCTAGACAACTTTTCTAAGGTCATAATATCACTGCTACTGAAGGGCTGCCCAACAACAAATATTCAATAAAATTATGTTAAATTCTATAGGCGCCTTGCCTTTCATCGAAGTCCACACAACATACAGTTGTGATATCATGGGTTTCAATATCATGCATGTTCTGTCCAGTATTTAGGTATATCTGAGAACATGGTCACAATAAGTGACATATTATGATTGTAAGGTCATAATGCATAAGCCTCAGGGTAATTTGTCAGTTTTATTATTCATTTTGTATGTGAGACACACTTATGCTATAAAATCAGTGGAAAAGCAGTTAAAAACAGTTTATAAAGTTAAAAAAAAGACTTAATCACGGTATAAATAATATGTATATCACCAGCTGATCATGCCTCACTACTTAATCATGTTCAAATAAATCACATACTTCAGCTTAATCAGGTACATACGTTTTGTCAATTCCAATTCATGTACTATTGCACAAAGCATAATCATATATTTAATAAACTTTCATACAATTTTGTCTCCATATCATGGGATGTGTTCATGCGGGATGTTAACAAAAAAGTTCAAAACTGAGACCTGAATTTTATTGTTATGCAACATAAGCTAATATAATATTATTTTCAGGAAGACTCATACAAGTGCTTCCATGTGAGACCCTCTTTGGATTTAATCCTATATTATACAGGTTACAATCAAAACAAAGTACTGATATTTAAAAATCAAATGAGGAGAAAAGAATGACTCCTGTGAATAAATGAATGGAAAAGCTGTCAATGCATGTGGCTCTGTTGCTGGGTGGTAGCTCAGTGGCAGGTATACTACATCTGCCTTCAATGATGACAAAACCCTCAGGGCACCTGGAATGGAGATTCGATATGACATCATGGCAATCATAATTCCCAATCGGATTTTCTTTCATAATCTTCAAAGTATTCTATGGCTGTATTTACTCCACAAAACCTAGGATCCAATAAAGTGCATTATATGTTGCTTTTACAGACATGGATTTTTAATAATTGTTTGCCTATTTAGCAATGCACTCTCTGACGTTAAATACCCTTCTCATAATAGGGCATATCATCAGCCTATAAATATCTGTAATTGTAAGACATACTTACATGCAGTATGGGACCAGCCAAGCACTGATACACACAAAGCTTTCAGGGCAATTCACCCCAGCGCAGACATTAGCCACCTCACAGCCCTCTCTTGTCCGAACGTCGTTCACAAGGTTCATCTGAGTTATTTGGCCATTTTCACTCTCGGTCATTGGGAAGTACTCATTTTTATAACGGATGTCATTTATGCAACCTGAAAAATAATTAAACTATTTTTAACCACTCCCTGTTATAAGTTGTCACAGAAATTTGCCATATTATATTATTTTGTTGGATATTATACATTTAGGACGGTTTAAAGTTTAAATACAGGACTACAACAGTACTACATATGGTGCTGCTTATTAATTTGCGAGCATAGTCTACAAAACCTTACGTGAAATATATTTACGATATCGTGATGTGCGTTCAATACATGCATTACCAACCGCGCACTATAGGTAGATTTCTACATTGCTTTGCACAAAGTTAACGTTTTTGGCTTTCTTGACGGCAATTGAGCAATTTTAAAAAACCTTAGGTCAAAAGGTGGCTAGGTTAGTTGTGCACGATCTCATTTAAGTTGTTCACAATGAGTCTCCAGGGAGCCTCGGGGTTGCGAGAGTCCCGAGCAGAGACAGGTACTCACATACTATCTAGAAGTGTGTTATCGACATCAGCCTGCGACCAATATGGTTTGTACTCCACATCGGCTCCACCGAAGAGTTGCTGTCCACTCAGTGCAAAAAGACGATGTTCCTCAGCAGGCAGTCTTTCGGCATAATAGCGTCCATCACCTCCGTCCATCATTAGAATTACCTTAAAGAGGTTTAAGCTTATATTTAACAACAAGCTAACCTGAGAGGTCATTCAAATCATTGAGGACTAGGTACAGAAAGCCAGGTAGGGAGCATTCACAAGGTATGGGGAGAGATAGGTGTAGGGAGCACTATGTATGGAGAGTTAGGTGTACCTAGACAGTGTGCATTGGTTACTGAGGCTCAAGGTCTTCAATCACAATGTTACAAAGGGGGCCCAGCACCTACAAGGGCCTGGAAGAATGTTGCTAACAGTCGGGGTTCTATTCCTGGCAACTAAAATCAACAGCAGGTCCACAAGAAGTTATAGTTATAACATATTGTGTGTAGGGTTCATGTTTGTGTAGGCCTTTTGTGGAAATTATTCATAACTTACTCACTTGGAAGGCAAGGTTTGTTTATTGTATTTTGATTCAACAAATATATTTTCATTCAAGCAAAATCACAAACTTACTACTACTGAAGAGGAATAAATATGTAATACAACATGATTCCATCAGGGTGACTGTCAGTGAATAATCTCACCTGGTTACCTTGACGCATCACTCTCACAGTGTGCCATCGTCCATTACTGGCATTAACTCCACTCAACACAAGCGCCCTTTCATCGGCTCCTAAATCAATCAGGAGATTAAGTTTGCTTTCCACAAGCACCAGTTTCATGTGTTCTAGTTTTGAGAAACTTGAAGCTTGGAAAACAACTCCATTTTCCTGACGAGTTCGGAACATTATTTGCAGTTCATTGCCGTCGGCACTCAAACTGTTGTTGAATGAATCTGTCAGACCCCATTCCATAAAGCCACCTTCTTCATAAAAGTTCTTGGATGTTGTTTCTGAAATTTTTAATATTAAATGCTTATCTACTATCTCAGGAATGTATTACTCTATGCATTGAAAGATTAAGCAATAACTGATGAGTGACCACTTATAAACTGCAATGAGACTTCATGTGTAGGCCAGGCCACAGATTGCATGATTAAATTTCAGATAACACCAATATAACAATCTAAAATAAAACATCTAAGACTAAGGCGGCAATAAATTTATTTGACCAAAATTGGTACATAATACGTCATGAAAATATACAATAAGGAGACTTTGTCATATCAATTAATGCCGCTGCCACAAGGCCACACCATGAATTAAATATCATAAATTAGGCTGTATCAGTGCAAGAACGTGATTCAGTACAATTGCTTCTTGATTTTGGCAGACATAGCAATTTGAAATGCTGCATGTTTCAGAGTAATTATTTATGATGTAATTTTTATTGCCTAAGATAACCTGCCAAGCTGTGTGAATGAATTTTTTTCTTTATGATCGAGGGTGTCTGGTTTATGATTTTGGGCAATCGCTTAATTATTGAACATTTTGGAGTTTGATATTTAAGAAAAGGGGTCACTAAAGCCACAAAACTAGAATTAAGTCTCACTTACCAATATCACAGGCGTCTCCTCTTACTCCAGGTAAGCAAGTGCAAACACGACTCGTGCTAAGACCAGCAGAACATGTGCTGTTTGCTGGACAGTCTCCACACTGGTCATCCTCTCTTGGACATCCATCATCTGTCTGAAAATGCTGTCCTTTCTCTCCCATGTGCAGATCATACAGCTGAAAATATCAGTTTAATTGCAAATGAGCAGCAAAAACATTTGTATGCAGGAAGACAATTTTCATTTGAATGATAGATAGATAGGTAGATAGACAGATATGGGAAGTGCAGCCCTCTAAGGCTAGTTCTTGCTGCTATCGAGGGTTGATTGATGAGGTGAGAGAGAGGAGGAGTCCACCCATATTACACATTTACCCCATGGGTGGAATCTTTTACTTGCCTCAGCATAGACAGAATGAGACCCCAAGATAAACAGTTGTATTCAACAAATATATTTATACACATAAGCAAGTTGTTAACCATGACATATGATTTAGCTGTGGCGTCAGTGCAATTGTTTACACATTCCAGTATAGAAACAAATAGTTCTTGCTAAAGTAAACCAATATATCCTAGTTAATTTTGCAGATGTTCTTAAGATTGTACCTAATATGAAGATGGTGATCTTGCATCTACTCTATCAAATTATCACCTAATTAAGACCATCCATTATTCAGAACACAAAGAACTTGTTGCTTAGTACTGATATGAGACCCTACTGAAAGAAGTCTAAGAATTGCGACCACTTAGAATGCCATGGCCCAGTTCATAAAGTGCTGGCTTTAAAACTGAAAGGTTTTTGGTTCCAGTCCCACCAATGCATGAAAGAACTGAGAAAATCATTTGTAACTCTTTAGTCTGCTCTCACCAGATGGAAATGGGTACTTGGCTACAGGCAGAGATTACAATTGTAGAGTTTTTTTACCAAGGGAACACCATAATTGACTGCATGCCAGGACATTGCCATGTTTATGCCCCCAGTGAGCCGATAAGGGCTCAATGGTGTAATTGTAAAGTCAGTAGCTTGGAACCATCATGTAATTGATCACCATGTTCATTTACATTTACTTAGATATTGAGACCACTTCAGTGATTCTAGGGTGGTCATAATTAATGGTCCACTGTACCCAGAATCTAAGTCACTGCACGCTCCTATTATTAATTGCATAATATACTCACAACACCATTATGGCGAAGATTTCTCACGCATCCATTGAAACCTGCAGTTGGAACATTTCCAGGGTAGATGGGACTGGAGCTGCGTCCTCCAAGTTGCAGAGGATTTGTGCCACGTAGCACAAATCTGAATCCTGGAATAGTCCCTTTGGCCTCACAAGCAGATCGATCAGAAGTTGTAGAACTCAGTGTCTCATCAATAGTCTCTCCACGGCAATAGTCTACTATTAAACGCACCTTCTGTAATGAAATAATAAGTTGTGATTCAGGTTTGACGTATCCAAATAAGAGACAACACACTTATGCAAACTGAAGAGGGTATACTGTAACAACCAGAGTGGTGTGAACTCTTATTAACAATGCATGACCTGATCGACAAACCAGTTCATTCACAAGGCTGCCATCTCTCACAAATTCAAAGAGAGAATCACACCGAAGTTTCTCGTGCTATCTGGCATTTTGCTGGCATAACATTTCCGTTTAAGTAATTGGTAACACTGAAAAAATCAAATCACACACAAAATCTAACCTACCATTCCCTGTCTGATGACTTCAATATTATGCCACTGCCCATCACTAAGTGGGGGTACCACAAGGTTACCTCCACTGTCCTGGCCATCAATTGTTAAGCTCAAATCTCCATCTCCCAAATTCATTCTCAGCCGGGGATATCCACCAACCAATTCTATCATAAAGAAATCTTGCATGTCCCCTGCTACTGTGTTAAACCTTGGTCCTTGGTATAGTAGAAGTCCATTCCCATTATGTGTAGCAATCTGTAATTAGAAATTATGCTTTCTTATGGTTCATCAGGCATTAGCTAAGGGTTTAACGAGATGGAACCTATATTTAACACATTCTCTTCCTCCTGACGTAACTCATGTTTTACTTCTAAATCATCTAAAACTAGTAACTTCCAGGGAGCCTACCACAGTACTAACCTCCAAGCTGAGAACATCTTCATAGCAAGTCTCCAATGGGTCATACCAAGCCCATCCATTGCCTGAGAATGAGTGTCGAAGTTGTTGACACCTTGGTCCCTCAAAGCCCTCTAGGCAAATGCATCTACAGAAATTTAGTGAACAAGTACAGTGGCAGAATACTAATAGTTAAACAGTTGTTCATATGGCTGTACCCCTCACATAAACATTTAGACATAAAAGCTGAGTTTAGCTACACCAAGGCTAAATAAACATTCTTCTATCTGCCACCAATCCAAACCATATTATATAATATTTCATATATCATTTAAATTCTAAAGTGCCTTCAGGATGGTATCAATCAACGCACACATTCCTTTGAAACCTTTAAGAAATTCCTTAATAACAATCAAATGTTTTGTATGACACTCAATAATAGAAGACTATTTCCATTATAAGCACACTTACGTGACATCTCCCCATGTTTCTCTACACGTTCCACCATTGAGGCAAGAGTCTCCCCTGCAAACTTGTGGGTTCTCGGGCACATTTGAGAAATCTCTCGCTCCACATGTGCAGCTACCTTCAATATAAGCATAGACACCCACAAGGGAGGTCTTATTGCCATTTACGGTGAGTGGTTTATCTCTGATGATCAGGCTGTTTGTGCACCCTCCATCCCAGCATTCCATTGCAATGCATTCGTCAACCGGAGCTTGGAGCATTTCGAGATCCACTGCTTGCTCAATCTGGGTGTAAAGAAAATATAGTAGTACATTCCTCTAACAAGCGATATTTAGAATACCAATTAAACAACTTTTAGATGGGACAGATTATCATTATACTATCTTTCATACTGCCAAATCATCTTTTTTCTTATTGACAAAATAACAACAAAACAGAAAAAATTACATTTGTCTATTTAAGCTTAGATATTCATAAAATAAATATTGTGTGATGGGCGTGGTGGTGGTGGATTGGGGCTTTACGTCCTGTATTTCTGCACCTGATGGGCTAATTAGGACAGGTAGGGACCATGGCAATGAGACGAAGGATGAAACAGCTATCCAAATTGTGTGATGGGTAGGTGCCAGAAAGTGTATGTGCCTAACCAATAGGATTTATTAAAAGACAAAACGATAGATCAACTGATGTTCACCTAAAGTGAAATTAGTACTTCATATATGGTAATTGATAACCATCACAACAAGAGGCCCCTTGCAATTATCATGTCATACTTTGTTACCTTTTTTTTAACTTTGTCTTTAGTTTCTAATCATTTATTGTAATTTTTAATATTGTTTTCATAATGTTCTATGTTAAGTCATTGATTCTTGTAATTTTCTAAATATGGCATGCAATTTTTATTGGTTAAGGCCAAATATGCTGCAAGGCATCAGGCCGCCATGTACTACTCAAGCAGTTCAAGTCTTTATTTGTAAATTTGCAATACTATTATGCACGGTCAATAAACCTTTTGAATTTTAATAAAAAAGAAAACATGAGGAGGTCAAATATTTCACTGATTTACTCAACCACAGTGAGTACATGTGATTGATACCAATAATTTCATTGATACATTTCCATTAGGTCAAAATTAAGAAATCTGGTTTACTCACTTGTTCTTTGTTAAGCTGAGCTCGTCCATTCAAGCGTGTCAGTGTGTAATAGGGTGACCCATGAGCAGCGTATCTCACAAATACTTGGTTTCTGTCATCTGGATTTTGCTGCACAGTGAAAATATCAATGTTCTCTGCAGGAGTTACTAGGACATTAGACAACTCGTTTTGGAGAGCATTTATTTTACCAGAATTCAGAAATTCTTCTGCAGTTGTTCCTGTCAAACATCAATGTAAAAAAAATTAATATAATTGTATTTAAAAAAAGCACTGCGCACAGATGCTTTTGTTCATACTTTTAATTCAAAGTCAGGGTCAGCACTATATATATTCTAGCAAACGTATTTCCAAGAAGTTTGGCCCCAAGGCAAAAAGCCTGGTCCTTTTCCAAGTAAGGAAAATGATCCCCTTCACCAAAGTTTTTGGCCCAGAAAGATAGCCCCAGTCTGAGGAAAGCTGGCCCCTGCATTAACACAGGTTTTCCCCAATCAGTTAGGCCGCCCCCATCACCAAGCAGTTGATGAGGTGCCAGGGGGCAGGATGAGGTGATAATTGCCAACGCACCCCCTCACCATATGATGCGTACTAAATAATGCCTGTCATGAATTGATGGCCTTTTCATCAAAGCTTGCCTAACCATCTACTGCATCTGCAGTGCCAAAAACCATTTTTCTGAAGCCACTGCATATTATGTAGCATACTGCAGTGCCAATAGACATGCCCTCATAAAATGTTCATGATTAATATACTGTATATTGTTGTATGTCTATATGCAAGGTCAACTCATATTTACGCTTTTACACTGGCCTATGCCAAAAAAGTTTTTCGAAACATGAATGAAATTTGGTTTAGGATGTTACCTTTAAATCGCAGTGACCCAGATGATCCAACAGCATCATCGTCAATGTGTATGACTTGAACTTCCACTGTGCATGTAACTTCCTTATTATGTACAGAGTCAAAGACAAGTACAAACAACTTCTGCGAGGTTGCTCCTCTCATCATGTAGATATTCCCATGGTCTCGTAACCTACAAATAGATAAGAATTGTAATATCAACTCTGTTAACTTTACTACTCGTCTCTCCAGGAAAGCTACGGATTATAAATGGCTAACATTCACAGGAAATCTTATGGTAGATCCTTAAAATTACTTTTTATCACAACGTTTAGGACATCTTATCTGTGTCCTTGTTCACATGAGCTTGACCTCTGTTCACATGAGATGTTAAATAGGAGATGCCTTGTACTCAGTGTCTATGCTGAGGCAAGTAAAGACCCCACCCATGGGGTAAATGTAATATAGCATGGACTCCAAGCCTTATCATCTCATCGTTACGTCTGCCTCGGGCAGCTGTACATATAAGATGACCAGTAGCACTGAGACATGAGACATTACATTACTTTATTAGATGTGGAAGTCCTCATTGCTAAAAGTATCATGGATTAAACTCACTGGAAAAACTCATAATCATCCATGAACTCGTAAATTTTGTCAGCTTTGTCCCAATCATCAGGTTCATCAACGTAGACACTACCGATGAATACATTATCATACAGTCCCCGATAGTTGTAGGCTGTTATGGTCTTGGTCCCTGGTTGAGGTGGGTTGTTATTTATGTCTTCAATTATGACAGTCAAGGTTGTTGTTCCCGTCATCCTGAAAGTTAAAGGAAAAACTTCATGTTACAAAATATGTGTAGCTCAGATTCAGCTTACATGACACAATGACATCGCTTATGTCACCCTTACATCTGGCTCTAGCAACTGGTACATAGTGACTTATATTAGCCACATACTGGTAGTACTGGGGCAATAAATCTATGACAAAATGTGGTAGCTGGCAATAGTGCACTTAATTCTCTTTGTGCAATTTAAATACAAATCTACACACCGTCCGCCAGAACTGGGAGAGTCTCTGATTGCAACTACTGGGTAGTATGCTTTGAAATTTTCTCTGCTGTATATGAGCTGCTTGTTCTGAATCAGAAGCTCATTGCCTGGAACAAAAGAAGATATATGGTGTTCAGAAAATATACATCCAAAAAAAAAAAAAAAGTCTGTAGCATCAGGTGTTTTAACAGTGTAGTACGTAGCACTGCAATAATTACACCAATGAAAGCCAATGTTGATTGATGTGAAACACTGATTCAAGGAGGTTTTAAAATTGCTCTTGGCCAAAGTTAATATAATTCCTTTTGTTTTTTTAAAGGATCTGCACATCAAATAGCTTTTGGTAAGCTTGCACATACTGTATACTATACCTTCACTGTATACTATAATAACATCACGTATAAATGGTTGTTCTGTTTGTAAATAAAATCCAATTCACGTGTAAAATAATATTTTCAAAAAAATTACCAAAGGAATCTTTTTCTTAAGTCTCCACTTACCAATTATGTCAAACTGCTTTTGACCAAAACCTTTTTTTTTTATCAAGAGTCTTGCAATTTAAGTCTTCGCTTACCATTTACAGCAAACTGCAAGTCCTGACAATAAGTTTGCGTGCATTGAGATAGGTCATTTGCAATTTCAAAAGGAGGCCCATTGTCTGGACTATCCCTGTCAACAATCGGCAAGGACGCAATGGTCACACCAGTGCTTGAGTACGCGGTTTTTACAACAGGAGGGTAATCAGGTTGTTCAATCATTGGGGCATGGTTGTTAATATCTTGGACATTTATAGTAACGGTAGCTGTTCCGGTCATTGGCGGTTTGCCTGTGTGAGAAAACATAACGGAATTTTATCAGCAATAGATTCTAAGTAGCAAAGAATTTCATCAAATTTCCACAGAAGAATTACCAAATTATGTACCTTCATCAATGGCGAGCACTTTCAATAACTGGCCATTGTTTCTCTCCCAGTCCAGAGGGTTTTTTAGAGTTACCCTTCCGCTACTTGGGTCTGAGTCAATTGCAAAGTTAAAGCCAGGGTCGGAATTCTGATAGTCAATGTAGTATCTGAGAAGAAAAGGAATCCATTACAAGATCAGTAAAATCAATGAATAAGATCTTCTTCATAGAACCACATAAAACACTCAATATCTTGGTCGCACATTTTCAATTAAATTGTTCTATAGAATACACTTAATTAGTGCAATGTGAAACATTCTAATGAGAGTTTATAAGACCACCCTTAAACTTGAACACCAAACAGACCATCTAAGTTTAGTATTACCAGAACTAAAACACTAAACCCAGTGTCTATATTTAAAAGAATGTTGCATTTCCCCCCCCCCCCACCCCTAGTGTCCCAACTGAATGTTCATACTTTTTATTTACAGGCCCATTACTTTTAAATTTGACTAAGTCCCTAATTGTTTCTTATCAAATTTCAAACTTACGAGAATGTTGCATTCTCTCCTGAATCAATATCAGTCGCAATGAAACGCGCCACAATTTCGCTTTCGATGTCAGCATTTTCAGCGATGGTGACAGCTTGGTTGGGAGTGTCAAAAACTGGCGCATTATCATTTACATCATATACAGTAATCGTCACAGTGGCCCAGTCAATATGAGTTGGATCAGGGTCTTGCACTCTCACATTAAAGTTCAGAGTTCTGAGGTTGCCTGGTACATCATAGTCAACTCTCTGGAAAAGATGAGACATTAGAATTTAGATAAGATGAGATTATTACTTATGCTAGATTATATTAAATTAGATAGGATGGATAAAATCAGATTACATTCAATTACAATCTTTATTATGATTTTTGATAACTATACTAATATTCAAAAATATTGTATACTTGATTTTTAGTCATGTTAACTATGCAAGAAAACATTGCCCAGCTCCTCCCTGCAATGATCATTTCTTAATACCTAACCCAAATTTTGACTGCTTTATGACGTCATCAAAACAATGACCATTGTGACATCACAATTGTGAATGCAGCTGGTAGTGAAGCTTGTACAGGTGAGATAGTTGTTGAGAAAGCGTTATCATAGCAAATACAATCTTTGATCATAGCACAGAGAAGATATACCCAGAGGCGCAAGTGCCATTGAAACAATGTAAGCCTGTTCAGGGTTGGTGCTAAACTAGTTCCCAGTGACGGTTTCACATCAAAATAATGAAAGGATTTATTCATTCAATACACTAATGAAAATCAAATAATTAATCTTATAGATTTATGAGGGAATCCCGTAAGGAAACATTTTTTGAAGCTCGAAGTCAGTGTTTTACATTAATTTTAAGCAAGCAGAAATATGACGTCACAATAGCAACAATCACAATGATGTCATTTGCCATTGTTATTATTTATGACGTAATTTAGCAAAGTACACTTATTTTTTCGACCAAAACTAAATGGTGGCTAATGGATTATGCAAATGAAGAACTGGCCGCTCTTCCCATCTCTTTGATCATAACTTAGAAAATTGGCATCAATTTAGTCTTTAACATTTACTTCAATTTTGAACAGCTCCATGCTTTCCAAAAAGAATATGGCCAAAAATCAAGTACACAATAATTTTTTATATTGGTATAGGATAGATTATATTAAGATGAGATGGATTCTCTTTGATGAACATTCTCATACGACCTTCATATCATGATGAGGGTAGATTAGGTTAAGATGACAACTTGGATTATTTCAGATTAACATCTTCATGATAATTAGATTAGATAAGATTAGATTACAACCTTCATCTAAGCTTGGATTGCATTGATAGTATTTTAGGGTATGCTATGATACAATACGATACAATATGATGCAAATAAAATAGAACTTTTATCTTGATGATTAGAATGTATTAGATTTAATCAACATATATTAAAACCCATTTCATGATACCAGATTAGATTAAAACATATCATGTCCTTTCTTATAGACGTGTATACTGTGTGCTGTCACCTATAAGTGCAAGCGACAAGTCATGTTTTGCTAATTTACCTAGTTAAACGAAATAATTGGTTTAATTGAATTGCTTTAACTCATGCAGTATATGAACATCTCATTTTACTGTAATTTAATTGTTAGACCTTTAATACCATAAGCCAGACTATAAATATACTTTTATTGGTGGAATAGAATAGAATATCATGTGATTATAACACCTCTTCACATGACTGACCATACCATCCAAGCTTGTCATCTGCAGAAGAAGCCTGGTGGACGTCAGGCGAAAGCTTCTACCTTCGTATTTTAGTTGTGAGTACTAGTTTAATCTTTAACCTTTAAAATATAGAATTGAATAGAATAGAATAGAATACCTCTTTCAGCTTGATAACTCCAGTCCCAGCAGCAAAAATGGAATCCATGAAGAAATAATTGCCGTCTGTTGATGGTTCTATTGAGTAAGTCAGCTGGGCATTAATACCAACATCTGCATCATATGCCCTCACCCATGAAACAGATGCATCGATGGGTAGCTCTTCTGGCATCATTATCTCATAATCACGAGTACGAAATTCAGGCCGGTTGTCATTTTGATCATCCACAATGACGTTAATCATCTGTGTGACTAAAGAAAAATAATCAAAAGAGAAAATATTACAAGATTTACAAAGACGATGCAATTCTTGGAATGTTAATCAGACACTGGATGAATCTACTTTATTTGTAAAATCTTATAGGATGCATTCTTATTACTTCCGTGTACATATCGCTTGGATTAGTACAATATAAAACAGGTGTAACAGTTGCTCTCATTTTACAACAACCCTGTGGAAGTATATTAATTGCAGTCTGGACATGGTATCAGGCTAATCCCGGACATTACCCAGATGCTGCCATCGAAGCACATCGCGAGTCACGTTTGGGGATGGTATCAGGCACATATTCCCACGCATTCGATGCATGGATATGATACACTTACCACATCATATGTGCAATGACGCATATGCAGAAAATGTGTTTATATATACATTATTAACACTCCACATGTAAAATAATTGAAGAAAAATATGATATAATCAGGCATAGCCTAAGCGGTCGTACACTCTATATCATCTATAACAACCTATACCCTTCTTAATATTGGCAAAATGTAATCCTTAATTGCAAATACAGCGCAGATTGTAAATGTTAATTATTACCATTAAACAGATTACAACCAAGCCCTTCAGTTATAATCAATGTCATAAATTCAGTTTTCAACAAGTTCAAGGAATACAGACAATGTCGTACCAATATTAGGTTGTCCAGAGATCGGGTTGTCTTGAGCTTCCACTTCAATTATATAACGATCACGAGTTTCACGATCAAATTCTCGACGGTTACTAATCGTTCCAGAGACACCATCGATGCCAAAGTATTGATTGTCTGCAGAATCAGGGAGATCGAAAGTAACTCTCGCATTTTCATCCGCGTCATAATCATTGGCAAATACACGAAGGAATCCTTGATCTGAAAAAGATGACCGCTTATGAAACATCATAATATACTGAATTTAATTGACAAAATCTAAAAACATTTTGAAAAGATCAGCCCAATAAAAGCACTTGGTAAAAGCTGCTTACTTATTCCATTTTCCAGCACATGGCCTGTTAAACAACAGGTGTCAAAGATGGGTGCATTGTCATTGATATCAGTTAATTTGAGATTCATGACAGAGTATCCCTTCTTTCCACCTGAATCCTGTGCTTCTAAATTTATTTGCCAGTTGGCATAACCATATGGATAATCTCGGTCCAAAGGTCTTGGAAGTAACACTTCAGCTCTGATGCCATTCTGACGCACTGTAAAATTTTCAGCACTGAATAGCGCTCCTGAGCCTGAGTAAACTTGACCTACGTCACCAGTTTCAGGGTCACTTGCTGTTGCCTGGAATATTAAGGCAGAGTTATTGCCATGGAAACTAGCGAGCAGGCGAATTCTGGTTTAAAAAAACTCCATACCATATAAACTTATCAATGTGTCCACCTTTTTATGAAGCCGACCTAAATTATCAGACCACTTACATTTCTACTTCATCATTTATAATTACCAATAATAATGTGGTGCATTTGTTGAGTACTTAATTTTCTCTGAATAAGTTGGATAACTTTATATAGTAAAAGAAGGAAAATATAAAACGAGTACAATAAGATAAAAATGTAACATAATAAAATGGATAAATTACATAAAATTGAGATGAATTATGAAACTAGACAATTATAAATAAATCACGCAATAAAATTATTTTATACTTACATCGAGAATAATCCCACTGACTGTGCTTTCCTCTACATAACCTATGACTTCATAACTCGAGTTATCAAATCTGAAATTTATTTAAATCGCATTAATGAATGAAGCAACTTGTTTAAACTGGAATAGATTTAAATCAGAATAGTGAAAATCCTTGCTATACCTTGGTGGGAATAGGTTAATGTCATTTAATCGCACATTCACAGTGGCAGTGACATTCATGTACAAGCCATCAAAAACTCGGTAGGTCAGTGTGTAAGTCTGCAATCGAGCAAAGATTATGTAAAAACGTCCATACATTTAGAACCAGCATTACATAGGTTAAGTGCATAATTATTTGACAGAACTGAGTGAGAAGGCAACAGTGTGAATGACGAATGAGTAGGTCCTTCAACTATGGATGTACATTGTACTCACAAAATCATTAGGCGCCTCCGGCATCAGAAACCCTACAGAGTAGATGCGGCCAGTTGTGGAGTCCACAGCAAACAGATGCTTGTCATTACCACTTGTTATTCCGCATTGAGGGTAGTTGATATCTGAAGATCATATGCAAACAATTAACAATACAACATTGGTAATTTCAGTAAAAAGAAATTAGGTTGCCATTGATATTCGCATAAGTAATGCAAAGGACAGATTGGCATAAAGTCATAGTTCCCTTTTAGGCTCATGTTTTCCGTACAACAGAATTTAGCAAGTTGTATTTATATGCTGCGGCTTTCCTTACAAGGCATATATAGAGAACTTTCACTTTCACTAATTAGTGATCGTAATAATGAGTTGTCAAAGCCAGCCAATAGGAGACTCGTTGATAACAGAAGGAGCCACAAGCAAGACGCCCCGAACAATGGGGAGAAAAAGTAACAGAACCTACAGAGGGCGCTACCACAATAGCAGATTAAAAGACAATTAGATGACGTAACTAAACCATTCTTACATGGATGACATCACAATTTAATATAGATGGCATCATTGAACAATACTTACCTACTACAGTGACCTCTGGTGGTTCTTTTCCTCCCCATTGTTCAATGACGTAATCACACAATCATTAAACAAAGGTTGGACCAACTCCAATGTCTGTTATGAGATCCCATTATCATAAATATACTAAACACTCTTTGAGCAGTGAAAACTGTCCAAAAACAAATTTTATGGGACATAGTCAATACCATTTGGTCAAACAGTCAATACCATTTGGTCATACTACCTTCCTTTAACTAGCTTGACACTTAAATAACATTCATTCACAATTTGCACAACCTACCAGGATCAGGCACTTCCGCAAGAACAGTCCCGATAGTTTTGTTAAAACTCTGACCAGGGTCCACAGTGAATGAATAGCCAGTTTCTTCAAAGAACGGTGGATCCATGCTGCCCCCAGTGATGATGACCTGAACTGGGACAGTGTAAGGATCTAAAAAATGCGAAAAATTAAAGAATAAGCGCCCAAAAACAGTATGTGTGCAATTTATTTATCAGGAATAGTTAGCATTTTTCTTTGTGAAGCTTTACTGTCATTTCACTTCAACCACGTACACAGAGCTGTCATTGACTAATTTCACCCATAGCCAGATTTTTATGTAAGAAAAACAGCCAAGGTTGTGTATTTGGTGAACAGCACTATGGACATCAGAAAGATCACTTTGAATATAAATTATGCGCAAATGACTGATTGGCTAATCAACATAAAGCAGCCCACTGAATTGGAACCAGTTAGTGAAAATGCAGTAAAACATCAACAATTCACCAGTTTTATTTTACTAGTTTCAGTTATAATTCAGAATGTATTCTTAAGGTTAATGCAACAATATTCATTATGTGAATTTGCATGTTTTGTCATCAATCACTGGTAGGGTTTTGTAATCTACAAAATACTGCAATTTAGTAGAAAGACAATTACTGAGACATTAGTCTCAGATGATAAAACTTCATACTCACCACTCCGTAGTCTGTCTATAGGGTCCCATGCAGAGGTCCCATCTAGGGCGTAGACTTCAAGAGAATAAATAGCTTTCTCATCACGGTGAAACGTTTGATCAACTTTGGATGTAATCTCACCAGTAGCACCATTCAAGTCAAAAAACTGACAATCGCGAGCCTGGCAATTATCTGTGAAGAAGTACTCCACCTGTGGCAAGAAAGGACAAAGCAATAATAGTTTTGATATTTGTCTTTTCTATTTGATGTATCAAATTGTTGTTTATGCACAACATTCATCCAGTTAAAAATAACTATCACACTAAGCTTGATTAAGCTTCAGACCCAGCATTGGAACATAGACACAACCAACACTTCCGGTCAGGAGAGTTGTTTGGATTTTGATGGAGAACGTTGGCTCATACTTTTACTTCATTTAGTTTCGACCAATATATCTGGTACAAAATACTACACAGGAGAAAAGAACTATAAAGTGAAGATCCACAACTTCAGTCATGTTTTCTTAGTGGGTTCTCCCGCCATAATGTAAAATTGTTGTTATAATGCTTATTTTCATGTTTAACTGCAAATTATTCTGAATCTGAAATCTGAATCGGATGTTAAGAAAGAATACTTACATTGTTGTTTGGAAATGTCCCGTCAAGATCAATTGCATACACAACAGAAATAAGGAGCGGTCCTGCTACATTCTCTGGAGCTGCTGCAGGAAACTTTCCTGTGCTATCTATGCCAATGAAGTTTGGACGGTTATCATTGACATCAGATAATTCTACTTTCAAACGAACATCTGACCACTGGTCTCGCTGGTCTAACCACTGTAACAAAAGAAATGCACCAGTGCAAATAGAGATTTTCACATCAAACATCGATGTACCACCTTCACAGGTGGCGCCACCGTTGTGAAGGGCACTTTCTGACATCAGAAATCTGTTTACAATACATGACATCACACAGACTAATTATTAATGTATTTGTATTTGCACCGATTGCTCCTTTACTTGGTGTGCATGATCATGCCTCCTCCACTGGAGAGCAATCTTGTAACATGACTAATGTGAAAGTCCTCTATTTTGATCATAACAAAATATTGGGTAAAGAAGTCATCTGCTAAAAATTAAAAAGTGCCCTGTTGTATTACTGTGATGATCTAGAGTTAGTGTACCTAATTCCAAGAGGGCCTAAATCCGTGAAAACCTGCTGCCTTAATCCACAACTACTTAAATTTAATGTTTCACTGCACTACACCATCAAAATAGAATTCTTTTGATTATCTGATTTTGGGCACCAGTTGTTTATGGGGGTTGAGGGTAATCATGGAATTAGGCACACTAACTACATAAAGACCAGATGGCGCACTATGACAGTAACCGCCGCCTCAAATGTTGTATATAGTTTTCATTTATGTTTAACGTTACAAATCTTATATTTCTTTACATTTCGATAGATATGCTGTGAAATACAACAACGTGGTCATGTCCAATATACAAATATAAAAGAATAATTTGTTGGTTCATAAAAGAATTATAAGCACTAACCGAAGCTTGAAGGCTGAGTAAATACTCTGGTGTTGTTTCATAATCAAGTCCCTTTGCTGTAATAACTTGCATTTCATCCCTGTCGTTTGTGATGGAAGTAAAGTCTCTACCGCTGTTCAACATTTCAATCAATCCCTGAAGAACAGAGTAATAGACACTCGCGGTATTTGTACCCGTGGCTAAATAATTATTTGGCAGTCTTTCATTAATGTCAAAGTCTTCTGGTATTACGATTGGTGGCAGGTCATCTATTGGCACATTATTGACATTCTGCCATTGAGGATCTAATTCCGTGGCATCTGACACAATCTGGATGGATACGCGACTTGTACTCATCAAAGGCGCGACGCCATTGTCCCGCGCTTGAACTGTTAATTCTACACTCTGAAAAAGACAAGAAAAAGTTCATAGTAAATATTTTCAACACCAAGACATAGGTCTCACACAGTCACCTCTGCAGACCAGCTCCTTTTGCAATATTATGCTACAGGGAGAAGACCGGTGGAGCAACAATCCTGGTGGGGGAGCAAGGAAATTTACTGTGTTAATAAGTTTATTTTAACCTTGTGAATACAAATTTCTGCACTTGATAGAATTATAACATCATACTTGACATTATATGGAGAACTACTTTGTTTGCGGTTATGTTGTTTTAAACGGGCACAGTAACTGACCTAGTTTGAGCGCCAAGCAAAATTACATAGTCTGGGTCTTACATTTTGTCATTGACTGTAAAGTGGCTGAGGAAACAGAAAAGGGATATCTTTAACTTACTATATAAATATCAACCATAACCATAAAAATAATGTCTACATGACACAATTCATCCACAATTACTACTTGATTCCACATTTAATTGTAATGCAGTATTAAAAGAGAAACACTTACAGTCAAGCCTAAAATATCATCAGCAACAGTGATAACACCAGTATTACCATCGATCTGAAATTGATCTGTGATGGTCACTAATGAATATGTCACTCTCGCATTTTCTCCCAAGTCTTCATCATAAGCAAACACTCTGATAACTCTGCTGTTATTTGCTGCAGTCTGTAATATATTAGTTCTGTACAATGTTGCATCAAATCTTGGAGTGTGGTCATTTATATCTTCAATGGTTATCTGGAAAATGGAATGAAGAATACGGCTACATTACTGTGCATAAGTGAGTGAACCCCACCGAAAAAAAACACTATTGTGATTTTTAATATTGCAGTTAAGTGTTCTGAAAATAAAAAAGCAAAACAGTATCACGAAATTAGTACTTGTATGTACAAACTAATCTGGTGTCCTTAATCATCACTTTCTAGATGATCTATTGGCTTTAATAGTAACTAAACTAAAGAAATCCTTTCTATTTTTTTGAGGGGGGGGGGGGAGGGGGGTTCACTGATTCATGGCATGGTGTAAATTAATGAAAGTGACACCCACAGAAGCATAACACATGCAAAAACTGTCAATCAATTCATTATCAAAATGCATCTGCTTGATTTGATGAACTGACAAATTATGTTGCCGATTGGTCAATTTCTGTTTAGCCATCAATGCATTACACCCTTGGCAGGCAGATCTAGAGTCTTTCTCACAACTCCCTGGGGAATATTCAGCCTTGAATAAGAGATTAATTGCATGGATTTAAGAGCTCACACCAGTGCCATCACTGTGGGTGCCTAATGTCAAGTACTCATTACATCTAGGTGGGGGGTTACTAGGGTGAGGCAATATAAAGAAATTACCAGGAAAAAGCAAGTTGCAGAGAGACGAGGGCGGCCATTGTCTTCCGCTTGAACGGTGACAGGATACACAATATTTCCACCCATGCGAAAAAAGCGCTCTTGTGGGTTGGATCTGTTGAACTTATAGTTGGAGAAGATCTCAGCTTGGCCATTACGTTCGGGTGAATCACTGATTCCAAACACAACTGGCTCCTGGTACTGGTAGATCAAGGAATAAGTCAGTTCTCCATTTGACCCTGAGTCAGAGTCAGTTGCCGTCACCTGAAAAGTTGAACGTGCAAAACGTGATGTTGCATTAAATAATCTAAAGTAGGACAACAGGCCACTAAAAGAAAATACAACAAACACAGCTGGCCACTCGTTAAAGTTTGTGCTTCATAAGTTAATGAATGAATGTAATTGCCAAATGGAGCGCTTTATCACAGGTATACACAGTACAGTCTTGTATTCGCTTCAACATTAGTTGTATATAAAAACTTCCCATGAACTTACATTAATGACCCCAGTCCTAACAGGTTCTCCTTCTTTAAACATAGGGTTGTATGCTGCGCATTCCAGGAAAGCAGGTGGCGTATTGACTATGATAAAATCGATGACGAGGACTCCTTCGCCAAGGTTAGTTCGAGGAGGTTGATCAGGACAGCATGATCCATCATCTACAACAATGACAGGGATCGCGTAGCTCGCGATCTGTCCCAGTCTTTGTAAATTATCATTTAGTATAATCCTTCCAGTGTTTGGTTCGAGGGTAAACGGTCCCCATTTAGTTGAGTTATTTGCTGAAAAAAGACAAGATTAGAAGTTATTGTTTAATGTTCTTACAAAATTCAGTGCATTATTATGATTTACTGTGATTACATGTGACCCACTAAGAGAATAATCTGGTAAAGTATGGACTTCGGGACATCATTAAGCTTTACGGTCTCAAAACCTATTAACCGTTTTGCTTTGCACTTATGCATTGAAAATACCTAAAAAAACATAAATATATTATTATATAACTCTTAAAGGTAAAACACTTATTAGTTGTCCAAAAAAATTCACCGGAGCAGTGAGCGCCACTGTATAAGTCATGTTAAATCACAAAATTCACTTTTTGTAGTTTTGTGAAAATGCTTGAGAAGCCAGTCTTATGATATTGTATAAAGCCATAGAAAGGGTAAGGTGTTTATTCAATATTCATTAAAGAAGTTCAAACCGCAAGTTTTGTATTTATTTCATCCATGGCAAAGAACTTAGTTGAGGGAAATAAGTGCCAGAGATCATATTCAATAGCACAAAACACACTTATTTTTCACTCTTAAAGTAAACCACGACTCAACTTATTGTCATCTACATATATTTCTTAGTCATTAATGACTGTCTAACTGCCTAAATTATTATGTAGAAAATATACAAAGAGTTTAACTGCCAATCTTAGCAAATTTCATTTAAAAGTTCAAACAGCAAGTTTTGTATTAATTTCATCCACTGCAAACAAGTTGAGGGAAAGAAGTGTCAAAGATTCAATAGCAAACAATGCACTTATATTATACTGAGAGTAAAACTCAACATGGCTTATTCTTAAGCTACATTTAGATTGAACCATCTCTCACGTCAAAAATAGCAACAGTGCAGCTTTAATTAACCATTCACATTCGTCCGTCAAAATTTCTGTGTGTATTTTCTGGCGTATACAGACATGCATACGCACACATATACGCAAACTGATTAATCTAAATGTGGCTTTATACTGATATAATTCTTAGTGATTTATACTTATATGTTTAAGTAATTATGTAGAAAATATACGCGGAATTCAACTTCTAATCTTGGCCTATTTTTACCTGGATCTTCAGCTTCCTTATCTGAGTAAATTATTAAATATTATAAGTCAATTTGAAAGATACTGAGTTACTGATACCATTAAAAAAATAAAGAGTTGCATTGCTACTTGCTATAGAGCATCTTCATAATACTATAGCAACTACAGCAACTGAGCATCTGAATCTTGATATTTGGTCATTTAAGCTGACAATATCATAGATATGAAGCTGTTAGAAAATACAATAAAATATCATAAAGGGCCACATACCATTGAAGCGGAACCTGATAGCATCTCCGTCTAAATCATAGGCTTGCAATACATGAACCAAAGTGCCACTACGTGCCGTCATTTTTAACCACACTTGTTGCTCAACTGGTTCAAAGACTGGTGATTGGTCATTTATGTTCATTGGCCACACTTGGACAGTGGTCATCCCTGTTAAACCCCCTCCATCTCTTGCTGTGACTGTGACTTCATACATGCGGTTGGGCAACAAGTCGTAATCAAGTGGTCTGAAATATCGAAGAAATGCAATTAATACGAAACAGAACTATCTTCAGCATCTATTGACACTGTGCTATCTTAAGAATCTCCATCTCAGTCTTTCTTATTAGATGGTCACTGCCAATTTACAGAGCACTCTCTATCACATTACGAATGTACTTGAAAGAGCAGAAATTAAATTTAATACTACTTATTACACAATCAATCAGTCTTGAGGCTAGAGGTTTGTTATGGGCCGACCAAACAACTATGCACATGTTAATGCACAAAGATGATGCCATGACATTATTATGAAGACCTTTTTAATTTAAGTCTAAGAATACAGCACCATCAGCCAATGGCTTGTCTAAGAATAAAGTCCTAAAATTCAGCAGTACTCACCCATTTACCCGTAACGTGCCAGTCTTGCCATCTCCATTAGGATCTTGTTGAACCACAAAAAGTGGATTGTTAACTTCGAATGTGACACGTCCAAAAGCTCCACTGTCTCGATCAATGACACTCACTAGAAAAACATGATGATGAATGACTTAGTCTTAGTGATGATATTCAATAGGAATTTTAGCAAATAATCAATAGTTTTGTTTTAAAACTGACAATTTCCTTAGATAGATAGCACATGGTGATCAAGGGAGGCATTATGAGTAAAAAATGTGGCCTACAATTGCCAAAATTTACCTTTGAGAAATTTTTTAAAGCTATTTGGTAGTAAAACTATCCTATTTGGTAGTAATACTATCCTAGCCATATCACACTTCCCGCAATAAAAAAAAAGACTTACGCTCCATAACTTCCCGTCCGACAGCAGCATTTTCAGGAACATCTGTTGAGACATATATCACAGGGAATCTTGGTTCATAATTGTTGATATCCCTTAAGTTTATCACCAGCTGTAACAAAATCCCACAAAATAACATTAATAATTGGTTTCTTCTGAATCTTTAACCTTTCATAACCTACAATTTTTGAGGCAAGCGTTTTTGCAGCATTCTTCACTATTCATTTCTGCAACAACATACCTCAGTCACTGCAGTGAATCCACTGTCAGCCTCCGTAGCTGTTACAGCCATGACATAACGCCATGGATCATACAATCGGTTTAGTTCTTCTAGTGGACGAACATCCCCCGTGTTGGGGTCAATATGGAACTTCAAAGTATCCAAAGATTGTATGGAATACTGCAGCTGAAGGTCATAGAAGGACTTGGCAGCCATATTTACAACTCTGAAAAAAATTTAACAGTTTTATTCAATCAACCGTTTTACATTATTCCAAAGGTAGTCTATATATCAGCAGAAATAAGCGATTTTCAGATATAAGAAACTGACTTGTAGAAATTGACTCGTATAGGTAGCAGCACTAGCACTCAGATTTAAAGATGATAGGTATGCTACTTGAAAACAGTTACTAAAAGTGCAAGTTTCCCATATAATGCTTGCTTTAATTGCATACCTCCATAACCTTGAGATTTTTAGATGACAAATAAATATTCCAGTCAAAGATGACCTTCATAGCCAAGGTCAAATTGTGACACTTACACAGTGGTAGGGTTAGTGAGCTCATCCATTGTGATGTTGTACGTGGGTCTGTTGAATTGAGGAGGCAAGGCCTGGTCACAGTACACCTCAATAACTTGTGCAGGAGTGTTTGTGTTTGCCGGGTTAGCTCTAGCAGCTTGAGCTGAGACAGCCAATTGGAAGGGAGTACTGCAGTTAAACGGCATACGGCCATTTGTTCGGAGTTCACCCGTCATTTCATCAAGCATAAACCGATTCCGGGATCCTGGAATATGAAATGGACAGTTATACCGTTAATTCACCGGGTATTTTTGGGTGTTGGACATGAAGCCTTGATGAAGGGAGTTAAATTATTTCTGTCAACTTTTATTATGCCATATAGTCTGCCTCTTGTAATTATACTTTACCCCAAGCCTAACAAATTCATAAACAACTATACATGGGTCAGTTTCTACAATAAAATATTAATGAAAATCTCACCACAACTTCCCTATACACTATGTTATGCAATCCTTTACAAGAGATTAATCATAACTTCCAGAGCAGTACAACTACAAAGAACAGAAGTTTGTTCATAACTATATATCTAACACAAAGATTTACCGTTTGACTGTCACAGAAAAATATAAGCACTTAATGACATTCCTAACTAAACTGCTTATTCTTATATGAGAATACAACACCGTTCAATATCTAAAACCTTAATTCTATCGCTAACTTAATTAACATAGTTCTACATACAAGCACAGGCGCCCTCCAGTGGTGACAGGTTATCAAGACAGAAATAGATAGAGGTTGGAGAGAAACAAACAAATATTCAGACGCCCAAACTAACTTTAATTTAGATAAATCTCCAAATTTTAAAATACTATTTTTAGAATAAAAGCTCTACATCTTTGAAGCTCAGTAACTAAACCACTGAACACCCAATATTTTCTGGTGACCTATCTGATGCAGTTCCTCATAAATAAAATATTACAGCGCCTGGAGAAGCTTTGAGCTAAGTTTTCTTAAGGACTTTCAAGACTTATTTTTCTTAATTAATTTTTACAATTGCTTTTTTTTTTATCTTGGAAGATATGCACAGACAATGCTGGTATGCATAATTGACAGTTAGACAGGAGGAGATGTTTTTATATTCTTAAAGGTTATGTGCCATCATGGCTAAAGTTTTGTGGTTAAACAACATATATATTCTTATATTAAACCCATTAGAACCAAATTCAAACTGTATCGCGATGTAATTTACCACATGTCAATAAAGATTTAGCTAACTAACTAAAACTTAGACCAGTAAACAATTACATTAATACATTTTTTTTAATTCAAAAAGATCGATACATCTCTTAAGGATTTATTCTTAGAACTAGAGCGAATACATTTCTTAATTTCTGGAACTTGAGTCTTATTTCTGCACTGGAAGTTCACCAAATTACCTGCTAACTCTTCTGGATCACTTGTGTCCATTTCATTTGAAAATTCATCTGTATGCACAATAATTTTAATCAAAATATGAATTATTTGTCTGAAACAATGTGTGGTACCCATGGCAGCAGATTTTTATATTTCTGCTAGGCAACTCTATGTTACAGAGCTATCTAAACACAGTGCTACTAAGTCACAAATATTGCATTATTCAACCTGGTAATTATCATATGAACATGTTTGCTCCGTTACCCACCTGATTGAATAGCATAACGAACATCAGCACCCATTGCAGAGTCAATGGACTGCAAAGTAATCAAAGATATGTATGGCCTTGTCCATGTAGCGACTAGTAGTCTAATTGGGTAAGGTTCGTTCGAGAAAATTGGGTCATATGGGGTCCTGTCCACCACCTTTAGGATTACCAATTGTGTTTCTGCAACTGAAGGAAAAAATTATGCTAATTAAGTGAAAAATATAAACAATTAACATGAAAACCGCATATTTATTGCAATATATTTGAATTAATATACACAATAAGTATCTTGCAAGTAATAATGCAGAAGTGTACCTTGAAATGGTAATTAATGTGAAAAGAGGAATTTGAGAAAACTAGACAAATAAAGTTTTCCTCAAACATTGAATTGTTCATGCTATTTATCTGATAACGTCAATCATGTCCTTATTTATTGAATAATTCAGATTATCATCGCTATGGGCACTGATAGCACACAGTTAATAGTCTTTTCACTGAACAGCCCTGAATTCAGCAGGGCATAAGTCTTTCTTCCACTCTTATTACTTTTTTTGCTTTTCAGACACAGTAGGTAATAACTAACTGATTCCATAAAGTGTCAAATATACATTAAAATGCACTAAAAATACTGCTGCTAGGATGCATTTTTCTTCAGCCAATCACAGCCAGTTATTTAAGGTGTGCAAACTGATAGGCCCACGTCAAAATAACCATTTACATATTTTATCAATGAATATTATTCTAAATTTCTAAAATGTAACAAAACAGCATGTGCTGCGGCGTAAATTTTGCTGTCTCGTGTCTGAATTAGCAGAATTCTATACTTTCATCAGTGGTATAAATACAGAATTTTTCAAAACACTCTCAATCCACCATCGGCACCGGCATACAAAATCACGATTCAAAGAAAACACATAATGAATACATCTGTAACATTACTTTTAAATGAGTGAATATGAATGTAGACTTACAATAAGGGTTGTCCGTACATGTGATGTTCACAGCGAATCGCACTTCTGTCAATGACTCATTGAAAGTTGCTAGTATGGACACCATTCCAGTGTTAGGCTTGATGCCTATTTCTGTGGGTGCAGGGTCAAATAGATCATAAACTTCTGTGCAAGTTGGTTGATGGTTCCCAACAGTGAACACTTCTCCTGTGGTTGTATGGCTGACCACAAATGTGAGGTCATATCTTGCATTCGTTGACCGTCGAAGCCGGGTGTGTCCCACAGAATTTTCTAAAGCGATGACAACTACTGGTTCATAGCCTTCAAGACGTAAAACAGCAGAATCTGCTTTGTTGCCACCTTTATCTGTCGCATAGATTTTGAACTCGTAACTTTTCTCTTGAAGTTGCAAACCATCCTTAAGACGTACTTGACCGGTCTGTGGATCAATGTTGATGAACTTGTTATCCTCCAAAGAATATGTCACGACATCAGCGTCGTCAGCATCATCAGCATGAACCTGAATGATGGGTGCTGATGAATCTGAACTCAAAGGCACCGTGGCGAAGTATTCCTGCTGCGTAAACTTTGGTTTGTTGTCGTTTGTGTCCTTGACATGAACAAACACAGAAGCAAAAGCCTCCATGCCATCTTTCATCAATCCCTTGAGGGTCAAGTAAAATCTTGTTCTGTTTTCTCGGTCAAATGCAACCTTGTTAACAATCGAGGGCGTTGCGAATGGCCACAGACTTTTAATATCAAAGAAATCCTTGTGTCCCCTGACTATTGAGAGGTCAACCAGGTCTTCGAAGTTCTTCAAGTTTTCATACAAATCTTCTAATCCACTAACGAGACTCCCTGAAGGCATGTTTTCTGACAAGTACCCTCGGAACGGCTGTCCTATGAAATTCTGGTGTGATTCAGATGGACGAACAACGTCAATGCTAAAAAACTGATGCCATGGTTTGTGTGCATGTTTGCATTTCAAATTGAAATTCAAGCTTTGACCTGTAAAATCTGAAAGTTCAGAGGTCATTACTAGTTGACCTCCACTTAAAACTGTAAAAAGCCTGGATATCTTTCCATTTGAGGAATCCGAGATGTCGTAGTCTGATGTTTCAGTAGGCATAAGTGCAACCACATGGCCAGGTCGTGCACTTGATGGAAGCGAAATCTTAGTGAGTGACCTTCCAAAGGTTAAGGTCACACAAAGCAACAAGGTCAGAGTGGTAAGTGACACTGACATTGTGTTTCTTGTGAAAATAGGATTGTAATTCATGGTGGAATTACCAATTATCTTTTCTCCACTTTGTCTTGAAAGGCTTCCTGAAAAGACAGAAGCAAATAGTAATAACAAGATATCTGCAACTGTAAAACAGTCACTAGGCTTCACCTATTAAGGAGTCACTGATGAGAATGTTAATATGAAAATCCAGTCTCATAATGATGAACAGATATAACAGTAGCCTGAAGAATGCATATGTACTCTGTTTGTTTGTTTGTATTGTTTGTTTGTATGTTTATTTACGACAAGAAGCATATATGCTTATCAAGCTGGTACAAATTAAAGATAGAGAATATACAACAATACATTGTGATATTGAGATAATAATTCATTAATTTATAATTGAATACAGTAAATTTTATGCCATAAAATGGTAGTTAAAAGCAACATTTTGATATTTGGAATAATATCTGGAAATATGTTAAAAATTATGATTGTTGATAATTTTTTTTGTATATAGATAATTCTTTATTGTTCTACTACATGCCTTTAATGAAACTTTCTCTACCTCAAAATGTGACGGCAGTTGTAAAATAATAATATTCCATATTCTTGCTCCCTGATATTTTGTCATTTTTTTGCCTTGTTCTGTTCTTACTCTGGGCAATTTTAATTTCATTCTGTTTCTTGTATTTGGATAATTGTTATCTGCTAATTCTTAGCATGATTTATAAAAAAAATTACAGTGCACATTGGTCTGACATTAGTAGATACACATTTTAAATGCTGACTTTTTGCAACATGAAAATTTCAAGGTCAGGCATTCTTTGAAACCAAACAGTCTAGAATATTATGCTATATAGCTAATTGGCGAGGTAAAAGTTTAAGATGTCCCGATCTGGAATGCTATCTGGGTTAAACAGCTGAATATATAATCAGTTGAAGATGATACACTATTATCCAAAAGCAGTGATGGAGGTAAGAAATATTGGTGGGGGGGGGGGGGGGGAACTCGTGCCCCAGCGGCCGAGCCACACAGGATCAACTTTTGGCAAAAATTTTAAATACAATATTTGTAATAAATTTTCTTTAACTAAATGGTATTTAATAAACATTGCACCCTTCAGTCCAGTTGGATTAGGGCATTCTGAACACAGGCTCTGGTGAAGGGCCATCATTCAATGGCAGGGCCATGGGTTAGCAGGTCATTCACCTGGAAATATGGCCCCTACCCTGGAGGTTGGCCCTTTTATGGACAAGCTTGGCCCCAAACCAAAAAGACTGGCCCCTTGTGATAGTTTTCCTAATGTTCTGAGAGGGGTATAACAAAGTAATTAATATTAATTAACATTTTTGTTCAGTATCGGTATATGGAGGAGAGTGGGGCACCATGAGCCATTTCTTCATTTTTGTTCGGTCTTGGAATATAGGGAGAGTGGAGCACCATGAGCCTTTTTTTTTACTTTTCCACCTTGGAGCATGAAGTGACAATCATACAGTCTTACTGTAAACGTCTTACTATAGTTTAACAACCTAAGTATCTTATGTGTAATGTTGGATTGTACATATCATTAGTTTGCTTCAATAGTGGCACAAATATGCATTGCCAAAGCTTTAGATCAATCAGCAATTAACTTGGGACCATTAATACCATTCAGTGAATAATTTGTTGAAAATAATATCATTGATCTCAAGCTGCGTATTTTAGTAGAAAATGCTGATAAAGGCCAAAAAAATACTACCCAAAAGGAGGGCCCAACCTCAATTATTTACTGACTGTCCAAGGTAAGTGAAGTGTGGGTAACATTACATATAAAATACACTATTGTGTTACTTGAAAATTACCAAAACGAAATGAAATATTGTCAAGCTCTGAAATGTGAAAACATGGCTACATTTAGTATGTTAAAAGTATTTATATTAAGGCGTATGTAATTACAGGTTAATAATTTGAATGTCCAAGGCAAGTAAACTGTGTCTTGTGTAAGTGATAATTGGAGGAAAATTACATATTAATAAAATACACTATATGCATGGCTTAAATTAAGGCTTATAGTATAACTAAAGATTTATAACATGTAATAGCATGCTTTTAACTAGTTATTGTTGTTTCACGGCCAGGTTCAAGGTGCTCCGTGTAAGCTGCCTCAAGGTGCCCCACATGCAAATTCCAAATGAAAGCACTTGTGGTGTGATAATGAAGATATTAGAAAATTAACAATCTTGCCTGGGGATATTACTCCATGGTACTGTTAAAGGTGCCCTAGTGAACTCCCTTCTTTTCGGGACATTTGCACTTATCAATCCACTATCAATCAATTTTTATCTATTGCTGGGCCAGCAATATACTGAAAAAAAAAAACAGAATTGGAGAACATACAACACCAAATCATTGACAATATCCAGTTTTGGATGTCAAATTAGTATGACATGTGTGATGATCATTTCATGGCATGCGAAACTAATGAAACACTTAAATGATTTAAAAAACAATACTTGATAAGTTGATGTTCCATCAGAATACATTAAAAGACATCAAAATACTTTATTTGTAGAGCATTCCACATGGAGATACACATGGCTACCACCACCATAGAGAATTTCAAGAAATTACTAACAGGGTATATTAGGACCAACACTGTTTTTGTGTAGCGGTACATATTTTATACATTTGTAAATTAATGAATTAATGAATATCCATAATTGTTAAATCTGTTCAAACTGAACAGTGTTCAATAGGGCTGTACACCTTTATCTTTAAAACGATACGATACGTATCACGATACAGTAAAACCGATATGATATGTATCATGATACATATCGTTAAATTTTGTCAATTAGTAATTTATTACATACAAAAGTTTATTATAAACCTAAAATAATCAAAAGATACTATCAAATTTAATGAACAATTTTCATTGAATAACTGCAAACTAATGTGTATTAAGAGTCGCTGATATTTTTCTTCACACTGGAACATCTAGGTAGCAGGTGTCTTATTTGCTAGAAAATGCTGCTCTGCATACCGTTTCATTGCATCAGTACAGCCCTAGTGTTCAACCTTCACCTTCTTCATCATTCAATTTTCAGGTGCCACAAAAAGAAATTTGTTAATATAGATCTGGTGTCTTGATCATGACATGGTGATTAAAGTTTAGTTGAACATAAATTTGTCTCTGATTTAATTGTATGGTCTACTTTTGTCTGTTCGACCATGATTTTCTCTCGCTGGTACAAGTGACCGCAGTTACTGCGCATTGCGCAGACACTGGCCAAGAGGTAAATTAATGGTAGATCATTGATGCTAAAGTATAAACTTGTACTGATATATGATATCAAGTGTAAAAATGTTTAACAAAGCACAAATGTTCCATTACAAAAGTGTGTGAAAAAGGCTAATTTTCATTTGTGATTTACAAGAGGGAGATGATTGCATTGATCATCCCCACTTACCAAAAGTGGGGGATATATACCCCCCTCTGAGTCAATGCCCCTGTTGCCCGCTTAGAACAATAGGAAATCTTCTAGGTGGAGTATCAAGGCTATTAAACGGTGTACAAAATTGATTATAATTAACATGGAATAAGTTGCTGTACTCACCTGATATTTCAACTTATGACGTACAAATTAATGTGTAGTGCAGTATACCTTTGTGAACAATCAGAATTACCAATTTAAAAAGTTGTTTATTCCTTCATAAAGACAAAATGTATCCCAGGCATTCCTCATGAATTCAACAGTGTGACTCTGACACCTAAAACAGATTATATTTCTAATAGGAAGTTAATAAGTTTACATAGATTGGTTATCATATTATTGTAATAGCCACTTCAAGAAACTCGCTGATAATTTTTCTTGATCATAGAAAATCTCCAGACTAACACACAATGCGCTTGTGTGTGTTAATTCAACCTGCGCAATAAGGGGTGTTCATACTATCACGTATAAGACCTACATATGACCACGTACGTCAATAGGGGGCCTAGCTCAGTGGTAGCGTGCTGGGCTTCCAACCACTGGGTCCCAGGTTCAATTCCCGGTCGAGCCTATGTTGGATGGCTGTTTCATCCTTCGTCTCATTGCCATGGTCCCTACTTGTCCTAATTAGCCCATCAGGTGCAGAAATACAGGAAGTAAAGCCCTAATCCACCACCACCGCCACATACTTCAAAAATTGATTATAGGTGCTCACCCGTGGCTCTGTTAATCACGTATAACTTCTTTTTACGAGCGTATGTGGGGCAATCTTAGATCGCTCGCCAGACGTCTGTAAAATGCTCGCCGGACGTCCGTAAAAAACGCTCGCCGAAATCCATAGCCAGGCATCCGTGAGGCATCCGTGAGGCATCCATGAGGCATCCGTGAGGCATCCGTAAGGCACTCGTAGGTTGCCCGTGCGAGTGACTCAGAGTAAATGAGGAATGGGTGACGGACGTCCGCTGAGCGTTTTATGAGTATTTACGGATGGACAGTGGCTACATATGGCCAAGGATGGCCACGGACGTACGTAGAACCTACGTAAGGCGCTTACCGACGGACCCTCGAGCAAGTTGTACGTCCGCCAAAGTTTTAAACATGTTTAAAAAATGTTGCCTTTTCCACGTATGGTTGTGAGTGGTCAAGCACGACCAGCGCGAGTATATGTAAAACGCTTGGCGAGTGAATCACGAATGGCCAAGGATGACCACAAACAAACAAAATGTTTCATACGTAGCTCTTATACGTGATAGTGTGAACGCCCCTTTATAATTATCACCTCCGCCATGAAGGTTATGTTTTCGGTCTCATTTTTTAGTTAATGTATTTTACTACAAATAATAATAAAAAAAAAAAGTTTCATTAATAACAGCTTGGATGAACTCTATAACAGATTGTATAGATTTGAAAGCAGAACACATGCGGACATATACCCCATTAGAATTGCTGCATTAATTTTGAACCAGGGGATGAAGTAAACTTGTAGTTTAGAAAAATATGTTTGTGAATTGGTTACCACGGCAACCAAGTCAGAATTTCAGTATACTCATTGTGGCATCAAGAAAACCCATTTTTCCGTGACGTACTAAGTTAGGGTTTTATAAGCTAACATGACGGTGCCAATACCAGCATTTTGGATATGCCCCCACCTACAAAAACTTCCCTGTTATGGAGCATGGATGCCATGGAGACGAAAATTCGCATTTTTCATTACACAGAATGAAATGCTAGGATTAAAAGCAAAGGGCATAGCAATGGCACTTTGAAGGTCAGAGGTCAAGGTAACCAACAGAATTACAGCAAATAGAGAATCTGGCAGTATTTGTCATTTTAAGGATATGTGATTTTACTGCAAGAATTCTCCTGCACAGATTTTGCTGTATGCTTACCACTGCACAGATTTGCAGCAGCAGCTCTCCCTTGCAGCAAAATCTATATGGCAGAAATTGTATGTCACTTCTACACCACCTGGAAGTAATAAGGCTCTGAATAGTATTAGTAGATTAGTCCGGGGGCCAGCGGGACCTACCGTGCACCCCCCCCCCCCAGGACTCTATGTGTAGTTTACCAAAATTTTCCTTAGGATGTCCTCTTTCAGAAAACATGTTCCCAAGAAAAACGTTGGGATGAACTACCTCATTTGCATAAAACAAAATGGATGCCAGAATGCGCTTAAAAAAATCCAAAAATTCACATCTCTCCTCATTTACATATTTGAGTGCTTCAATAGACTAAATAATAGTTATATTATATTTACAATATTTTGCCCTCATTGGACTCTTTGACTACGTATTTGAGCCCTTTAAAAGACTAAATGGCATACACATGTGAGGAATTCAAAAATAGTTTGTTAGATGAGATAATATTTATTTAGCCAAGCAATAACGCAAGGAATATCTTTGTTTTTGCCATAACAGTGACTCTTAATTGCTTACGAATGGAAAAAATTCACAAATAATATTTTTCTTAATGAAAATTCTACCTTCTGTTTTATTTATATATTTAAATATATTTTACAAGGGTTAATTGTTCAGCAAATAATGCTGTTTTCCAAAAGCACCCTTCTAAATGAAGGGTACCCTTGGTGGTATTCTGTTAAATGGACAATGGATATCAATTTAAAAACAAACCCATCTTGAATCAAATGTGGATTCACTCAAGAATCTCAAACTTCATTCATGTTCATATTGATTTTTATTTCATCTTTTTTTAGCACTGTAATTTTCATTTGACACAATTTTAACAAACTTTTATAGGGGCACATTTTCTTCAGACCATAGAGGCACAAGTTTGCTCCAATCACAGTTCATCAATGCTCCCCATGACCAAGCAGTCTGGCAAAATCCTCTTAGGGTCTCTTCCAGATTCTCTCTTCTAAAATTTTTACTTTTGAGGGGCTTGAAATCTTGGGGTGATAACTCAGTTTCATTCACTACAAGCTGACATTAATATAGACACAGACTAATAAAAAAAGCACTTGGGGTGATAACTCAGTTTCACTGACATTAATATAGACACAGACTAATAAAAAAGCACTTGGGGTGATAACTCAGTTTCATTCACTACAAGCTGACATTAATATAGACACAGACTAATAAAAGCAGTAATACATCAATATTAAATGCTTCTATATGCAGCACAATACAGTTTGATAATAAATGTCATGAAATAGATTTTGATAAAAGTATATATTTACAACCACCTATCACAGTGACCCCATGAAGACTAACTAGTATTCCCTCAACGAATTATACATCCATTACTTCAAGCAAAGGCCATTGACCTCTTTGGCACCTGTCTTCCAACAGAATTTCAGATTCCATATTCCACTTTTGATGAACAGTGATCCTGGGAATATTCTCTTTCTAGATCTGCAAGAATCTGTGCTTTTCTCCGCTTCTTTTGACTGTATAATTTTCCAGCCTTTGAAAAGTTGCATCACTGATATTGTATCAGCTTTTGAAATGGATAGGTGTTATCGCTGTAAATATTTTGGATTTGTGCTGTTGTACTTCAGAGGGCAACCACACATCTATCATATCCTCAGTTTCAATCGAAGCTGTGCACAAAACCATCTTGGAAACACACTGAATTGCTTAATATGTGCTGACTTGAAAGATCTTAATAGGCATTCCCATGCCACATTCGAGTGCAATACATGAGACTGATCCAAATGCAGCAAGCCTGAAGAAGGGCTCCATCAATCTTAGTACCATTATCACTGCTGATTTCAGTTGGTTAAGTCGCCCAATAGCATGATTATGTCATCTAGCCTTGTACTCTTGACTAACAGTGCTGTTGTACATGAAAGGTCTGACATTGATATGGAAAAGCAGCCATGATAGGGCCAACAACCTTTGTATAAGCAAAGAAAAAGAAGGTAAATGACTTTCCTAATAAGATTCCTACTCTTTAGAGGCCCTTGTCTTTGCTGTATAGATGGAATGAGGTTTTCTTGTCAAGTCTGTCATGTCAGAATGTTTATGTGGCGATGTGAGCAACTAGTATCTGATGCTTGGACTGTGAAAACCTTTATCACCTCCAGGGAAGCATTAAACAATGGAGCCAATAGGTGTCCAACAACATCCTGGCACTTCAAGTTCACTGGAATGTGACGCACAACTTTTATACATAAATGAATATCTTGATATTGAATTTATCTCAATCTGTGGAATCTATGCATATAGGGGCCATGCAGAGCCAGGATCTTGCGCATTCTGCTCCGGAAACAAGAAATGTTTTTTTATAATTTTTGTAAAACATAGCTTAGATATAACGGTGTGACTATTAAAAGGTGGGACTAGGCCACATATTAGTATTTACCAAATGTTGTTGGCGTAAGTGCATTGTTGCTACTGCCGAAAGACTGCATGCCAATATCCAAATATTCAAAATATCCCAAAATTGGTGTCTAGGCGTAAAAATAAGAAATAGATCCTATCAAATAATCCAAAATCGGCTCGCCAGATAATTTTGGTTCTTCTCTGTCCCATGAGAGGTCGCTGCAATAGTGGCCTAAAACAGCAGATTTGAATGATTTCAATGGTTAAAGCAATAAAGAATTAAGGATTAAGAAGACAAAGTGTGCTTTATGTATGAAATGCCTAAATTCAGTCAATACAATCATTGCAATGTTTTCAATTAATAACAAAATTTATTGAAAACATTGCAATGAATTTATAATTTAATTTACACAATTTATTGATGAAAATTTGTCCTGTTTATAATTATTGCAATAGTTGGATTTTATTGCATTTTTATTGTGTTCCTATTTTATTATTATTATTAAATAAGTAAATGTAGGCCTACATCGGTAAAAACAATCCATGTAGTTACAAGTAATTATTTACTTAATATGATTTAATGAAGACCCAGTAAGCATATTAACATCACATTGTGAAATAAAGATGGGAGTATTTGTAAATAATGGTGATGGTAATAATAATAATAAATTTGTATTGCGCCAGATCAGATATATGCATATCTTGGTTTAATCAAACGGCCTGCACTTCTTATCGACAACATTTCTCTAATGTAAATAATGTGCTTCCTTCAACACCGACATACTCATATTTACATTTTACCAATTAACTCTTGTAATTGCTATAATTCACTATAAGGTGTTTTGGGGGTGAAGAACACTGATTCTGTGCTCTCCCAAAATATTAAAAAAAATAAATTATGGCTTAATATATAATAAAATTTCATACAGTAATTGTAATCAAACACTTCCTGTCTTTAGTTGCATATATTCATCATTCTCATTGTGTTGTAATATTTATAGTATTTTCACAACACAAATTTATAAAAAAATTAATTTTTCTTTTAAATCATATAATTAAGTTAAATTAATTCTAGCATATTGTACAAATATTGAATCAGATATTTACACAATCTATGCCAAAATTGGTACTGTGTCAAGCAGTTTAGCCATATAATTTTATTGACAAGGTATTATCACCATACTGATACATTTGTCAAACATACAAATATAGCTATACAAAATACAAATACATTTTTTCAACAATAATGAAGATCATAATTCTAAAAGGTTAAGCCAACAAACTATACTACATGTTGTAACTATATATTTAAAGAAAATCGGTCCTGGTTGTGAATTTGCGACATACATGAAATTCTCATTCTTTCATTTAAATTACACATATTTTAAATTGTAGTAGCAGGAGCCCATAGGGGGGGGGGGGGGGTCTGAACTTGATTTTATAGCTTGTAAATAGGGTCTTATGCTTGCTGTTGAATTATAATGCAATGGTTATCACGCCGTCTGAAGTCAATATTTGCATGCATTAGCATAGGTCTGAACAGTCTGCATGGTTCACAATTTACGGAACGTACTTAGCCAGAGGCTAGCTCGTCGCCCAAAGACCTGCTTATCGGCCCAAAGAACAAAATATCCAGCCCAATATGCAATCTCGGCAGATATTGGATATTGGCAGCAACAATTGTTGTTCGAGTTCTGCTCCAGAAACGAAAGAGCCGCCACCCCATTTAGAACTTTGTTTGATGAGGGTTAAAATTATTTCCCATCACCATGACAATTTTAGAATATACTTGTAGATATATATTCCAGTTCTTTTCTTTTTGTTTTATTTGCTGGCTTCCTTTTACTTTTTCTCTTTTGAAGGGGGGGGGGGGGGGGTTTAAGATTTTTGAAATACCTCGATAAAATTACATTCTCTGCACAATTTTGCATTCCTTCACAAAAAGAACTCCTTGTGTTCCCTCACAATATAAATTTGTTCCCTTGCGATTACGCGTTCCCTCACAAAATTGTTGAGGGATGCGATGGTCACAAGGGAACGCAATGAACTTTGAGACAAAAACTAAGTATGGGTTAAATATCATAATTGGTGATATCATGTTAAGTTCCTGGATTCAGCACTAGATAGAGCCACACAAGTCTGCAGATATTTAGCGCCACCTGTTGTGCTGCACCTGTACAAGTGAACGAGGAAGTATAATGGGCAAAGTGAATGGGGTAACTGCAGTTACCCCATCAGTTACCCCATCTCCCAACATGGCTGACGTGGTATAAGGCAAATACGTCATTCTGGACAAATTGTGCACTGTTTACTCCAGAATAAGACTTCATCTAACCTTATCATGCACAACCTTTGTGGTAGTGGATTCAGTGATATTTGTTTTTACTGCACGGAAATGAATGAGTTCTTTCTGTCGGGAAGATTGGGTAACTCATATTGTAAGTTACGTGGAGATGGGGTAACTTTGAGTTGAGATGGGGGAGGGAGGTAACTTAAGCACGCTGCCAATACTAAATAATAATTAGGTTTGACCCATCCTGTAATATGACACCTGTTATCAGCCAAGCCTTTTAGTAGGGACATTTGTAAATTCAATAGTTGTTCGTGTATTTTTCCACAACAATTGTTAATACTGTCTGATTGACAAAAATGAAAGATACCTACTGTACCATAGGCCTACAGATACCACTTTACACTACATATAATGAGTATCGATAATTCAAAGGAAACAAGAGTTGCATCAATAATGCAACAAATAATATTATTTCATACTAATTTGCTGTTAAGTGACCATTTATGAATATACTCTACAAGTCCATGGAATCAACGAAATTCGCCAATCAGCGAAATTCGCCACCTTCACAAAAGTCTCTCTAAACTTGTCATTTGAGAATTCTCACAACATTTTTCATTTTTGTCAATCAGACAGTATTAACAATGTTGTGGAAAATAATAAAGCATTTCTAATAATGTAAATATTTAGTTACACACAAATTATTCGGGTTACAAACAGTAATTGCATAATCTTGGTTTTAAGGGCGGCGAATTTTGCTGATTCCAAGTGTACTCAATTTACATCCCAGTGCAAAATAAGGAAGCATATATTTATATATATATATTTTGGCTTAAACAAGGCCTTTAAAAACGTTTCACTATAGCTATATCTCAAAATTAGTTTGTTTCATTGCTGAATTGTTACATCAACTATCTCTGTAATTGATAGAGACATGCAAGCTTGTCATCTGATAATACCTCACTTTTTGCCAAATGTCAGTTTTTTTTTAATATTACATTTTTTAGACTAACCATAAACAGATATTAAAAATGCAGAAGAAGCAAGCTTATATTTACTACATTGTAATAATAAGCAAATAAAACTAAAATTGCTTAAAAAAATATTTTAAACACAACTTCTTGCCATTTTCAGTTGTTTTTGTTATTACCATTGCTAATTTTTATGAACTACAAATTTTCAATATGGCCAAGTTCATTGGCCAGAGCTGTATAGTCAATTTTGCAGACTCGGTAAATTAATTCTACAAAAAGTATATCTGTCAACAGAAATTTGCAGCTGGATGCTCATATAGTTCTTATAACACTTGTTCATATCTGAAGTCTTTTTTCCTAATTGTCTAGTCAATACATACTTACAGTAAATTACAGAAAATGGAAATTTGTGTATTGACAGACGTTTTTATTTTCGTGATATGATATCATGTGTTTTAAATACCTCTTGTAATTTCTAACAATTTACTTTTTGTATCAGATCTAAATCCTTAAGATGCCCTCTAGGTATCAGAACTTTTATTGATTGATATATACTCTAAAATCAAGTTTACTAAATTTGTTCTGAGCCTTGTGAAGATTGCAAGTGACATCACTGATTTTTGTGTACATTTAGGCTGTGGTCAGATCACTGATCTTCACAAGCTTGAAAAAGGCTTAAATGACCTAAATTTGGCATGGTTGTCTTGCTTGAATAATATTAAGCAACTTTGAATTGAGGACCATAGGTCAAAAGTGCCTGGGTTAATTGTACCAAGGTATTTATTAAATCTTAACAGTCCCCCCTCCAACATCAATGGACTTATTACCCACGTTAGTCTGATTTCGCGGAAATTGGTATGGTTAGACACAATGGGTCTTACAATGATCGTATGAGAGTGCAGTTTAAGGTAATATATATGAAACCTTTGGTAAATTTTTTTAACCCTGAAGTTTGTTCAGGAGCACTGGCAAATAAGTCTGCTTAGGCTCACCCAGCGCAGATTTGCAATTTTTGGAACCTCTGAGCCATAAAAAAGCTTATAAAACGCACCATCATGCCATGAAAATTGTCTGTATTAGGATTATTATATTGATTATTTACGGACCAAGAACATTGGGATTTAATCAAAGTCTTGTTAAAAAAAAAAAACATAAAGCCTAGTTTGTTAGTACGCTGAATTGTTATGTCTTTGGTCAGTGTTGGAAAAGACTATAATCAGAATTAGTTCCATCCTGCTCCGCAGTTAAATTTAATGAACTGTATCCTGCACGAAAAGATTAATAGGAGTTCTAATGCTGTATATTTTTCAGCATAAAAAATTGAGAAAAGCAAAAAAATGTTGCAGCTATGCTAATCCTATGCTAGCTGCAGCTACAGCTATAGTCAGTGCAGCTTCCTGCTGCATGATTCTCTGCAGCTGCAGCTATACTTGCAGTGCAGATTTTACTGCAGGATTCTCGATTCTCTGCTGTGCAGATTGTGCTGCAAGAATCTCTGCAGCTATTCTGGCTGTGAAGATTTTGCTTCAGCTATTTCTGCTGCATATTTTGTAGCAAGAAGCTTGCTGCACAGCTATTGCTACAAGATTGCAAGTCCTATATTCTTGCTGCAAGATTTCTGCTATGCAGGTTTTGCTGCAAGGTTTTCTGCAGCTGTCCCTTGCAGCAAAATCTGTACAGGAGGAAATCATATATCACTTGAGCCTACAGGAGTAGACTGAACATGATACCTATCAAAACTCCAAATTTAGTGCATCTTAAAATTTATTTTATTGTTGGATCGGATGATATTGAATGTGTAGATAATCTATTGATAATGTATACTTTTAACTCTTATACCATGTATATAAATATTGAATATAGAAATAGTGAGTAGAAGTAGACTTAGTCCCTTTTTATTATCTGTTATTTTTGACAAATGTATCATGTATGATATTACTATGTCAATAAAAGCATATATATATAATATTTTACTTTAAGAATATTGCTGTAAATAACAGAGTTTGATTATATAAACAGTTGATATGGTCAAGTGTTGGTTTTATTACCAAAGTTTTCAGTCAGCTTATCAAAAGACAACTTGATGTGGTTCTCAAAAAAAAAAAAAAAAAAGAAGGCACTTCACTTGACTACTTATTTATTTATTGTACAGCTCAGACATATCAAGAGCATAATTTATCAAAAGCTCGTAAATTTCACATGTTTGATGGTGGCATCACAGAGCCTGTGTGCTACTTGAAAGTCAGTGAAAAATTTACAGATGTTGAATGAGTGCAATGCGTTTTTCACTTTCCAACCTTTGGGTTAGTTTATCATCATGGGATGTAAATTTCATCCTTTGTCTCTTTGTAGGACCTCACTGGCTCAATAAATCGAATGAGCCTTTGTCAAATCTTCAAACAAACATTTAGTTGCTTTTTATTCGATGTATCATTAAGAATTCTGACAGTCTGTGTCAGCCAATTAATAATCCTACAGGACTCGTCCACATTATGAAGACTTTGCTCTCTAATGTGTGATGCTTTTTGCATTGTTTGCACAGGAGATGATGCATATACGAAATCGAAGGTACCACCATTTAGTATTGGTGTGACAATTAAACAAAGCATTACAGCAACATGTCATTCAGTCGACCTCTCAAATAGGAAAGCAACTTCCACAAAAATTGGCATTTATTGTATTGGGTAAAAAGGTCAAGTTCTCCATTATTAGCACAATGCATTGTACTAGCTCTCGAACAACTTCACACAATACCTCCAGTCAGCAAGCTCTGTTCTCCCTGTAACTTGTTGTTCAACTCCCTGACGAACTTATAGCTGTCACCAATGCCATCTCAGCTTATAGCATACCTCCCCATTTACACCTGGATGGAAGTTGTAGAACCGAGCAGTGGCTTCAGAAGAATCTAATCAGTTCCACCATGCCATATAGCTCTGGGTTTGAACCCATAACCTTGTACATACGAGCCGAACACCTTATCCATTGGCGCATGGGGCCCCTGGTTAATGGTGTATAATGCAGTGTCTGCAGAAGTGAAACACACATTTAAATTTAAATTATTAAGTTACAGCTCTATATTTGGCTCAACTCATGCCACCAAGTCCTGTCTAAAATGCACAATTATAATCATGGACTGAGATTTACGAATTATTTCATCAAAGTTTATGAAGATTCTCTTCTGGGTATTGAGTAAGCATTGGGAATTAAAATCTGATTTCCTGCCAAATGTTTGAATAATTCAGCAAAATTTAAAAACTCAAAACTGATTCACTGCAGATTATACACAATTAATATGATATTGCAGGGTATTGGGTTAGCATTGGGAATTAAAATCTGATTTCCTGCCAAATGTTTGAATAGTTCAGCAAAACTTAAAAAACTCAAAACTGATTCACTGCAGATTATACACAATTAATATGATATTGCAAACGCCATGATATCATTACAATTTACTGCAGAGCCTGCAACCTCCTATTTTGTGTTCACAGATTTATCAATCCTTCAACTACATCATCTGTCTCAATAACCAATTAAGCTAATTATGAGAAGAAAAACAATGAATGAGTGAGTACGAGTTTAATGTATTTATTAATCTGATAACCAAAATAAAAGATTACAATGTAATAGATCATTTCTATCTATGGATATTATTATTATTGGCTATAATCATTACCATAAGCAACAAACTTCCATAGCAGAGACAATATGTAACAAATATCATATGAAAATATATGTATGTATGTATATATACATAGTATAATTCAACAGAGGTGATCAGTACAAATAGGTGGACGAATGACTGTTTGTGATTATCATTGTATATAAAGCATCACTGTAATTGATCACTGTATATAAAGCATAACAAATCTTCTATTATATGATATTATGATTTGTCAATGTTCTATGACAATATCGAATAATTTAATTAGCCATTTATTGAATTTAAGATTGTGGAAGGTAGGTTCATTTTCACATGAATTAAGTTTGAATTTTGCTGGTTCAGTCTAGATCATTAAAATGAAAGATGCGATAATTTAGAGGTTTTCTGGTGTCGGTGGGAAAATTTTTGAAGATAGTTTAGTCGCAGGTGACTCCAGTCTTAAAAATGCATCCAGCAGTATAATATTATTCCCTGAAAAACTTCACAATGACCAAAATGGACCCTTTTTTCGTGACAATTATTTCCTAAATTATTTGAATGATGTCCTGATTTTCTCATGCCCTCAACCCAAGTAAACTGCTGCTTTGGAAAATTTTTTTGATGGAATAATTTGACACGAACACGCTTCTGAACGGAACGACGTGCTGTTCCGTCCAAAAGGTGTGCACAATTGACTCGACGCATTCGCCATCTCGTGGGAACTCCCTGGACTACAGGGAAGTGATATAGAATTGCAATTTTTGGAACTTTCCCTAATACACCCAAAAAAAAAAAGAAGAAGTAGAAAAAAAGCCAAAACAAAAAGGGTAGATCAGTCTTTTTCACTAATATATGGTCAGGCTACTATTGATAGAAATACCTTAATGACAGCAGTTTTAACAGAATTTTCTTGACATTATTCTTCCCAAATAGGTAACAAGATAGACACAAAAGGACCTAAATTAGGACTTGAACAATATGCATGTAGAATTTAATTTACCACCTGGTTTTACAATATTACAAGTACCATATTTTCTTGATTATAAACTGAGTGTTTTATTTTAGAGGGGACCTAGGATCTAAATGAGTCGTTTGTTTCATAAAAGTTTTAATTACTGGGACTTGGCCTCTGCGTGAGACCAAATAGCTATATCATGAAAATATGGTATCAAAAATGCCAAACATGTTTTGTTTATCACAGTTACACAAGACAAGGCCACATTTGATTGTGAACACACTTAAAGACTTATAAAATGTCAATGCTGTAAAACTGCCATTGAAAATATTACTACATTTTGACTACAAATGTACCATCGATTCATAAATTACTGCAAACTGTGAGCAAAATTGCGACCAATGAACATATTGCTGGGTTGAACTTCAGCAGCAAACGGTTGAACGCCAGATGTTGTTAACTTTGTAATTACAAAGTATAACGATGTTAGAGCTTTAATATAACAATTACATCAGCTCATGAGTAATTTTTCATTATTAATTCATTAACAAATCACCTCCGAGTACCCCGAGTACTCAACTGTATGTAAAGAATAAACAGTAACCACATTTGAACAATGTTTGAACAATATCTGAACAATTAACAACTCCATCTTTTGAAAGTTACATGATAATGAAACAATTACATCTAGATAAAAATTAAATGCCACTCATTTGATTTATATTAAATCACACAACAACGGACTAGTGAATGCGGATGCGTAGAAAGTATGAGAGTATGATTCGAGAATGACACTAAGTGTAAACCCAAGAACACTGTTGTTGATTTGAATAACCTATTTAAAACACTGAGATTACGAGCACATTTTAAACACCAGAAACAAAACGTACTTCGTATGTAGTACGTAATGTTTCCCGTCTCACCAAAACAACACTGCTAGAAAATTGTCACGACGCAATTTTTAAGACAAATGCATTGTAAATATATCAAAATGCCACAGAATAAATAATGTTTGATACAAGTTGATAATATATTGGTAGTGTGTGATATAACATGTTTAATACAATGAGATGTTCATTGATTGATTGATGATTAATGCTCGCTTTTTGAATGAAAAATGAACGGCTGTGCCAGAGTTTTTTGTAGTTGTTTTATAAAAATGAGCCAATATGACCAGTTTCTACTGTTACGTAGTATAAGCAACAAACACTAGGGGGTCTCTCTGACACCACCTAGTGGCCTGAGAGAGAACTAAGTTCTGCCTGGAGCTCAGGGTCCCGGTGTAATTCATCAATTTCCTCTGGTAGGACTCGCCGGTGTTCGGAACGAAGCGACCGGTTGGACTTGTTGGATTTTGTGGACTTGGCAGACTTAGCGGACTTGACGGAGTTACGAGTACTCTGGCGCTCGAGGAGATTCTTGCTGATTGTACGGTGGAGGTTCTTGTTAGATGAGGATGCGGCTGCAGTCGTCAGCCAGGGATGCTTCAGCGCTTGGCCGGCCTTCATCCTTTGGTTGACATCCATCACCAACAGTCGGTCAATGAACTCTTTACCCAGGTTCGATACATCTTTCCAATGCTGCAATCAGAAGATAGAGCTCAATTAACAACAATCATCACAATATTTAAATATTTCATCAAAGGATGAATTCATTGATTTGCACCAACAAAATATTTTTACAGAAACCCAAGTTGATTTGTTTTTCTGCAAAAAGCAACAAGCTAATCTGTTCACAATTCTATTTTGTTCTCAATATCTGAAAATGTCCACTTATTCCGAATTTATTTACATTTTAATCAAACACAACTAGCGCATTAGTAAGCCAACATCATAATAAATAAAAAAGCATATCTATCAGTAAATCAGTAAAAACAAAAAAAGTTCAAAGTTCTGCACTGTACTATAAATATATTTAATTGCAGCAATATTTTATTTATATTCACATATCAATCATAAATAATAATGACAAACTACAGATAAGATATCAGATAACAATCAAATTGAGAACAAAGAATATATACTTTCACCACCTGATTCTCAATTAATGATTACAATTAGTGAGATTTCTTTGCATAATAACAGTTACAAAATTACAGTCTTACTTAAATTGATAAATATTTCACAAAATCAGAATATATTTATTGAGGCAAGCCACTTGGTGTTGCCATGGAGATAGATACTCTGGTCTCCATGGTGTTGCAAATCTGGTTTAATCCCTGCATCTCCCAAAAACCACATGTATTTGTGGTTGAAACTGCATAACCACAAAAGCACTGAGTAACACGGTTTCAGTACACTTTTGATAATTAACAGGATGACCTCTCATTTATTAATATTTCCATTAGAAAAGGCTACAGGTCATGTCAATACAGATCATAACTACAATATGACTAATATTATTAGACCTTCATGGAGAAAATATTGACAGAGGAATGTAGCAGTATATTTTATTAGCAAACCAGCAATTTCACTCCCAGTGACTTGATAATGGCTTTTAGCATGTTTAGACTTGAAATTTCAATAATTGTTGATCTTTGCTGTGTCAGTGTAATAACATGTAGGCCTGTTTCTAAATTTCAATCTGAGCAGATAAAAGATATACTGATTTGAGTGTCTATATTCCTTCAGTCGCGTATTTTTTTAAATTTTTTTTATATCCTTCAGTCACGTATTTTTTTTTATTAATATATATATATATATATATATATTTTTTTTTTGGGTGACAATTTTATATACAGGGTGACAATAATAATATTTGAATATAAATCTTTTGAATACGAATACTGATGTCCATTTTAATTATACCATCATAGATGAGTAATACACAAATTAATAAGCAAAATCTAAATCAGACATACTCAATAATGCGCTGTTTGAAAATGCCCATAACACATAAAATTTGCAAGCAAAAAACTTAAAAAATTCTTGGCTTTAACAAAACCCATAAATCCTGGAAAGCTGTCAAGTCAGCTATTGTAAGAGCTTGTAGCTAAACACAGTCTGACATATTGTTGAAAATGTACTCAGCATAAACTCATTGAGAAAAGGGTGGGGCCGAATTTATGTAATAACTTCACACAGCATGGCAATGGATGGCCATCATGTAGCTATTACCTCAATTGTAGCAACAAATTGGTAGGTTCTCATTACACAAAATAATTGCAGAATAGAAATTACCTTTTACCACGTGGTTAATCTTTTTACAATATTAGAAAAGCTATCAATTATAACCCAGGCCAGACTTTATGGGAAAATATGAAAAAAATAATAACTCAAAAAAGAAAGCAATTTCAGTCACACTCAGTCTTATTATCATACTTATTGGTGGTCGTCTTATAATGAAAGCAAAATGGATTTTGTAATTACTCGAGTGGTATGAATACTGACTATTGCACGGTGAGAATCTTGCTGTTTTTCATTTGAATTTAACGACTAAATGATTACTTTTTATCTAATCATCTGCAGGTGTTTTTGAATACTAGTGGGATTCATCATATTAATATTAATTGACTATATTTGTTAACATATAGCCAGATAGCATTCCAAATAGTGGATTTTCACGGAAGGTTCTCTATATTTTCACCAGGTGGCTATCACAGAATACTGCAATTCTATTGGCTGAAAAAGATCCCGCCCTTGGCTGTGATTGGCTGAAGCAAAGCGCATCCTAGCAGCAGTATTTTTAGTGCATCTTAAAGTATATTTGACATCGTATCATTCAGTTTATTGTTGTTTATTTTTCTGAGAATGTTATATTTATTGAATAAGTCAGTGATTATCTTCTATGTCTGAAAGCAAAACGAGTAATAAGAGGAGCGGAAGGACTTATGTCTTGCTGAATTCAGGGCTGCTCATCGGCCCAGCATCTTTTCCATGTTGGCCACTGTCGTAACGACTTGTACCGCCCACGTCGCGCCAATGTTCTTTGATTTGGAATGCTTTCTGGGTATTTAATAAATCAGAAGGGTTGATTTATCAATTCTTTCAGCAGCACAGCAGAATTTTTAAAACTCATATCTAGGCCTTTACAAATTTACAGAAAAATATAAATTATTAATCCCAAGTCAAATTCCTGTCACACTTTCTAACTTAACTTTTAGCATGTTCAGATTAAGCGAATATGTCAAATTGAGTCATTGTCCAGTTGCAAGTAAACTTTAAGATTCTAGAAAGCATGGACAGTGGCTTGTGAAAAATAAATAATATGAATATATATATATATATATTAATGACCCCCCCCCCCCCCCAATTTTTTTTAGTAATTCCTTGTCACTAGAAGGTAACTCCAAGTCATTATTACTTAAAGGTAATTACTTCGTAAAACAATTATATGGTGCAGCCATGACAACGTATGATTTCGTTCCACTAAGAATCTACTGTATTATGTTTGTAATAGCTGGTAATGGCTACAAATACATTTACTGATCAAAAGCCAGCAATGATGATGATGATGATGACATTCATTAAAATTGTCGAGCAGCCCAATGAGAGATCTAAAAGGACCACTAGGCCACTAATCATGTGCCATCATAGAAGTATGGTCACATGACTGATGAGTCACGTGATCTGAGTAAGCCAATGAATGACTTCAATGGGCATTACTGAGCGATTTGCTCAAAAACATGCAAAAAAGGACTTTAAGTCAACAATATTTTTTTACACAAATATAGAGCTCTATTGGGGGGGGGGGGGGGGGGAGACATTTCCCCATCTTTTTTTTTTGTTGGACATTTCTTTCTTGTCATTCAAGCCAAAACCTTAGCTCTAACTTCCTTTTTTTCTTCATATTCACTCTTAAATCTTTCACACTGCATTTGACATTTTGTACAGTTTCGAGCTTCATGTGATTCCGTTGAATCTGGCCTGCTACTAAGTTTCATATAAAAAACTAGAAACTAAAAAAATCCTTCAAGATAGCTTTTCGACGAAAGGACACGGAAAGCAAACTAGTAAAATAAAGGATGCATATACAGTTGCAAAACTGACAGCAGAAGGTGACTCCGATGTTCATAAAATCTTTCACAGGTGTGCAAAAAAACCAACACCCATTCTACACTCTTAATTCATGCAGTGAAAGAGTACTCTGTCTTTTTGATTAAATTTTTTTTTTTCAAAATTCATCAATTTACTTTTGCAGCAAATTTCAAAACCATCTGTTTCAAACTGTCATGTCACCCATATGGCTGTTTGTAAGACACTAGTTGTCTTTGTAAACCATGAAGATAACTTTCAATAAAAAAAATATTGAAAAAGATACCTCAATTTCAAAAGAAACGTTCACTCTAATAGCATACTCAATTAAAAAAAAAAAAACTTACCTAAAAATCGTATACATAATAGCCTACTCAAACTTCATAATCCCAAGATAATTAATCTTACTCTAACTTGTTATGAAGGGATCTTTGTGATAATATTTATTATATTACAGGTCTTTATCAATGAATATATATATTTATTACAGTTGGGCTCATTTATTTATAACGAGCACACTTATTACCAAAAGTCAAATTATTAATGGGGGCGGGGGCCTAGCTCAGTGGTAGCACGCTGGGTTTCCAACCACTGGGTCCCGGGTTCAATTCCCAGCCAAGCATAAGTTGGATGGCTGTTTCATCCATCATCTCATTGCAATGGTCCCTGCCTCTCCTAATTAGCTCATCAGGTGCAGAAATACAGGACGTAAAGCCCTGATTCACCCACCCACACCATCAGATATTAATGGTCTTTGTTAAGGAATGGATTAGTGGCCTATCTTTACAGCTAAACTCATAGACTTGGAAACTAAACTCCACAGGAGTCACATCATGTGAATGTGAGACTCTCATTGGTTGAGGGGCTGCCTGAAAAAGAAGTCCTCTGGGGTTTTGTTTTCAAGTATCTGAAATCAGCTGTAACTAGTATAACACTTTTTTTGACATTCCCAAATAGGTCTTGAAAATTGATATATAAAATATATATAAAATGTTCATCTACCTTGTAATTTAATTTGGAAAAAATTTACATTCCCAAATAGGTCTTGAAAATTGATATATAAAATAAATATAAAATGTTCATCTACCTTGTAATTTAATTTTGAAAAAATTTACACAGCAATATAATTCTAGTAGTGGTTCCATAAGACTAAGAAATGGACATTTTCAGAACATGGTAGTTTTGAATCTTTAAAATACAAGTTTGAATGCACATTGATACAGTCTGCGAACATCGCATGTTAAAGTAGGACTTGATGATAAATTATGCTTACGATAAAAGATCTGGCATTTAATGAAAGTTAAGCACACAAAATTCAGGGCCATATACCCTGGATCTGGCTGCTAAAAACTGTCAGTTTTACTTCTTACATTAACTTCTATTGTCATGGGTTTGACTTGAATGGCCTGGATTTGTGGATGGGCTACTAATTTCCAAGGTTGCAGCATCAAATCATGTTAATTACTGAGCGTTATTGAATTTTAAATGGTGTGAAAGGGTCATGCCAAATACCCATTTGCACGTCAAATGCATGACTACGCTGCATGAAATACACTTCATTATTTATGTGCAAAGGTAAATGTATATATATATTTATATTCTTAGGTCCCTGGAAACCGGTGGACCATGACAGTTCCTGACCCGAATCAACACCCTGTTTGTCACTTTACTCTTACTGGAATCTAATAGGCACTGGCAAGATTGTTTTACTTTTTACAGACAGTAAAACATGTCCAAGTTTCCAAATGAACAATGCCTCTATTATCCTAGTTTATGCTTTTTCTTACAACTTTTTGCTGGTGTCCAAAAAAAAGGAAAAAAAAAAAAAAAAGAGTTTCACTATATGTTGGAATTCAAACTTAACTTTCCTAAAGACATACTCAGTCAAACAACTTGTTTACTTCTAGCTGAATGAGATGTTTTCTGAAGTCCTTAATATATTTATTTTCAATCAGTTTCTATAATGGTACCTGAACCTATAAGAACAAAGACTTAGTACTGATTGAATGACCAGCTGCCAGAGGCAGACATAATGAGATGATAAGGCTTGGAGCCAGGAGTCCACACCATGTTACACATTTACCCATGGGTGGGGTCTTTTACTTGCCATAGCATAGACACTGAGTACAAGGCACCACCAACATTTCACCAACAACTAAAGCTCCGAGCTTGAGGTCAGACAATGATAGAGCAGTAGAACTTAAAACTGCCTCTAGAAGCCAGGATTCGTACCCAAAACCTTCCAGAATGTTGGTCAACATCTTTTAGACTTTTACCATTAGACCATTGAATACAAATGGACATAAATGAGTCCGTTTTAAATAAATGTATAAGAACATCGAGTGAATCATATTGAGCTGACTTACAGAAATGTACAAAAGCAATTAACAAAAGGGCAACTCAGGGCAACCGACAACTTACAAATACTAAATAATTAATATAGAAACGGCTAGGTACCTGTTATTATAGGTCAAGGTCGATTGAATAGTTCATACTGCTTAGAAGCAATGTCCACACATCAGTTATCAACTGGTGAGCAGTTCTTTATCTTTGTTTAATAAATTCACAGAGAAAACGTATAATTTCCTAAAATTCCAGAAAGCCCTTCTAATACTTAAGCTATTCAATTAGTCGTCGACGTTTCTTATATCTAATTATACGCATTCTGTGTGGTATGAGATGCAGATCACCAAGCCAGTATCATCCGGTATTTCTGGTGATAAAGCTGCAATTGGGGAACAGAACTTCATCTCATCATTATATCTGCCTCTGGAAGCTGCAATAGCTCGATTTTGCACCAGTTTTCGTACTCTAATCAAAGAATAACAAGTTAGACCTGGTCACCCAACAGTTGTGGTCAGTTGCTGACCGCAATGGTCAAGTTTCAAACATGTATGAAAATTTATGAAATTCAATCGTATTGACTCAGAGCCCACAACCACCCCCAACTATTCAAATAAAAGTCCATCTATTTTTGGAGCCAAAAAATCTTTTCAAAATAGTCTTTTTTTTAAAGTATGGTCTTGCAAATCAAATTATGTTGAAAATCGAATAGCAGAGCTCTAAATATAACGGTACTGGACAAAAAGTGAACTTTTAAATTCTCATACATTTGAAAAAGATGAAATGACTTATTTTTCCTTTCCTGTTATATATTCTTCCCGTTTTCATTCTTTCTTTTCATTTCTTTCTTTGAAAATGTTCGAAGGTCTATTTCTATTTCATGCTAAGTTAGTTCCATACAAGCACCTGGTCCCTCTGTAGCAGTGCATGAAAATGACATGTCATATAAATAATTATTGTAAATATACGCATGCATGATTCCCTATTCACCCTTATTTCCATAACTATACAGCAGTAGTCCAGCTATAGAATGTCTTCAAGTACTCTAAACTAAGTGTAATTGATCTAAGTACATCCCATGGTCTAAGTAGCCACACTTTTCTCGTTGGCTGTCTGTTGATTGTGTTGCCAAGTACACACAGGTGTTGAGAAAATTGCAAATATATAGTTGAGAATTAATCAACTGAAAGAATTAACAATGATGAATAACTCAAAAATTAGCATCCTATATCAATCAACAATCAATCAATAAATCAATCAGCCAACCAACCAACCAACCAACCAACCAACCAACCAACCTACCTACCCTACCTAATCAATCAATCAATCAATCAATCAATCAATCAATCAATCAATCAATCAATCTATCAATCTATCAATCTACAGTACCGTGCATAAGTAAAGGAACTTCCCAAATAACTCGTCTGACGAGCTAAAAATAATAATCCAGAAAATGATAGTTAATTAAAATTCACAGCTTTTAACAAATTTAGACTCATTTGACAACACTGGTTGTCTTTTGATTTTAAGAACCCTAAATACAAATTAATTACAAATATAGTATTTTTTCAGTGGATTTCACTTACATTATGGACGACACTGTATCTAAATCTATTTTAAAAATCCTGCCAGATTTATACAGGACTTCTGCCATGCTTTATCTTTTCAATTAGTCAGTAAAAAGTTGACATCTGCGATAAGAAATTTCAAGCAAAGTACTCGGAAATCACGACACATCGAACAAAAGACTGCATATTTTTTGTCACCTCCAATTTTTCAAGGCATTGTGTTTCATAACAATGTTGGAAGGAATTTTGAAAAACAAGGAATGTAAAACAGTTCTAGATGCTGACTTTACCCCTTGTACCTGGACGTCAGATCCAGAAAACAAATCAAAACAGCATCCTGTTTCTACCTAAGCATTAACAAGATTAAGCGACACTTGTATTTATTGTAAGGTGATCAATGACAAACATGGTGAATATGTTTATATCATTGTGTATTGTAGATTCCAGCCATTGAACAAGTAAACAAAGACCTCCTGTTGAATAACTAGCTTTGGTAAATATTATGGAAAATGCATTATCAGTCAGTAGGTCTGTCAGTTTAGCTGGCAATCTACCTACCTATCTACCTATCTACCTATCTACCTATCTACCTACCTACCTACCTACCTATCTATCTACCTACCTACCTATCTATCTATCTATCTACCTACCTACCTACCTACCTACCTATCTATCTACCTATCTACCTACCTATCTACCTACCTATCTATCTATCTCAAAAAATAAAATCACGCATGAGTGTTGCATCCTATTACAGAACAAAACTCAAGTATAATTCCTTATTTAGAACTTCATCAAATTGCTGCAATTTCATCATGTACATATGTTCAAGTTATCGAATTATGGGAAATATAATCTTTCATAACCCAAGAGAATGACTCTCTGGGATCGACGAATTGTGACAGCAGCTACAACGAATGTCACAGGAAGTGTGTAATTTCATTAATTATAATCAGTTTGCAAATTCTGTGAGAATTAACATCATTACTGACATTAGTTAGCCTGGAATGTTTAGTTAATCAGATTCAAATCCTTGAGAGGAGTCTCCGATGTTTATTTCCACATTCTCGACATCTTCGCATAAGTAATTGTATCCCTAACATTCCTTGAATAAAACTTTAAATCCGGGTAAGGATGTTATGAGGTTTATTTTCCCTTCACTAGTTAATTGCTACTCGCTTAATATGGCAATTTCATGCAATTGAAGTTAATAAGCCTGAGACTGGACTAGACTGTAATGAGCCAGTGTGAAAAGTGTGAAAAATTTGACTTTCCTAAAGCCTTTGATCCTCTAAAGCATCATGGGAATGTCAGACTTAGGATTGAGAATATGTTGGGTAAGTAGTTCAGTGTTCAGTGTCCAGTGCAGCACTCTAAGGCCAGTTCTTGCCACTAACAAAAGTTGTCCGCACTGAGTCCAAGACAGCTTCAGTTTAACATCTCCTATGAATGACATCCAGTTATGAGATGCAACTCATGTCATAAAGAATATCTAGTACATCATTTACATAGGCTTGACTTTGAACCCGTAACCTTTCAAAAGGGCCTGGTCAACGCCTTATCCACAAATATATTGTAAATAAATTCCATGGAACTGAGATAAACAGTATTTCACTAATTCCTAAGTACCTGACAAGCAAACAATGGTCCAAAATTACCAAAATATCAAATCTTTGTTGTGTGACACCCTTCAACATGGTGAGTCATTGGTTACTTATCCCACTCTAGATTGTATTATTTGTTTAAAAAGACAGTGTACAATGTATGCAATATGCACATGCATCCAAATCATGTACATGTGCCACCTGAATTTACTTTCCCATAAATGCTGACTATGACACGAGCAATGTCCTAAGTCAGCAGCTTTTTGAGTTTATAAGTCATAAATAAATGTGAAGTTTGAGCTGTTGCAGTATTAAGTCTTTCACAGGTTTAAAGTTATTTCAACAGAGAGAGAAATATAATTTCTAATGAATCACTTAACATAAAGATTTGCTGAGTTTGAATATGGGTGCTTTATGTCTTGTATTTCTGCACCTGATGGGCTAATAATTAGGTCAGGCAGGGACCAAAGCAATGAGATGATGGATGAAACAGCCATCCAACTTAGGCATGGCGGGGAATTGAACTCGGGACCCAGTGGTTGGAAGCCAAGTGCGCTACTACTGAGCTAGGCCCCTCACCAAGCTGAGTTGGGAGAAGACCCAAGAAAGGTAGTTCTTTAAAAGTGCTCTAACAAATGGCGCCAGAGAATAGTTAATTGTGATGGGTTTTGTGGGCAGTCAAGCTTTATTTGTATCTAAAGCAAAACCATCTTCATCCATTATATCACATTAACTGTCTTTGCAATTTTAGGCAATGCAAATGTCTGAAGCGTTTTGAAGGTGCAACAATACGTGTAAAGACCCAACAAATTCTACAATAAATAAAACGTCACACAATAGTTTGTGGTTTTTCAGCAGTCACATGCTCTCTTTTGGTCGAGGTGGAAGTTAAAATCTACAACTGTGCGAAGGTTAACAAGTGCAGTTGGGGTTGAACAATGGATTTTCCCATCCGTCATTTTGCTGCTGTTTGCTGACCTTGGTAAAGGGTGTGACAAAGTTCACTCGAGCGGAGAACAATGTCGCTGAAGAGCCAGACAGCTTAACTACATTGAAATCGCCACATACAAGTATCTGACCGTCCTTTGCTTCAGTGCTCGTGAGCTATTTGTATGGAACACGGTCCCATTGTTACGGTGTCCTCGCTGCTACGTCATTGTTAGGTCGCGTAACATTGTCATTGTGTGTCACCGTGTGTTGCTGTGTGTGTATGAAAGGTCGCCCAAGTCTATCGGTCCTGTGTTGGCAAAGCTTACGCCCTCACAGCAGCTAAACATAGGATTCTCATACTTATGGGAGATTTCAATGGGCCTACTGTATTGTCCAACAAAGCGTTCCCATGTCCTACACGGTTCCTCTTGGCCTATTTATTCTACAATTGCTGCTGCATGAATATAGCTGGAGACTTGAATAGCATTGTACATGGTTACACCCATACTAGAATGGCTATGTAACAACTAAAGGGTTTTCAGCTATAAAATTTGACATACTTCTCAATATTTTTTACCAGAGGGCGACTATCTCTCATAAATACAGTTACTCAATAGCTTAACTACTAAGTACTGTATATTTTAGGAATATTTCAGGTAACTTAACATCTTGTTTAAACTTATCATCTACCTTATCCTAAAATTATTGCCTTAATCTTTAGACACAATGTTCAAAACTCACGAAATCACTTTTATTCAATGAAAAACAATAACATTATCCATCTATATCAATTTGATAAAAGACATTATCCATCTATATCAATTTGATAAAAGACACTATTTCCCATTTTCATGCAAAAAATCTCCAAATTTTTTGACACAAAAAAAAGTTGCAGAGCTTATGGTAAAAGGTTTTATGGTCTAATCATGCTAATTGGGGATCTTAATTGTGAGGATATCTTACACAAGTTTGGTTTGTGTAGTTAAAATCATCAAGATAACAAGAGAACATAATAGTATTTACATGAACTCGAGTAACAAAGTAAGTTCAGAAAGCAAGGACTTCAGATTGATGTCTCCCTTGCACGCTACTACTTCATCTAATCTCCTTGCATGACTTTCCTCCGAGGTCTCCGGGTCAGTCATGGAAGTCAGAGCCCCACCCACCCCAAAGACTGCTTCACTCAAACGTGTTTAATCTACCAAATACACTGTCATTTCGTGCAAATGCCAACATATCTCACCACGTACATTATCATTTCATGCTAATGTCAAGGTATCTGATGTCCTTTCCAACACGATGCGCTTATCAGTAGTTCTAACATCGTCGAAAGCTTCCCCGACAACAAGTACATCATTGTTAAGCGTTACAGAAGGTATGTCGAAATGAAAAAAACCAAGTGTAAAACCATGTAAAACAATGAGGAGTGAATCACCAAAGTTTCTTGTTTGATGCTATAATCATGCAAGGGGACAATAGCCTCTTTGTTTTGTCAAATGATTGGAATTCTTAGAGCACCACTTGTCTTATGCAGAGGGTACACATGCGTGTTTCCAAGGGCATATTTGGAAGACCCCCTTGTTTTGTGGATTTTTGCCAAAACAACAGAATTCACCCCCTTCAAACAGCTCCTGTTCAAAGACAATACAAGTGTTGTGCCATCACGCCTCAATTTTGTAGACTGTGCATGAGCCTTCGACCCTGTCTTCCTTTTGTAACAGCAGGTCATCTAGTTCAACATGTTCAAAGGCTTTATAAAAACCTAACAATCTGAGATAATAACTGCCAGGCATACACCCAGCACACACACGAAACATTTTTCCCACTGAACACACGTACAAACAACCAGTCTAGTGTGTTCTTCCTATTATCCTACGCACAATTTATATCCACAGACAATGTATCCTACCGTACTACAAGCGGAAAGACCTAACTACACGGCAACACGCAAATTGTCCCATAAAAAGAAAAAAAGATATTAGACACTTTTCGATAACCATAGTACTTGTGTGCTCAACAGTACGAAGGGGGATTTTACTGTACACCGCTTTTCAAATAAACTTCAAACATGTCCAAAGTGAAGTCGATACTTCAAACTAACTTTCGTTGATTAGTCTGTATGTCAACTACTGCTGGTATAATCACTTCATCTATTCTAAATAAATGCAAAAACTCTACATGTTCCTATTCTACCTAATCTAAGAGCCTATCCTGGGAAAGTCACTCCAGCAAAGACTCCAGTAAATAAGTCGAGATAGGGCTCCAAACTAGCCAATCAGCAGAGAGCCAAACGTTATATTTAAATGAGTTGACCCTGCCGTGACATGCCTGACCACTACCCCTGGCCGGGCCACATGAATAAATTATGATAATACCCCAACTTTGCAAGATTTTCCTGGGGTACATTTCCTGGGTGGGGAAAGTGGACAGACCTAAGAACAACGATGAGCAATGGCAGGGATCTCTCCCAACTTTGAAAATGATTAGCTACAGTTGGATACATTGTACAGTAAATGGCCATCTGAAAATTAGCCACAAATGATAAAGTACAAAATTAGATTAGCCACATGGTTATTGGATTAGCATAATGTTACATGGCTACCGCTAGCGAGAACGCAGCAATGGCAATGATCACGATTATGGTAGCGACTGCCTGATCTAACTAACATCGGACATCAACCCTTCTTGAGGTCCTACAGGCATATAGTTTGTCTGTAAACTTCACTTAAAAACAAAAGTCAGACATCATTAGAAAATCTTAGCAAAAATAAAAAAAAAGGGTCATGTAATCCTGAGACAGAACCATGCACCTTTCATAACATGAATTTTTCCTTAGGTCCTTTCTTGTTATCAACACCTCCCAAAGGAAGTCACATGATATGTATACATCATGTGACCAATCATGTGACACTACCACATCATGTGACCAGGTCACATGATCCCCAACTAAAGCGAGTCTGGTACAATAGAATTATTTTCCTTATGTTGGTTTTTGGTGTGAACTGAAACACCTTACAAAAACATACAAAAAGTTAGGAGAAAAAAAAAAAATGTAAAAAAGGTTCCTCATTTCAAGCTTTAAACTTTTTGTTGCTTTGCATAAAGCTGAGGTCTGAAATATTTTCAGAAGAAATCCCCTAATGGATTGGCAGCCGGGGAGTTTTGTAGGAGTTTTGTCGACATGTTCAAAGAAAATCTCTCACGGACAAAAGGGCACATTGAGACAGGGATACAAAGGTATTTAAGGCAAAAAAGTCTTTCGCGCGAAGGTTATAACAAGTGCCTTGAAATCCCCCATGAAGACCACAGCATCAACAAGCCGAATAAGCAGACGACTGTCCTGAATTAAATCAAGTGTTTGCGCACTTTCAGCCCTCTGGAAAATAAACATTTATTTCAGAAGCAAAACTTCCCAGGCTTGGATTGATCCCAGGGCCTCTTGAGACTTTGCTGCCAGAGCTATCCCTTTCTATCCTTTTCTGCCCATGGGGTAAGGCGGGGTCCGAAACGACCAAAAGCAAAACTCTCAGCTGTTCTTGGGACTCCGATCGTGCATGTGGATGTTTTGTCAATCTGTGAACATTCACATTGATATGTAAAAGAGCGAAGGCGTTAACTTGCCGTCAAGTGCTAAAAACATTATGCAGATTTGCATTTAACAAGATTTTATTCACCAAGGGCTAAAAACACGATCATTTTATGCCCGCTGAAGTCAATACAGGCAATAAACCTGTTTCAGCGATAAATAAACATGAAAAATACATTCAAAAGACAAGTTGCAAACAACTTCAATGCACAATAAGTCTTCACGATAAGTACTGGTTGACATTTTTCACTAACACAATAAAGTAGAGTACCAAATTTGCATAATTTGGAACAATATTTTGAACTTTCTCAGGAAGTGATTTTCGCCTCTACATGTAATGAAACCCATAATAACAAAGACTTTTTGACATTCCCAGATAGTTCATTATAAACATGATTTATATCATATACTTATATATAAGCGAGTGGGACTGTATTTGCTGATGAAGACAGGAGATTCATAAGATGACATTGCAATGGACTCTGTCAACTAAAGCTGATGGTCTCGGTCTAGAACAAAGGAGGTGAAATTGAAACTGGGGAAAGTGCTCAGCCATTGAATGAGATAAGACATTAGATAACAATGATAGGTACAGCAATCTTCATCTGATCATAGATAAGAAGTGATTAGGCAGCCAGGGGCGTCATTTTCCCTTAAGGTGGGAGGAGGGATGCAGGCTTACTTTGTCTGTCTGGGTGAAACCGGCTTTACGTCCCATATATGTGCACCAGATACAGTAGGGCTGAACAGGACAGGCAGGTGCCAAGGCAATGAGACAAATAATGAAGTAGCCTTCCAACATGGGTTGGATTCGAGCCCAGGACCCAGCGGTTGGCAGCCAAGCGCACTACCACTGAGCTAGGCCCCTACTCTTTTGTCTGTCTGGGACAGTCCTACTGTGCCTTTCCCTCTTACAAGTGGCCACAGTAAATTCAGACACTTGTCAATAGGTAAGACAATGGTTGGTTCATGGATGCCAAACTTTCTTTTTTTGCAATTAGACACCAGTATTATATAGAATAAGCATTGACATATGATGTGAAGTTTACAATAAAATCCCAAAAATGACCCATAGAAAAGCGTGTGGCAAAAACAGTCATTTCAATGTGAATTTCAGGGTGGGGGATGATTGCATGGATCCCCCTTAATCAATTAATCAATCAATCAATGTCAATCATTCAATCAATATATCAATCACCTTCTCCATCATATGTCTATTGACGCCTCTGGACTGAGCTCATGAAGATCTGCATATCTATGATAAGAAGCAGCAAATCAATTCAAAAACAACCCATCACCATGAACTCTTTAGCGACACTTTCACCATCATTCTTATCTGCGAACTTCACTTGACCACAAAACAATAGACGTTCCATATATTAACTGCTCTTTCTCACAATTGGAACCATTTTTTTCCTTCTTTTTTTTTAGTTCAGAACTTCGTCATTGTTCGGTAGCTTACCATACATTCAATACAAAGTAAAACATTAGCTTGTAAAAATTAATTGCAGAAAAAGTACACTTCTATAGCACTCTGTACAAATCTTAGGTTCCACAAGGTTCAATAATCACACAAAAGGTTTTTATCATTTTCATTATTGACTTACAGAAATGACCATTGTATCAAGAATACATCACCATGATCACACCACATATATATCAAAAGGTATAATACCTTTTGACATGTTTTAAAAATGACATGAATTGAAGCTACCAACTAAAGCAGGATTTACTGATTAATTACAAAATCCATTCATTGTCATAACTCGAATACATTTTAATACATGTATAGCACCCAAACAGTTGGTAATGTAACCTTTTTCTAAATGATATGTATGGCCTGTAAATATTGTTTATATTAGCTTGAAAAAATGTTTTTTGTAATTGACTTTCACAAGGAATTCCCCGTCTTGAAAAGCTAATTGAATAATAATGAACTTAAATAGTTGATGATAATTGTTCAGTAATCAGCATAAATTATAGAATGATCAAGATCACCTTTCAGTGATCAGCTTATTGTCATCCAGATATTATCAGTGATCTTCAAACAAGATTATTGCACATTGATTGGGACAAGAAGTGAATGTCCTATGAGTCAATGACCCCAAATGATATTTGTCTCAGCCTACAAAAATATAATCCCATCTGTAAAATATATCACGATATATCACCAAATCTATCTGCATGATTCTCGATATAATCAAACAGAACATCTTTTTTATTTTTAATATCAATGGCAACAAGAGGCCACAATTGAAGAATTACCATGCCCAATTACTGATAATGGTTCAATGAATAATACATATATACAACACAGCCACTGACGAGTGGTGGTGGATTAGGGTTTAACGTCCTGTATTTCTGCACCTGATGGGCTAATTAGGACAGGTATAAATACCATGGCAATGAGACGAAGGATGAAACAGCCATCCAACATAGGCTCGACTGGGAATTGAACCCGGGACGTGGTTGGAAGCCCAGCGTGCTACCACTGAGCTAGGCCCCCACCCCTAACAGCCACTGACGCAGACGATGAGAGGTTTGCCAAAATTATGGCTTAAAATATGTGAAATCTCCTGAAGGTAAATTCATCAGTAGTTATGGATCTAGAGATTAGGTATGTACATTCTACTTATATATGTACTTAGGCAAAATCTAAAATTACTCATCCATGTTTAACATATGTTTAATATTGCTTCACCAATAAATTACCAACGTATTCCTCAGAACTACTTGCTAATAACTCTGTATTTCTTGTGTAATGCTATCTGGGATTCAATGGAAATTAAAAATTTTTAGGCAAGCTTATAACTATGTGACATATATTTCTTTTCTGACATCTTCCGTCAATAAAAATTATAAATATATATGTATTTCTTGCATAAGGCTATCTGGGATTCAATGGAAATTTCTAAATTTTAGATAAACTTAAATGTTTACCAATGGTACTTAGTTTTAATATATAATTTGTCCATTGCTGTTCTAAAAAACTTAATCATCATCGATTGTAAAAAAAGAGTATTTTTCACTTGAGTAATTCCTATTTCTGTATTTTCATTATAAACTTATTTTTTAGACTTTAAATTGGTCCAAAAAACATTTACTGGAAACAAAACTAACCAAATGCGCTTTATACAATGCAGTCATGGACCGATGCTCCTTGGCGCAAATAAAAATCATATATACGACAGCGTGAGTACTCGAGCGTATTATAGGACAATTTCAAGATGGCAAAACTTCATTTTTTCACTTGACATTTCCATTTTGCCCAGCAAACAGTCATGATATTGCAACTTTTCATCTTCTGAATGAAAATGTATTTTCACTGGGGTGATTGAATTAAGCTAGATTGTGTATTTTACACATCCAATGCAAACTACATGACAGAGTGTGTATGTACACACACTGCGAGTCAGGAGACATAGAGGCACGGATATATCCTTACTTCTAAATGAGAATGAAAAGCTGTCTTCTGAGTCACAATACCAAAAGAAATATCACAGATCCTATTGCTTTTGTATGTATGACAAAATGTATTGTTTGCTTTTCGCAGGTTTTTGAGAAATATAACAAGTCTAAGTATCCGCCTACGATTTGTCAACTTTCTCAGGTAAAATTACAACATGATTTGCTGAAATTAGATATGCAAAATAATGTCTGAAATTCAGATATTAAATATTTTGAGATATTCATCTGACCATTTGTTTTCTAGACTACTAGCAAAAGATAACAATAAATTTATTTATCTATTACACAAAAATTTAATTGGTTTCCTCATTTTTTTATTTTTTTTTGCAAAGAAATTTCCTATTGTTTCACAAATTTATCCTACTTTGGAAAGCGAAAAATTATTAATACATCGGTAAACTTGTGGGTGTAAAAGTCTCAAAGTAAGAATACATCTTTCACAAAGAATTATTTTGCTAAAGGGCCAATTGGAAATTGCAAAATACAATCGATGAAATTTAATATCACTTGAAAAACCCCATTCCTGAAAATCTTTCATGATCTGACCAGTGGTCAGTGACCACAGCTGTTGTGAGTTATGACACAATTAAAAAGGGGATCCAAAAATAACCTTCTCTAGTAACAATTATCTTATTTGAATCCTTCCACCCGTAACCAAGGGCAACTGGATTTCCCATGGCAACCCAAACCATTGTGGAAACCTTTCTGTCTACAAATTGTACAATTGAATTAAAGAATACAGATTTTACACATACTTAGAAAAGTTACATTGAAAAGCAAGAAATATGTGTAAAGATGTTATTTTAACTTAAAACGTATGATTACTGAGCTCATACTAATACCATTGATGCGCATAGCTTGGGTCATTATTGCTTATTACTTCCAACAGGCCAGAATTAACCATGTCACAGTTCAAACCACTAAGAATACATTGTAATTAAAAAATAAATGCAATTTTTCTAAGATGCTGTACAACAGATGTTCTTTTCAATAGTTTTCTGTCAACCAAAATGACTGAAACTTTCAAACTAGCCTAACTGAGCTCCCTATGCATTTAATGCCATTTATTAGTTTTTACAATACAAGGTCCAAGGGACCAGAATCTGGAGAATGAAATATCAGCGGCCCACAACAAAAGGATAATTTAACGCTATTCAAATCGAAATGCTCAAATACAACATAAATGTAAAGTGCATACAACCCCGTAGTGTAATTTCATATTTCAGTACATGTAGGGTATATACATGATATATTTTGAGAAGATTATTTGAGGGCCATAAACACATATAATTCTCATGTGTTATATTCTTTGGGAGACTTCTAAAATTTGACAACTGGTTGCTCCGAAATTGCTATAATGGTGCTATGATTACACAACCACCTAAAATAGGGCCATAAACCCCTTCGAAACCTTTGGGACAAACGCGAAACTATATTTCACATAATTGGCCAACAAGAAAGACATCGCCCCGAGAACTTTTTATTGTATCTTTTTATGTCCCCCCACAACAATTTTCTCCACAGAACTCTGTCACCGTCATGCGTAAGCTAGTTTCTGACAATCCGAAGGAAATTATAAGACATTACGTGAGGATCTCAGATAAAACATGCAACTATGCACACAACCAGCATTTCATGCATCATTTTTACAACTACCTTTACTAATTTTTTTTGTTATTAATGATTTCTCAAATGCTACCACCACAATCCCCCCACAGAGTCCCCTATTGTTCTGACCAATCTTCCATTTCTTGTCTCGTTTTCATCATATTGGGAAAATTCACAGAGCTAACTTTTTTAGTTTCGTATAATTGGCACTTAGCCTACGAAACTTTTCTTTTTTCAGCATATAACAACACAAAATTTCACAGTCAAGCTGACTGGAATAATTTAATCGCTTCCCATCTTTTCAAATAGGCAATTTACTTACAGCCCTGGTCGTAAAAATGCAACTTAAAACACAATATACCATAAGTGCATATAATGTAATTCTTCAAATTATGACATCTTTTCAGACACACCCTGATCACACAAAGATTCTGGTACATAGTTGTCGCTTAACACAGCGACAAACTGCTAAAGTGGCCTTGAATTAATAACATATCATTGACACGACACAGATAACACTATCTCATGGAATACCACAAATATCGTAAGTCAATATCGACAAGTGAATACTTCATCCACTTTCTCTTTAAGCAGAGAAATCAGTTCTATTGTAACCCATACTATTTACAAAATCACAGGCAGATGTAATGCTGAGATGACACAAGGCAAAAGTTTAGACTACACTGTGGCTGTCTGCTGACCTGTTATCATGGTTAAAGTCAAATTCACTAATTGGAATGATTGGATATTTCAATCACCAATTAACACACAAATTAAGAACGGATATGAGACTTCTTTAAATTATAGTTATATTTACATCTATCATCCACAAACTATATCGCCGGTTTGTATTGTTATGAAGAAACTGAAAATATTGCATTAGCAATATTTAGCACACTACACATTAGATTTGAAACAATAAATCACTTAGAATGACCTTGAAACTGACCCACATTGAGAGCATTAATAATACAATGTATCAACATGTGAATCCAATTGTATAATTTTTATTAACATGATCAATGAAGGAAAGCATTAAATCATTTTTGGCTTACATATCGATAAGGTCAATCATTGCTAATAATAGCGCAAAATCTGTGAAATAGAATCTGTGATTAGATGGTAATCAACCCTCACAAACCAATGACTCAGAGAAGGCCTAGCTCAAAAATAATGAAGCCTTTGATATATTTATTCTCACATTAAATAAAGCTATACTACAGATTCTAGTTGTTATAATAATAATCTTTGTTGCTTCCAAAATTTTTTTTTTACATATATATATTTATCTTACATTTGGTGGATGTTGAGAGCATTCTCTGAAAATTTGAGGCAAATTAATGTAGCCATTTTGATTCTATAATCAAATGAACAGAAGGAAAACGACTTTTTTTTTACAATTTTTAGTGTGACACTTTTTGGTTCCAGATTTTTACAAATTTTTTGATCTATAAGAAATAAGACAATAGCATAAAATCATGATATTACATGTTCTTAATATAATTTTAGACTATATTGTCAAAGTTCCACATGTTTCCAGAGTAGTGATAGCCAAATAGAAAATGAGTGTCCCGAGCGTTACGCCCAATTATCAATTTTCTAAAAGTCTCTGCCCCACCCTGTGAACTTAACAATACTTTCACAAAACATTTAAATTAAATGACCAAACCACTAGTATACAAATGCTACAGGCCTAAATAGATCAATAATGTAATAAATCTGAGATTTTAAAAGGGCCACATTAAAAGATTGTTGAATTGTATTGAATTTTACAAGAAAACAACAGACTCGGGAGCATGATCCAATGGCAAACAAAAGAAATAATGAAATTATGATAACTTACAATGATGCTAATACCAAAATTTTAGTTACTAAGCAGCTAAGGAGGTTGAGATTTTTTATTTTCGATTATTAAAACTGATGAAAAAGGGCAAAATACATGGCTCGGGACATGTCACACTTTGGCATCATCATGGTCATTATTTTTGCACCGATTCTTTCTTCTTAGTCTTGAACAGTGCAAGTATGTTGAAAGTTTGGTTTATGTATCTTTTCTTTAAAATTAATTTCTTGTAAGGCAATTCACATACACATATATATCATGCATAAAGCACATGCCGATGAAAAAAAAAGTTGATTCACAATTGTACTTTCTGAACTTGAATAACCTCTCATACAAAGCAGTTGGCAATATTTTATCAGCAGCACTTGGCAAAATTTATCACCTTTTTAAAAAAAAAATTTTTCAAATTAGATTGTAAGCAATGATTCCTAGTCATTCCTCGCTCCTACAGTACACAGTCCAAAGGTATTGTTTGGAACAGGTAGACATCATGCGGATGATCAGCCAAAGTTTGAACTCCACAAATCAAGTGCTATAGGTTAACAAAGCTTTACAAATTCCTAAGATCATGATGAAAATTTAATTGACAAGGTGATTAAACTGCTAAAATCAGTCATCAAGCATATTTTTTGTCTGCACCATCAAATTTATGGTCATAGTACACCCATGGAGACAAGTCTACTCTTGTCTCCATGGTACACTGTAGAATGCTGTGGGTGTTCAATGGTTATGCATTTAGTTTTTGCCATTTTTAACAACCATCATTCGTTATCACATGAACAAATCATCCAGATCTTTGAAGTTTAAACAACACTGAAAAATTAACTTATCACTTTCAATCTCAAGTTTGTACGGATCATAAAGGCAAATGAGTACATATGTCCTGGTAAATAATCATTGCATAAATTTTCCAAGAAATAACAATGAACCAAATCATGTACAAATATTGTTGCCAAGAATGCAATGTGTGGTACATATGTATCAATAGAAGTGGTGGGCTGGTGGATTAGGGCTTTACGTCCTGTCCTGTATTTCTGCACCTATTAGGCTAATTAGGACAGGCAGGAACCATGGCAATGAGATGAAGGATGAGACAGCCATCCAACTTAGGCTCGACGGGTACATGTTATACATCATTTAACTATGTCTATTGAATGTTATAAATGTCAAACCATGGAGACTCCTTTGACTAAATGCTCATACATTATTACCATGACAACAAGATTACACGAGCTTTGTCATCTCTTCATTACTTTTGTCAGGGAAAGAAGATGGCATAGTTAGGATCAGTGTCTTTTAAAATCATGTAAAGAACACTAATTAAGTATACAATGTACAAAACCCAAGTTTATCTTGGTGGATACATATTTTTCACTTACACTAAACTGCTAATTGACAATACCTTAACACAATTAGACAATGGTACACTTGCCAAAAAACACTAGGATTTCCACTGATTTTGAAGTGTATTTGGCCTGACAGTTTTTTCTTCCACGTTTCCTTTTTTTTTTTTCATGCAGGCGAAACCACGACCCATATTGCAAAAAAACAACTTGAGTGACCCACTGACTGACAGAGTGTGAAACTGCTTGAAAATGAATCTTCCCCAAGTGTACATTTTCCTTTCTATCATTTGTCTCACATCAATATCGAATGCAAGGACAGACTAATACATACTATTGTATAACAATATACAATACTACATGTACAATAAATTTAACATATCCATACTGTAACATACATACATACATGCATGCATGCATACATATATAAATAATACATATTTCCTCTATTATAATATTGATATCTTGCACTGCCTATCTTCATCTGATTTCTATGTCTTGCCAGGTAATAAATATATTAAGGGCAAATAAATAATATACACTGTTGAATTTTCACAGAACTAAGAACAATTCAATAACAGGAAGGGAGGACCAGCGGCAGTGCTGCCACAGTTCACTGCTACTAAACAAAGCTAAAAGGAGAGAAACGTACAAAAACAGTAAGCTCTACAGAACAGCACCAAAGAACTATTTCATAACTTCCTCCAGCTGTACTTGTGATCCCCAGACATAGAAATGTGATTCCGCTACATGCAATAGACACCATTCTGCTCACCGAGACATCATAAAGATGAATAAACTCTCAGGCCTACATGCTATGACATGATAACATCATTCATACTTTTTCCCCAAACATGATGAAAATATTGAGAGAAATTCACACACAATCAATGATTACAAACAAATGCTAAATACATGTACCATTTTTTCGCTGTGATTGTGAGTGGAAAGGGAAAAGTCTACTGATTCGTCATTGAGGGCTACATAAGCAATTTGACCTGACTAAAGGTCATTAATTTATAATAAAAAGAGTCTTTAAATCTTCATCCGAACATTGCTGGTCATTGTCACCAATCACCATCAGTAAACATTGCTAAATATTTCAACAAAGAAGCAAAAATAAACTTTCTTTTGCATTGTAATATTTTGAAGCAAACATTTTTATGTATTTTCTTTTAGGGCAATTACCCACAGACTTAACTTTGCACATATGTATTACAAATAACCAGAAATTCACAACAGTACCTTAAACCTTATCTGCTTTAACACTGCACTCCATCTACATAGACACAATATTAAAATTTTGACACTCCTAACTTGGTAAAGCATGACTTGCCCCAGTTATCACCTAGATCAAAAATATCACGCAATGATCGAAAAGAATGGCTATGGTCAACAAAAAATGATGAAATGGAGGGCTCCCAGAAAATGACCTCACCAAATACCTGAACAGTGAGATCGATAGGAGATTTCCTCAATAACATAAATTTACCTTTTAAAGAACTAGTGTTAATAAACTAACTGAAATTATTATGTACAGCTAATAATAATGTCAATCTAGATTAACGTCCTATAAATGAGATATTAACAGATAACGCAACACTTCAATCGTACATAACAATGATACACATTATATTGAAAGGGAAAATGGAGGCAACTTACAGCTAGATACTTGACATTTGACCCGCAGCACTGTCACCATATCGTACAAACTTCTGGTAAGCCAGTTGTCAGTAACCTTTACAAACATTGATTACAATGACTGTTTAGTTATAAGATTTATAGCCACTCCTTTAAGTAGACACCGTATCACTAACATATTTCGAGGTCCATTTTGAACACCCAAATGCCATCCATAAGATTTGATCTGCTATGGTGCAGTGGACACTGCAAGTATTTTTTTAATGCAATAAATATATATTAACTACAGTAACTCAACCTGCAGAATGTTCATAAATTAGGTACTTATAAGCATTGTCATGACATACAGAGAAGTCGCTCATCAAGAAAGAAGACAGTTATTAACCTCACAAGACCTTATTGTTAAATAGGCTAATTTGCCATAGTTTCCTGTAGAGTGGTAAAGTATAATGCATATATATCCACCTTAGTTCAACCTACAAAACCAAGTTTGGGTAGTTGCAAGAGATGCAACATTTACCAAATCTACCACGATAAAGCATCACATATCAATCACTATGAATAATTGCATTTACAGCAAGTGACTTATCAGTAAACCCATATCTACATATAAAATGTCACATATTCATTCAATCAATCATGCATCAGTCTTTAGCACATTTAAAGCTTGCATATGGCTTAAATTATAATGAAACCAGTACATACAGTACATATGTATTAGGTTTACTAAATAAATGCTAATGTCCTAATTAGACATTGACAGACCAATGCCATTACCAATATCTGGCAAATAGCAACACTTTCTAGCGAAGTGCCTCACTTATTGATCGCACGACACATAACCTTATTGTGCTTATCTAAAAAATGATATAACTTTATAAATCGATCACAATTTCAGTGCATTTTGAAGTGGGTAGTGCATTGCGTTTCACGAGACTCTCGCTTTTACATTTACATACCATCAATTGTAATACACGCACACGGATGAATAAGATGAATAACAAATTAATAATTCCATACATATCAGACCTTACGATGTCAAGGAAGTGAGGACTTAAAAATTATCACACCAAGATTAATGAAATTTGCACATTCCTCGACATTTGCAACAGAATTGAAAACACCAAGTGGCATTGCCATATAACCCAAACCTGCAATAAAGGGTATAAAAATATTAGCACATTGCACAACACATTTCACAGATATACATACCTCTCCAGCATAACTGTACTTGGCCTTGAGGATGAGGCGATAGAGACGAGTACGATTTTCATCGTCAAATGGCATAGTCCCACTTAACATAATGTAAGTTATGACTCCCATTGCCCACAAATCTACCTGACTGGTGTAAGGTTTTCGTAGCAATATCTCTGGAGCAATGTACTCCGGAGTGCCACAAGTAGTCCGCATGTAATTGTCACCAGACTTTCGACAAGAACTTAGTCCGAAGTCGGTGATGAGAATCTTAGAGTCATGGCCCGGGTGGTAGTAAAGTAAGTTCTCGGGTTTGAGGTCTCTGTGAGTGATTCCGAGACTATGGAGGTAACCTAACCCATTGAGGACCATAGTTACAACACGAGTGGCATCTCGTTCTGTGAAGCTGCCCTTGGCAATAATCCGATCAAAGAGCTCTCCACCTGTCGCTAACTCCATGACCATGTACACTTTGTCTTTACTCTCAAACACCTCGATCAGCTGTATTATATGAGTATGTCTGACTCGCCGTAATACGCTCAGTTCAGACTCGAACAGTTCTTTACCCTGTATCCTGTCAATCATCTTAATGGCATAAGGTTGTTTTGTGGTCTTATGCTCCACTCTGACAACCCTACTGAAGGAGCCCCTGCCAATGAGGGCTTTAATGTCATATTTAGCAGTTACCCGTGGATCAAACTTAGCACGGTATTTGATCACCCTTTTTGTAGGTTTTTCTTCTGAAGAAGTGGGCTGGGTGTATCCTGCCCTGACTTTGTCTTTGCTGCTGCTACTGTGCCCTGAGTTGCGACCCTTCTGTTTGCCGTGTTCACCACTGCTTCCATTGCCACCAGGGCTGTACACTGTCTTCACCTCTGCTGTCGACGGCGGCATTTCGGGCGCCAGTTTCACGTGTATGCACCCCATGTCACCGGTTCCTCGGATCCCAAGACATCGCGCTTCCCTTATAATCGTCCTCCAACCCGCCGCTGGCCTCCGATCGCCTCCTAACAATGTCTAAACTTGATCTCTTCTTCTCAGTTCCTGACATTCGCTTCTTTCACAAGAGATCCGACCGCTGCGCGCAACAGGTGCGCGATCAATGCGCCGCGCGAAGTAGTTCTACTAATTAAGTACTCAAACTAGCCTAAAACTCCCCTTTAAGTCATAAATTCCCATCAAACAACTTATGGAATTCCATTATCAACATATTTATATCCCGAACAATTGCATATTTGGTTTAATTGCTGCCTGTTTACCGATGTAACCCAAAACCACATCACTGTGTATGAATAACAGTGACCTACTTAAGTGTGACGTCGAACAAAAATTAGATCCTGAAGTGTGGGGCACATTTTTAGGGCGCCCTTCATAATATAAAAATTTACTAAAAAAAAAAAAGGGGGGGGGGGGGGGGCAAATAATAAAAAGAAAAAGCCATTGGTAGTTTTAATTATTTCTAATTTTTTCATGAAAATGAAATTGAATTTACATCTGATGAAATGTATCCATAAAATCTTTTAAAAACAACCACAGTGGAAACTTATTTCTTATGATAAGGTCGACCAGCTGCTGTGATGGGTCCTCTACCCTTCTGTTTCAATTTTGATTTAGCCTGAAATGTAAAATTATTTTAAATATATATATATATAATAAAATGTAACTGTGTAAGGAAGTGCTCCCAAAAATTAAAAAAAATAAATGCCCACCCCCCTCATCATGCTCATAAATAGCTACGTTTTTCTAACGAATTGACAGTCAACAATGTATATTAAACACAACATGTTTAATTGTATTGTACAAATTTATACTTTAACTAAATATTACCTTATTGGTGACTTTCTTTTGTGCAGAGGACATCGCAGCTCCGGTTGACCACAGACATAACATACCATCATCACCACCAGTTAGCAGGGTTTGACTCTGAAATTAACATTATTGATCACATAAGTACTTAATTACTTCAGGTAAACAATAACCATAACTGAAATATCTAACAATGTTTAACTTGAAACAAAAACAAAACAAAAAAAGGTGAAAGATGTAACCAAATGGTTGCAATCAATAAACACCTATTTCAAGACTAAATGATCATAACTGGTCATAACAGTGATCCAGTGAGCTGGGTCAATCCATATGAATTCACCAAAATTCAGACAAACTTCCCAGGTCACCATCTCCAAAAATTCTGCAAAACATACCAGTTGTAGAACTATATAATTAATGGAAAAATCCAAAATTTCAGGTCTCCAGTGTCAATGGTTTAGAAGATACAGCAATTTGAAATGTTATTTAAATTTTTTGCGGAAAAGCACAATGGCATGAATTTCCAAGTTCAGACATCCATATCTCTCTTATTTGCAAAAAATAGTCTCGTTTTGCAACGTTATCCATTTTCGCCCTTTTTCAGAGCATTACATTTTTAAAAAATATCACCAATAGCCCTGATGTAACAGCATACATGGATTCAATACAACTTCTATACCCTAGGTACAAAATTTCATGCCTACATTATGAAAAATAAGAGAGATATGGACGTCTTAACTTGGAAATTCATGCCGTTGTGCTTTTCAAAAGTTTAATAAAATTTCAAATTGCTGTATCTTCTTAACCATTGACAATGGACACTTTAATTATATAGACATATGGATTGACCCAGCAGTGAGTCTAGCTGCAATTGGCATAGTGAAGAGGTAGGTTATCAAACATCTTGAAAGATAATTGTTGAAGTTATATACTTTGACAAGCCATACTGCCGTAAGCATTTTTGGATTCAGCACCACACAATATATACATCATTTATTCATACACTTTGGAGTACAAGAGCTTACTTGAAGCAATAGTAGGAAAAAAAAAAAAAAAAAAAAAAATGTGTATAGCAAAGTTAAATCATAATGTACATGCACTGGCGGATCCAGGGGGGGGGGGGGCCCGGGGGGGTCCTGGGGCTATGGCTCCCCATACCAGTCTTAATGTCTAATTGAGGTGACTGGTGAATTCGGCGCTGGTCAAATTCGGCGCCGCCGAATTCACCTATTTCGAGCTGTCAAAAATAGTGAATTCGGCGCGATTATAAATGAACATATGCTGTCGTCAATCTCACGTCCAATGCCACATGCATACCACTTTTAATCTTATCCAAGGGCAATCAAGTCGGACATCAAGAAATGACAATCACATCTATTGCACACAGAGAATTGTAATCTTGTGCAAATAAAATAAAATTACAATTCAACATTATTTATTATTATATTTTTTCTTTATTCCTTTCCTTTACCTTGAAATATCAATCATATATTTTCAGCTAGCATGACATATTATGTTGAAAGTTTTTTTCATTCAAGTTATAATTGAATGTTGTAGAAATGTTGTGGTTTTTGTATAATAAATATTTACTGCATAAAATAAATATTTTAATACATATTCAACTTGTTGTTTATTGGCTGTCTTAAACCAGAAAAAAAAGTTGATAAGTAAAACAGACAGCCAGGTAAATGTACAGGTAACTATATCTATTATATGATATAGCTATCATAATATATTTATGAATCACATAGATATGTTTTATAATGTCAATAATAATAATTATATTGATAATAGTTAGACCACAAGGGAAAACAAAAAATAATTGCAATTACCTAGGTACCTGGGGAGCTAGCATCAGATTAGATGATAGATTTTTTACCTACTCTAATTGCATTATGCAATGGTCTTGGGCAACGCCTGAAACTACCAATTTGACAATAGTTATTTGTCGGCGCCCATCACTGTCACTGTATAGGCTATTGCAAATCATATTCTGAAATGATGTGCACATCTTTGGATGGATTGAGGTATTACATTTGGTTAGACTTGGCTAAACTTAGAGAATTATACAAAACCGCGCTGCGCCGAATTCACTTGGAATCCTAATCGCAATCTATGACATGACTGACAGGGACATCTTTCAGTCATGGATTTTGGCCATTTGCTCCCCCCTCTCTCCCGTAGAGCTTTTGCCCCCCCCCCCCCTCCCCGTTAGAGTCAGGGCTGGATCCGCCAGTGTGTACATGATGTATATATAATGTTTGACATACCTGGGTGTCCCAAGAAATGCACCTCACATCATCTTTGTGCCCATCTGTAAGGCTTGCTGTGTGTGTCAAATCTGACTCAATAATTGAGAAGAGGTGCAGCTCTCCACTACAAAAATAAATTATGAAATTGATACTCTACATTTAATTCTCTAGGACAGGCGGAGGCACAGGCTAATTATTAACTGTACCACATTCATAAATAACAATTAACGCATGGGCTGCATGCTTACACTCCAGCATAGATAACTCTCCAGGGCACATGCTTAATGTACTGATGGCCAACCTAAAAACTTCAGGATATGGAAAATTCCCCCCGCCCCCATCGTAGCAAAATCATGCATTTTTTCCCAATCTTTATGCGGTCCTTACACAATGAAAGCAACAATACTATAGTAGCAAAATCATTCATTTTTTCCCAATCTTTCTTTACACAAAGAAAACAACAATAGCGCCGACTAAGGCTGTCAAGCCAACGTATAGCACTTGAATATTACAGGCTATGATGTATCATTATGGAATTTAAAAACAGAAAAGAAAAAAGTGTCCCCAAACATAATCGGGAAATGTACACAATACGAGGGTAACTCAGCACTATTGTATTGTATTTTTTTTACTCTTTTTTATTTTGAACACCAACCTGTGTGAACCTGCAAGTAAACATGGCAGATTGCTTCCTTTTTGAGCAACACAGTCCACCAAATAATCAACTGTCACAGCGCCCTTTAAATAATAAATTAAATGAAAATAATCAGAGATATATCACAATTCAATTCATAAAAACTTTGATGTTCTCTAGTTTTATCATGCCAAAAAATGCACGTCGCTTACCTCCTTAAACTTTTCTTTTATGTCGGTGATACACAGAATATCATCAAACTGAAAATTAAAGCAAGCATTCATAAAAAGACAATATCAACATATAATTTTGTTTTGCAAGTGTTGCAAAGCAAATAGCTCATTTTGTAATTTACTTCTCAAATTAAGTTTTGTGCCAATTATTTCATTAAACTAATTCTACACATTAATTGACAACAACCTCTTTGGAATCCCAAATGTGCAATGTTTCTCCATGAGTGGTACTGTATATTCTGTCCAATTTCTCACCACACCATCCCACTACATTCTGGAACGAAAAAGAAAGTAATTTTCACTTAGATTCAAAATATCTACACAGGCTTTTTTTGGATTGTTTTATCATAGGCCCAAGACAAGCAAGTAGAGACATCTCAGAACACACAACCATTCACTTTGAGTACAGTCAGTGTATACAATACACATATTGAACTATAGCACAACCTTCACGAAAATGGTTATTAAATGATACTTAAGGTAACATTTATTAATTCAAAGCTTTTCGGATCTGCTGATATGAGAAATGTGATGATAGGAAAATAAAATATCATGTCCCAATGTCATTGAATGAAATTTTACTTTATTATTGAATTTTCGACTGACTAACTAATTAAATATTGCTCTAAGAAGCTAGAGATCAAATAAAGGTGGCCTTACAGTAATAAAGAAAAAACAAATAATTACGGCTGATGCTTCTGCATTGAATGAAGTCAAAATTGCATCATCTTCTTCAGCCTCATTAAGATCAAACAAATTCACAAGACCATCTGATGCCGCAGATATCAATCTCTTGGGTGATTCTGGGTGAAAGCACACCTGAAATAAACAGCAATTGAATAGTGGATTTTTACAGAAGGGTCTCTGTATTTCCACCAGGTGGCAACGACAGTATACTACAATTCTATTGGCTGAAAAAGCTCCCGCCTTTGACTCTGATTAGCAGCAGTAGTTTTAGTGCATTTAAATGTATCATTTAGTTGATTTCTGTTATTTCCCAGAGAAAGTTATATTTATGGAATCAGTTAGTTATGACATACTACGTCTGAAATGCAAAATGAGTAATAAGAGAAGAGGAAAGACTTATGTCTTGCTAAATTCAGGGCTGCTTTTTATATGAAAGATGAATACAGAAAACAAATTTTAGAAAAACAGATGAACAAGCATAATACTGCAGGAAAAACCTAACAAATGTAAAAAGTCAAACGCAACTTTACGTAAAGTACAAAAAGTATACAGCTTCAATAAGTGCTTACTGCTGTGATGTCTTCAGTGTGACAGTCCGAAAAAGTTCTGCTCACATCTGTTTTTCTGGTATCCCTGGAAAGAGTATGGAATTTATTAAAACAAATACCAAAGTCACAAGTACATGTGTACACTTTATTCACATGACATGGTAATTTCACCAACGCACCAAAATAGAAGATGGCTTTCTCCATCCTTATTTTCATCAGTTCCGGCGCACAAGAGGCGTCCTTCGCAGTTTATATCAAATGCAGCCAACATCCCTTCTTCTCCTGTCAGTAGCCCTGCATAAAATTTATAAGTGCGTAAGGAAATTTAACTGGGCATTCCTAATATACCAAAAATATGCAGCATCAGGTCAAAATCATGGGTTTATTAATTTCATCATCTTCACGATGTCAAGGTGTCGCTCAAAGAGTGACACCTTGACCTGTCAGGCCTTAATCATTGCAACTAGTCACTCCTAGGCCAATTAAAGGATTTGAACATGCTGTCCTCTGGTGAAAAAAAACACATGTTTGGGCCAATCAGAGACCAGCCTACATGATGCCACTGTACTGCTTTGTCAGGCCTTCTCTGATTGTGCAATATAGTCCTGTTGCATCCAATCAGAAAGGATATGAACAACCACACAAAGTTAAGCCATCCGAGGCAAAGTTTTGCTGTGCCAGCTCCACAGTGACCTTTACCAGTGGGAAAATGTCATTACATATAATAACAGTATTTCAGAGGGATTCCTATATCAAAAGTTCAAAAGGAGAGCCACCTTAACTAACAACTGGTAAAATTTAGGTGAAGCCAACTGATGCTATTACATGAGTCTGGTACTTTTTTAACACCAGTAGATCTCTTGAATCTTTCCAAAAAAAAAAGCTTTCCCTACCTGCAAGAACATGTTTTATTGTCATTGTTTATTGTCAAAACTCATACCTTGAAATTTTTGACAAGGTTTCTCAAAGTTTGTCCTCATATCCCAGCATCTGCAAAGATTGGGTACATGGAAATTGCAACTTGTATTGTTTCTGTGTTACTTGCCTGAACCTAATTAATATGATCGATGTCAGGGCCTTTTAATTTGAGATGGTAAAATATTACTTACACCATTTATTTAAAAAAAAAAAATCACAAAATACACTTCATCAAAAGTAAGGATACATGCATCTAATTAGATAACATTTTCTAAATTTAAAGAAAATGTATACCTGATTGATCCATCTCTTGAAGAGGAATACAACAGATCATGATTTTCCGGTGAAAATTTCACACCAGTCACAATTTCTTCATGAGCTGAAATTAAAAACTGCCATTATTGATTCAAATCAACACAAACATACACTTCTCAAAATCAACACGATTAATGAGTTGCTACAACAACATTCACCTTGAATAGTGCCAGTGTATGCAAGATTAGCTCGACTGTATAGGCGCACAGTGTTTAAAGCACTAGATATTGCAACTTTTGCACTTCCTCCACACTTGGAACTGTAAAAAGCAAAAGGGATAGAATTTATAAGATGATATAGTTCTCATCAGATAAAGCCAATTAGGTCTCATCGGGTAAACCATTACATGTACACTGTACAGTACAGCAAAAAAAAAGAAATTTGGCAAAAATACCACGGCTGTGAGTGCATATGAATAACATAGTCTTCTTCCAATTCCTCAATTGAAACAGCCGCCTTCTCAGACAAATGAAGATTAGTGAAATATTCTGCCAACATGGTGAATAGCTGACAGTCCACTTCAGTCCCACTCATGCACCAAGGTCATAAATCTGCAGCCATTTGAACAAAGAAATAGTGCAATTAGATTTAATTATTGTTAAGAAGAAAAATGCACCTCCTCCCTCACTACTTCAATGTCCCATTGAACATATTGATGAATCGATTAAGCGGCACAGTTGAATGTAATTAGTATAGGCAATAGTGAAACGCGATATTTATCAATGCAAATGTCAGTGTGCACAACCAATTAATTTAGAATAACAGCAAACTTTCTTTTAAATCAGGCAATATCATATGTCATGTCCGACCATGGTCCGACTAGCTCCGACTCATGAGATAAATATTCCATTGAGTACAGGTTTAGCTTACATCTGGCTTTAGCCAGCATCTAGAAGCATTCATTGGGAATTTAAGAATGTTAGTAAATCGTTGCCACAAGAATTGATGCCTAAAAGATCCTGTAATTGTTTTTAATACACACCTGCAACCAGAACAACACGCACATGTGCGTCCAAGGGTGTTTCCCAAATATGAGGGAATTCCGCTCATGACGTCATATCATCCGGGCATTAGAAAGGCGCATACTCCCTCCGAACGGGACAAAATGGCGCAGGTTCTCTTCGAGGCGCTTGCGGGTAATTCGCCTTAAAACTATGTAAAACTAGACAAGCTAAAATCTTAAATACAGTGTATTGTTGTAGTACATATTCTGTTTTGTCATTTTGAAAATTAAGAAGGATGTGTATGACCTAATGTTCGTGTAATTCGGGTTTTACTAGGCTGAGGTCGTGTCTTCCAGAAAAGTTCACTTTGTTCGGATTATGTCGATTTATTGCACCAAAATGTTGTCCAAATTCACTCAAATTTGTATTAATAACCAGTGTATATCACAGGGATTGGTTGTCGACACGTGGATTGCTTTGGAAATGGTCTGAGAATGAGAGGGGTGTGTCCCAAGCCTTCACTCAAAATAATGGAAAAGCAAAGGGCGGGGGTTGACAAGTGGCACAGCTGTAAACATTTCACTGTCAGTGGTGACCAAGGCAGGCCACAAGCAAAAGCAATGCACACTGAATGAGATCCTTGTACAGATACTAGTACACTGCTGTGTGCTCTGTCCACTGCATCTAGTTAAATAAATTACAACTAACTCTTCAAAATCTTAGCAGCTTCTATTTTTCTTGGAATTAATAGATTAATTAGAATAAAAAATATAAAAAGGAACATAATTTAGCTGGTTCAGTGCCTTCACGTACTTTTTGGTGGAAGCTTTAAAAAAGTAAAAATATATATGCAGTGCATGTCAGCTAAGTTGTGGGTGTATTATATTATTGACAACCAGGGCAGATCCAAAACATTCTGAATGATAGAAATCCCACTCATAGATCTACTATCTTTCTCAGTGAATATTTTGGATCCCCCCTGGCCATCGTTATTATAGCGCCTCCAACTGGCTGATGTGAGTGTATATATGTATATATAGGCGTTTGCCTGTAATTAATTGCCCCGCTTTCTCTTTGCATCATGTTTTTACTGTTTATTACCACCAAAACCTAAGGAAAAAGATTAAATATGGAGCTCATATGTATACTTGTCTCAGGAGGAAAATCTTAAAATTATAAAAAAATCCTTTCATATTTTCTATTATAAATTATCTAATTAATTTTTTCCAGCTGGTATAGATAACCAAGCTGCAATTGCCGTGCAGTCCCTATTGGAGTCCCAGAGTGTCAATGAGAATTCTGAAGGTGAGGGATTTTCTGTTTCTGTAATGTCAAATTGACTTAAATTAAACCTCTATATTTATTTATGCATAAATATGTCTGTTTTGTTGTTTAAATTTTAATAGTGAAGATATGTCATAAGCCGTATTTTGTTGGGACATACATGTACTTCAAGTGAAATTTTAAAGCGAAGTAATTGGTGGATTATTATGCACTGTCAAATGATTGATTTAACCTGGTATATGTTACTCTTTATTCAGGAGCTGCAGTGGAAGAAGATGACATATTTATGTGCGGAAAGTGCAAAAAACAATTCACAACGTTATCTGCATTTCTCAACCATAAACAAAGCCGCTGTGTGCCTCAGACACAGTGTCAGCCTCAAGATGTCACTGCATCAATTAGTATGGCAACCACCAACCAGGTGGCGACACCTACCAATTCATTTAGCACCACCAACATGCAACAGATGGTCAGCCGGGAGGTGTGTAGTGTGAAAAAAAATATAATTTGTGTTTAACGACTGAGTATTTCATTTGCTGATGATATATACTTTGGATTCCCCAAATGTCAATGCAGACAATTGATAATTAAAGCCCCCCAATATTAAGACCAGCCCAAATTTCGTCACATTGTGGCATCCTAAGTCCTTTGAACTTTTTAATATTTGTTGTGGATATCTAGATCACTCGTCTAATCCTAAAATGTGCTTGTGTAAAAAAAACCTGTAGAAATAGATCAACTCAATGTTATTAGTGCCACATCATTTATTTCCTTGTGTGTTCTTAATTGTGAGGTTCAGTTGTACTTTTAGATACTTTATTAAAATGCATTGTGAGACTGATTTATTATCTTTTTCAGAATTTGGCTAATTATACTGCTGTCCCATCATCTCCACTAAATTCAGCATCTATGGTTCTAAGTGATGAACTAATTAACTTCACCACCGGAGACCAATCAACTATTCAAGTGGTAAGCAATTGAAAACATAGAAGTTTATATATATATATGATTCAATTAGTAGTGTTCATAACTATAACTGTTACATCATGACAATTATGCCTCTGTCAGTGTACTTTTGGAAATATGTTGTTTGTATTTTTTATTTAGGCAACTTCAATGAACAACAGCCCACTTCTGTCACAAGTTAACGGCGCTGTAGCATCTAATTCTGGGGCAAACACTGTTACTCTCAACCCACCATTTTCATTCTCGTTGTCAAGTCAGGGTCAGACTTATTCTGTTGCAACACCTATTCAGGTAATTTTATGCGAGTGGATATATTTTTGATGATACATCTTCATGTAATATGGTACACCTACATTATATTGACCACTGGGTATCAGTACAGATTATGAGCATCAATAAAAAACTAAAAGAAACTGTATAATTTTTTTAATACTTCAATGTAAATTATCAATCTTCTGATCCATATAATTTGATGCCGACTGTTGAATTTACATTCTGGAGATCACAGTCACCTGAACAACAACTGAAGTAAGAGTGATTAGCTGTAAGAAGTTATGGTTCTGTAGAAACGTGATCTGCAGAAGGTAAATTCATATGATGGTATCATTTACTGGAACCAGAACTGCCTGTCCTACCGAACACAAAATCTAAAGTGTTAAGTTACCAAGCACCAATAGTGGATTTTCACGATTGTTTCTCGATATTTCTACCAGGCGGCTACAACCGAATACTGCAATTCTATTGGCTAAAAAGTTCCCGCTCTTGGCTGTGATTGGCTGAAGCAAAGTGCATCCTAGCAGCAGTATTTCTAGCGCATTTAATGTATATTTGTCCTTATTTGACATCTTATAATTCAGTTAATTTTTGTTATTTCCCTGAGAAAGTTATATGTATTGAATAGGTTAGTTATGATCTATGTCTGAAAAGCAAAATGAGTATTAAGAGAAGACTCTATTACCGAATCTCATCATCTTACATCTAGTTATCAACAGCAGGCATGGAGCTAATGACCTCTTGCAATAAATCACCTTTTGTGTTTTTTATGTGACATTATATATTTAATTTTGTTTTTAATTAACAGATTCAACCAGCATCAGGAGTTTCTGGACAGGTTATGACAGATAATTCGCATCAGACTATGACTGTCATGACAGCCACCATCTCACCTGAGCAACAGGAGAAAGCAATTACATTACCGATACGAGTCTCGTCTGTTAGTAGAGCAAGTGAGTCTGGTGTTTCTTTGCAATATTCAGTTTACCCTGCTGAAATTCATTAGGAAGATAACTAAAACTTGATGATTTATTAGCTTAATGCATAGTTTATTCTGCTGCAATTCATTTGGAAGGCAACTTGGTGGTTTCTTAGTATTTACCACCTGTGTTGAGTTTCATAGGAACAAGCCCTTTCATGAATTTACATATCCAAGTTGTTGTTTTACTTATAAGTCTCAGTGTGACCAAATGATGAAATAGAGAATTAAGTAAGGGCTGTTCCATTTAAAAAAGAGGGGGGGGGGGGGCGGACCTGAAGATATTCCAGATATCCAGATATCGCGAGGGGGGGTTATTTCGTTAATATATAGAAAAAAAAGCGGGGGGTGTAGGGGGGGGATCTGTCAAAAACCAGATATCGGGGGGGGGGGGGGGAGTCTGAAAATTTTCAGGGCCACCCTCGCCCCTCTTTTTTAAATGGAACAGCCCAAAGTCTTTTAATCAAAATAGGAAAAGAACGTAGTCTCTCATGACAAGAAAGAATGAAGTCTTTTTATAACAGAATAGGAAAAAAAAGGTAGTATCTTTTTGACAAAGTGGGGGAAAAAAGTAAGTTCTCTATGACGAAATAGAATGTTTCAAATGGATGCTATTGTTCTTTTTTGAAGATGATATAACAACGGGAGGAACTAGTCTTTTGGCACAGACCACGACCGTTGCCGCAAGACGAAGGGGAAAAGGTGCAAATAACATAGCAGTTATTGAGTCTGGTCTCGGTAAAAAGAAACTGCAATGCACCTACTGTGAAAAGACGTTTGCTAAAAACTTTGATTTGCAACAACATATAAGGTGAGTGAGAAAGTTCTCGTTGACAATGTTTTGGAATCTTGCACACAGGCTACATGTGAATTTCAGGCCAAACTTCATATTTACTATAAATAGACAGCCTCCATTTATAAGAGCACTTCATTGTATCATAATGTTTATTCATAATGAGCTAATTAATCTCATGCATTTGACTCTAAAGGCTTATCGAATCAAGTCTGTCTTAATGGAAAAGCAATGGCTGTATTATAAAGAGATATACCTGTAGATGGAGTAAGGGTGTTCCATTTTTAAAAAGGGGGGGAGGGGTGGACAAGAGATATTTGAAAAAGCGGGGGAAGGGGGGTTCTCCAAAATAGAAAAAGGGGATGTGGTAGACCAGTATCTTCTTGATATCTTAATGTAGGAAGAAGTGGTGGAAGGGGGTCTGTCAAAAAACATGTAGGGGGTCTGAAAATTTTCTGGTTCACCCCCCTCCCTCGTATTTTAAATGGAACAGCCCTAAAGTGGTTGTTAGTCTTACTTTTAGGAAATTAAATGTATTTCAGGTCGCATACTGGTGAAAAGCCTTTTCAGTGCATCGTCTGTGGAAGAGCCTTTGCCCAGAAAGCAAATGTTAAGAAACACATGCAAACACACAAGGTATTAAATCACAAAATATAGTGTATTGTTAGTTGTATTCTGTTTTAGGGACCTAATGGTATTAAAATACTTGATAAATGTGAATTGCTGAATTTCTGGAGACGTATTCATCTTGTCTGTATTATATATCCACTCTTCAAATCAATTTTATCCTAATACTCAATTTCATTTACCATTGTACAAAGCTAACCTATTGCTGTAATAACAAATAAATTATATATTATTATAAGACTATGTTTCTTTCAAATGGTTTATGTGAATACAGTCTTAAAACTTTTATCATCTGATTATAGGTCTGGCCACAAGGAACGGCCAAAACGCTGCCCAAGCAACCTGTTTTGGTCGTTGGGGAGGAAGCAATTCCACTTGAAGAAGATACTTCGAACACTTTAATCCCTGTGAAGAAGACTAGGGATGGTGTATGTATTTAATATTGTTCTATTTTCATAGCACGTTTCATGATTATAATACGAGTTATTAAATTATATGGCATATAGAAAACTCTGGACTTATTCATGTACAAAATGTATTTGATTTTTTTTTCTTCTCATTACAGCAGCAAGTTACAGACTATAGCATTGTTATCGACAACTCATACACGTGCCAGTATTGTCCGGAGAAATTCAAGACATATTTCCAATTAAAGACCCATATGACACATCACAAGGGTGAACAGGTGAGGGATGAGATGTCTTTTAATGTAAAAGTTCAGTGGTGATGAACATTGAGAAATTAAAAAACTGCAAATAAAGGGGCGTAGTTGACCAGTCGATATTCTAATACAATTCTTATTCATGTCAATAATCTGAAGAAAATGCCGCAATTGTTTCTTGGTGAATGCACCTAGGGTTGTTCCATACAAAAGTGTGGGGTGGGGGCGGACAAGAAGGTTTTTGGAAAAGCAGGGGAGGGGGGTTCTCCCAAGAGAGAGGGGGGGGGGGGGTAATTGAGCAGTATTTTCTTAATATCTTAATGTAGAAAATGAGGGGGTGGGGGTCTTTCACAAAGCAAAAAGCAGGGCTAGGGGGAGTTTCTGAAAATCTTCAGGTCCACCGCCACGACACCACTTTTAAATGGAACAGCCCTTAATGCAAAGAGAAAGTCAGTGAGTTGTGTTCAATTCCAGGTGTACAAATGTGTCCTCAAAGCTTGCGGCGAAGTGTTTTCTGAACTGGATCCCTATTTAGATCACATCAAGACTCACGAATCAGACATGTGTTACCGGTGTCATATGTGCAATAAAAATTTTCCAAGTTTATATGAGCTTGGAGTCCATCAATACTCCCACAGTCTATATCCTAATCAAGGGTCAAAGCCGGGTTCAAGGTAAGAAGTCAGGATTGGTTGCTATCTTGTTTAATTAAGTCCAAGTAAATACAAAACCGTATGCAGTCTTGTCCTGCTGTCAATTTGGGTCGGAACTTAATTAAGTCGTCAGTAGGTCTGAACTCCAAACTTTGTTAGGTCTGTGAATTCATTCTTTGACTATATTGTGTAATTTGTGGCTCGTTATTAGTCATGGACTGTTGTATGTCTTACTCTTAGCAATATCATAAGATTGTCCCACTCATTAAAGATGGCAAGTACACACATATTTCGTAAATAAAACAAATAATTTTATGTGGTTTTTATGTGTCAGCTGGTACGGCATACTAGATGCGCTTCAAATCTTACGTTGGATTCTTGAGATCTGTTTTAATGCAAAGTACAACAATAACCAATGGATAACCTGCATTTGGAAATTTGAAGTGAACTTTCTCACATTTTTATTTGAATTTCTGTACTTTTTCATTTCAGGCACTTCCGCTGTTATAGATGCAACAACAAATATGCCACACCCGAGGCTTTGCATCATCACATACAAACAACATCTCACACGTATACCTGTCCACATTGTGACAAGGTTTTTACCTGCGAGAGATACTTGCGACGTCACTTGCCCACTCATGGCAGCATCAGTGAGTTTCTATTGATCTTATGGTAGATTATTCTGTTTCGGATAACTAGGATTTGTTATGATATGAACTTATAAATGTACTAGTTTCTTATAGGGTTGTCATCGATATACACTAGAGGGCACTACGCTCCGCGTCATACGCAAGCTGCATATCAATGAATCGACAAATGTTCGATATCGACATCAAAAGTCTAAAAAAATTTACATTTCGATTTATTGTTTTCCCTGTAGTACATCTTCCGTGCCTGTAGAAAATAGTAAAAGTTACGCTGCTTGACGTGCTTGCGTACGACGCTGAGCGTAGCGCCCTCTAGTGTATTGTGTTACAGTTATATTAATTGAAGTAAATCATGTAAATACATTGTATTCGCCATAATCAGTCAGTAAATTATATGAAAATACAAATTTGTGCGATATCGCAATATCGAAAGCTGAATAGTGATATCGATATCAAATTTTTTTTTATATCAATGACAACCTTAGTTTCTTATCTGAGAGCCTGTCGCACAGAATTTTGTCCTATTCAGAGCTAGAGGCTACAGATGGACACCAATTGTTACGAACAGTTTGGACAATCATCTCTTGGTAATTGAATAGGTGAAAATATGAAGGTTTCCATTCAAAGTTTTTTTGTTAGGACACTTGGAAAAAAGTAATACATCATATTGAGTTGGCTTGTAGTCTGTTTGAGTGAACTGTATGAAAAGATAACTAAGATGGATGTATTTTAACAATATTACTAATATCTCCTCTAAATTTTCTACTTTCTCAGACCAGCACATTTGCGAAATCTGCAACAAGTCCTTCAAGACGGAACAATATCTTCGAGTTCATTTGGTGATCCATTCAGAGGAGAGTCCATTTGTTTGTGAAGTGTGTAATGCCGCATTTAATAGACGGGACAAGTTGAAACGCCACATGCTGATCCATGATCCGGTTAAAAAGTTTCCGTGTCCATTCCGGTCATTGACGGGTAATTAATTATGTTACTATCACATAACTTGTCGTTAAGTGGCAAATACTTGCTCTTGAGGGAATAGGCTATATTAACAGGACAGCTATTTGTGCGAATTACCAGTAACTCTTCTAATGTCAAAATTTGACATTCAAATTATTGGTAATAGCATTGTCATGTCACTAAGAAGTACATTTCTGTACATGATTATTCACACTTCATTATTTGTGCTTTCAAATGGTAGTTTACCATTCTTCATTTTTAATACATTCAAAGGACCTTATTTGCAGTACATTTGTATCTGTGCAGTTTTATATATTGTAGCTTTTTCCAATACAGTAAAATCATATCATTTGTATCTTTCAGGCTGCATGAGAGAGTTCAACAGAAAAGACAAACTTAAGGCCCACATCATATCCCACAGTGGTATCAAACCATTTAAATGTGATGAGTGCGGACGAGCTTTTAGTCGTCGCCCTCATTTAGAAGAACATCAGCGAACTCACACAGGAAATTATGTCTACAAGTGTGATAAGTGTGGCCGAGGGTTCAACCGAAGCAAACATTTTAAGGTACTTGTTTGGTATTTAATACTAATACTTATATTATAGTTTCTAGAATAATTTGCGTTAGGAGTACCCTTGAGAGATGATTTGTCTTGTTCTCAGACCGGCCAAAAATTTAAAGAAAAATGATTTACAGGGTATTTAAATTTTGTAAAAAAATGTTTTACTTATGGTGGTAAGGCCATGGTTTTTTGATCTTATGTTTCTCGGAACTTTCTCGTACAGTTTTTCATGAGACGGTCGGAAAATAAAAAAAATAGAAAAATTTACTATAGATTTACTCCCCAGAAAGTGTTTTTTTCATAAATAAATGTGCAATTGGTGATTTATTAATTGAGCGGCATTGCAAAAGTTTGGCCAGTGGTGTTGAGAAACGAAAGATAAAAAAACTGGCCTAAAGGGCCACAATGCAATTGTATGTGTACCAGAAAGAGTTACTGCTTTGGACGAAATAAAGTATTTCCTATTCTGACAATGATAACACATATCCAACAGTGATATCTTACATAATGAATGAATGAAATAAACACTAGAATTTTCAAAGTGCTCGATTGTAAAAACTACTTGGAGTAGGCCTGAAATACTTGTTTGCTTGCTAAATAAATATAATACAGGTTTTTACATTTGTATTAGATAGTGAAGTTTGAATTAAATCTGAATACTTGACCTTAGAAAAATTGGTCCATTTTACACAGATTATTAGGTGCCTTATGCTAGTATAGTGAACTGTGATCACATTTGTTTACAGCAACATAAGTGCCGTGGAGAAGAATCGCCCAAAGTTCCTGCTATGTACAGAAGTTTCCGAAATAAAAGAAAAGTGGGTCGGCCTCGCAGGAAGATGATAACAGTTACAGAGGAATCGATGAAAGAAAAGAGCTCACCAAAACGAGTTATAGGAAAAATCAAACCAACAGCAAGACAACTCAAAGTACAGGTATGGAAAATAATCAGCAGGGGTGTAAGGAAATGGTGTACAGTAGGGGGTAGGGGGCAGGGGGCAGTAGGGTGGGGGGGGGGGGGGGGGATGAGGGTTTGACTTGTTGTTGGAGTAGGATCTGTAGATCATTTGCTAATTTACTCTTTGAGCTTATTAAGCAACCTTGCCGAAGTAAAAAAATTAAATGAGAAATTTAATTTGAATTAGGCCACTAATTTAGCACGATTTGTGACGACTTATAAAAACAAATTCAGATATTTGTGAATAGAATAGATAAGGAATTTAATTGTTCCGTCAACTTTGGTTCTAGTTCAAGCTTATTGCCAAAAAAAAAAAAATGCAACATGCGCAAATTCCAAATAATGTTGGTAGGCTGATGCTTTATGATGTGTGTGGAAAACTGAGATTGACGGGATTTCAACTTGAGCAAGGTTTAGCGTGCTTGATCATGGTGCTTATAAGTTAGATTGACTAATTGCCTTTTTTTCTTCAGGAAAGCAAAGCTCTGAAACTAGAACAAGAGAAGAAGAAGAGAGAGCAGAAGATGCGGGAAGCTGAGTTAGAGGCCGAAGCTATTGCTAAAGCTAACGAAGAAGCGCAACAGGGTGAAGGCATGGCACAGATGTCTCTAGAAACACAACAGACCGAGACTTCTCAAGTGAGAGAGATTGTGGTCATGGCTAAGCACAATTCTCAAGGGTCGCAAGTTATCACAGGAATGGATGGAACAACTTATACACTGGGGTCACTTGTGTCGGATAATGTTACGACCCCTACTCTTGTTGCTGTTCGCAGTCAGAACCAACATGCCCAGCAAATAACGGTTCAGGTAGGTCACAAATTCACAATCTGTTTTGGAGAGGAAAGGGTGGTTAATTGATCTGACCGGGTGTTCACGGTATTGAGAAAACTGGAAAAAGTAGGGAATGTGAAAAACCCATTTTTCTGGAAAGTAGGGAATTTTATTCTGTAGTTTGGAAACTTATGTCTGTTTTGAAAAGGACATTATTGAATAACACGCTTAAACAAAGTAAGGCCAACATAAACAGAGTGCCCATTCTGCATCATATTATAAATTAATTGCGGACTGATTCAGCATCGTTTTTACAGGAGTTTATTAAAATCTAGTAGATGAAAAGTTATGAAACGCTTGTGTGACATAAATCGGCACCGAAAAATCGGTTTTTGGTCAGGAAAAGTCTAGTAAGGAATTCTTTGTGCTGGAAAAGATGGGCACCCTTATCTGAGTTTACAATGTTATCGTCTCACATGTATCAGACTAATATGCTGGCCCAATGTTGCAAAAAGTAAGCTAAATTAGGCATGGTATCAAACTAGGCCTACATTTAAAGCATTTTATAGATTCACATACTTTCATCATTGCCAAACCTCACTAATGAGATAATTATGGTAACAAGGCAACTTCTGCTTGGAACTTCAATTGACACTCGACCCATATTGGCCTATGTGACTCGTTTTCTGGGTAGAGACTGCCCAATGTGCATGTGCATGTATATATGAATTTTAAATAAAAGTAGGTATTAATGTTACGAGTAAGATTTAATTTAATTGTTGCAATTTCAGGTCAACGAAAGTGGCCAACTCGCCACAGAAGACGGCCAGGTGGCAGTCACATCAGAAGATGGCGTCACCCAGATTATAACAATAGAGGGCGCTTCAGACTTCCAAACGGAGGGAATCACAGACATTAACCACTACAACCAATCCGGTGTCACTCATGCTATTTTAACAGCAATTCCTACTTCTAGGTCTATAGAACTTTACAATGCCAATGGTGAACTTGTCAGCTCATATCCTGCTACTTCAGTGACTGGTTCCGCTAATAATTATATCTCTGGCGATCAAATAGAAGGTTATCAAAATGCGACTGTTATGTTTCAGTCGACAGATGGATTACATATATTACAATCAACTGAACAGGAATAGATGTTATAGATCAGCAGTAAAAACATTAATATTATTACATAAAAATAACAAATATAGTGTGTTTAATTCCTGTCATCTCTGTTCATAATTCAAGATCCCTTGTGAGGATTCGTATGTAGTACAGTTGGGCCCGAAAGTTAACATATGCTTCAGAAAGATGTCATATATATAAATGAAATCGTGCATAAAATCATCTAATGAAAAAATATTGTGAAAACTTTTCATAAGATAGAACGGGAAATAGTTGAATTGTTATTGGAGTGTAACGAACGGTAATATATAATAATTTACTAGAAAAGATGTGTAAACTGTGGGGCTGGCAGTATTTCTTTAATACTTTATGATTTATTACAATCACAGTGTGGAATTATAGATGGATTATTCCTGATTGTACTCAGTCTGTAAATGCCTTACATAAATTCACATCTAATGTGAGTCGTTTTGTTAAAATGTTACATTTTCCTTCAATGCCTTGTGGAATTGCTGCTTGATAATGTGTGTTGAAGCGTGTTAAATAAAGCAATTGTCCATTGTGGATGTAAATATTTATGATGATGTATATAATATATTAAACCTGGAGGAAGAATTTCATTCTGCAGATATTTAATGTTTTCCTCTGATACTGCATGGAAATTCCTATAAGGAATGGAATAAACATAAATGCAATGAAATATGCTTCGTAAAGTTGTTTTTCTTTGGAATTGGTCTAGACTTTACCATTGCATTACAGTCAGACCCAGGAGCGATTGAATTTATCAGTATTGGCATATATAGTTACAGTATATGATATGAAAATGCGGAAAAAGTGCAGTATACCGGAACCAGATTTATGACCATATTTAACGAGCCTCATTGCCATGCCTGTGACATAAAAATGAAATCAATGTATGACGTCACAAACTAAGTAGTTTATGACGTCGGTTTTCATATTCACGGTAGAGACAGAGTTTATTTTTTGCTTTTTCATGGGGGCCCTTGCCCCCAGACCCCCGCTATTCTACACCAAGTATTATTTTAATTGTGGTAGAACTTTAAATTTGTGAATTATTTTATAAAGTTTAATTTTTGATTGATGGACGCCAATTTAGGGCATAAATTTGGGTCCGCTTTACTGCACTAAACCCGAAAATGCCATGGGTGCAAAATAAAATTCAAGCGCTTGTGGTCAGACCCCTTCAAAATGAAGATGCTTAAGCTTATAACGGGTCTAGTTATGATGATGTAATTGGCTACAGAGAGATTCTTTGCCTCTTGTTATACAAGGTTCCTGCAGGTTTACCTTCATATAAGAAGTTAGACCTTTATAAGACCATACCATGCGCACATGAAAAATAAGCCCACTAATATAGTACTTTACACAAATATTTAAAATTTCATCGTCCAAAAGAAAATCTAGATATTGGCGATTAAACAATAAAATAAACGCAGTGTATTTAAAGAAAGTTCATTATGCAACTGAAAGTCCACTAGGTACTTGAGGGCAAATGGTACCTTCTTGGCCGACACAGACCAGAATCACCTGTGTTTGTTTTCCAAGACAATGTAATTAAGACTTATAGGACAAAATAAGACTTTATTACGGACCTTAATTTTTACAAAATTAAGTGTAAGACTTTTATAAGTAATGACCCACGGGAACCCTATTATAACAAAACCTGGATAAGGAATACTTAATGGTCTCACTGGAGTTAAAACGAGTTTATTGATAACCTAGCAAGGAGCACACACTTGCTTTTTCGGGGAAAAAAAAAGTTGTCAACCGCCTGAGTGTGACATGCCAATAGTTATAAATTTAATGGTAATGTTGCTATTTAACAGTGCAAGGAGTGGAGTTTGATGCCAAATTGAATCACAGTCATGGACAGCTCATGAAAATTGAGTTCAATTATTCTTAGTGTGTGTACTGTGACACCACATAATGCTTCATTCCACCCAGATACTTGGCTATACAGAGTATCTAGGCAGTGATGGCAATTGTAGAGTGCTTGACCAAAGGAGCGTGCTGTAATGGCCGCACTCACTGGGTGCATACTCCACAGGTAGTACTCCACAGGGAGGCGAGAAAGGCTCAAGCTTGTCGAGTATAAAACACCAAAGCTGATTCCATTACATTACCCGAGTAGGGAATAAACTGCAGCACTGAAAAGTGCCACTCAGCTTGTGCATCTTCTATCTTGGTCGATTTAGGAATTTGTAAAAGGCTGCAATGATTGCAGGCACCGAAGGCACAGTGCAGTGCATCCCCTGCTCACCCCTGGATCAGCCTATGACAGGAACATATATTAATGCTCTCCTATTTCCATAAAACTATTTTCTTTTGAAGGAACACAAAGACACTTTCATAAATAAAGAGAATATTTATTCATGACAATGTACCAGTGACAGATTTCTACAAACCCATCCCTTTCAACATCTTTGCAAAGACCTTGATTAAAAGAAGCCCCTATGAAATGACGTGCGATGTCTTAACTGTACAAATAGATAGATCAGATAGATCATAGAAGTTATTAGGCAATCCACAATAAATCGCATTCATACTCATGATACTTGTGACATTCTAAATCAACAATGTGCAATTAAAGTACAATATCAAATAATGTCCACTGATATTAAAGACTATTCTTTAGTAACAGCATTAACAGGCTACAGCTGTAGCAGTTTTCAAACATTGGGGTCAAGTGTTGCGAAGATATAAACAATATTCTCGAGGATATCTTCAAAGGTTCCAAATGAACTTTACAAATGGATAGGATGATGTCACCGTCCATAGACTATATTCATGCCTTGGCCATTTGCAAATGTATAACCTCTGTTTCAGTGTGTTGATTGTGGTCGTCTAAAATAAATGTGATAACGTCACAATGACCATGTAGAGATCTATCAAAACTTACCATAGGTCAAATGCACCAAATTTGATAAAGTCTAAAATGACCCTGTAAACACAAAGGTCATTGAGGGACTTGACAAACCCGGCCGTTGGCCAATTAAACTGAAACTGAGGCCATATGTGCAATTTTAACCAAATAGCTGAGGCGTGAATGGATAATCTGTTGTAACAAAAATAACGCAGATGACATCATCAAAACATTCTTTTCTGTACTTATGTCAGTGACCTCTGGTGGTGCTATAATTCTCCGTTGCCCATATTGGGTTCAGTGCAGCATAGCGGACAAACATTTACGCCCATATTTGGAGTCCATGGAATATTAAAAATATCACTATTTGAATTTTGTTTCAGCACACAAGAGGAATAATATTTGTGTGGCATAGCGGGGGTTTAAGGGTGACAGCACCCGATCAAAAGTAATGAAAACCTCAATCGTTTGTGACGTTTTCAAGGAATTCAAGCACATGACGTCATAGGCATAGCAACCAGGCTCGCTGAATAAGGTCATAAATTCAGGTCCGCTATACTGCACTTTTCCCCTCATATTTATGTTATTACAAAGTGATACAAATAACCCTCTCTGTAGAGGTTAACAATTGATTTCAATGACCTTCGAAGCACGGTTGCCTTATTTAATGAAGTTTTTAACAACAGTGATTATTAAGGTCGATTTTGTGGCCATAATATACAAGTGATCTAATTGGTAAAAGGTCGTTTTAATTATATTAATCTATTTTTTGCTAGTAGGTTCAAAACAATTGATGATAATTGAAAAATACAGAGATGAGGCATGCTTTTACAAAGTCTAAATAAATAATATCTTTTGTAATATCATTGAATAAAGCCCGATTTTAATTTTAATGACACGAGGAGACGTAAACAAAGAAATGTAATACTATATGACATAAGGTGGGAAAGATGACATGATTGAAAAGCTAAGTTGTACGAAATTATGAGTCATTTATAATTACCATCTTTCAACTGTGCTTTATATATATTACCAACCCCACGGCTCTATGAAAACACCGCATTTGAATATACATTACACCCTTTAAAATACAAAATGTGCTGTTAAAAAAAGTCTGAAATGTGCAAATACACAAAATAATATAAAAGTAGTGACATCTTTAATAAACATAAAAAAATAGCAACTGACACGTATTGCAATTTACAGAAAAAAGTTTACAGAATATATCAGTGCATATGATTAATTACGTAGTTTCACGATTTATAATTTGCCTGCGAAATACATTCCATGTTATAATATTCACTGGAATGTAAAATTTAACATTTTTTACATTATTCAAATAATAAATCAAAAACTAAATATTTACTATGAAGTTTCTTGCGTATACTCTTTTCATTATCAAACGTTCAACAAAATTATACATAAAATGATTGACAATATTGTTATCAATATTGCGTACCCTTTTTCATATTAATTTCAATATCATTACAATATTATTAATCTTCATCTAACAGGACAATCACAAATTAATTTATTCAGTTTGGCATATATAAATATATATATGATTATTAATACATTACATGAAGGTGATGAAATATTTTATATGATCAGTCTGATGCTTCATTCTAAAATATGCCAAATCGGCTCCATGACAGTAACTATGACAACATAGTGTCAACATCATCCTACCTTGACACGCAATCAGGGATTGATATCATACATAATTTCTTATATAACAAATTTAACAAGCCCGACTGTCGGGGTCACATTCCCCAGTAATAATTAGACACAACTGTGTCTTGACCAATCATGGCCCCATGAATGAATGATATTCACATATGCGTTCCCCCTCAAAAATATCTAGGTTTTATTTACAATGATACACAGAGACTTTGTTATATGGATATGATGCTATAAAAATGACCAGAAAGAAACAATCAAAAATCACAAAACTATCTCCTAATATAACTAAAAAAGATTGGATCGAGGATGAATCAGAATATCCGAATGATGTCAAAAAGATCAATGCGTAGAAAACACATAACAAAGAATGTAAACGAAACATCTTGGATGCGAATTACTGAATTCAAAATGGTACCAAAAAATCTGAATAATACAAAACTCAAACAAAAGCAATGACTAAATGAGGGAAAAAAATAATTAAAAAATAAATTGTTTCCCGCAGAGCACGGATATGAAGTGATATCAATCACACTTATTCACATTTTATGGCAAATATTCAACAGGGTTAATTTATTTGTTCTTTTGCTGTGCTCTTACTTTCTTCGTTACTCTACCACAGAAAATGCCCCCGAAAAACATAAGGCCTAAAATTGTGAATATAACGACTAAGAAATAATTTCTAGAACGCGACTGCATAATGTTTTCTACAAATTCACTGATGTCTTCTGGTGGCGCCACCTGCAAGTACAAAAAGGGAAAAAGAACTTAATCATCATATTAATGCACAACACCTTATTAGGTGAGGATAAACTGCAAGAGCAAATTGTTCTGTGTTTACTCAATGCTACTGGTCTGACAGAAGCCTAGCCAGCTTTATATATGATCAGCTGCCAGAGGCAGATGTAATGATGAGATGATACGGCTTCGAGTCTACATCACGTTACACATTAACCCCATGGGTGGAGTCTTTCACCAGTCCCAGTACAGACATGCCACATTAGAAGAATCTATTCAATTAATATCTAAAATAATCTGGCTCTACCACAGCTTTGCACAAAAAATGCAACACTATAAAAACCCGTGCAAAATTAATTTTACAAACTTCAAAAATTAATTTTACAAACTTCATTTAGTAAGGATTGAGTGTTTTTTTAAACAAACCTTAGCTGCATACTCCCACATGTTGACTCGGTCATTCAACATCTTGTGACAAGTTTTCGTCATGTGCACAGTGCGATCATCTCGTGCCGACAGGAGGCAAGACATTTCTGGAAAGTAAAAAAAAAAAACAGTAATAATTACAAACCTGACCAAATTCAGATTTTACGGCTTATATTTTCTTAGATGAGATGATGATGATTTTTCTGCCATGTGACCTTGACACTATGAAGGATAACCTTAGGCCAGAAGGTATAGAGTGTCGGCAATAGGGCATCTTGTTGCAAGCCTGTCTCCAAACAATTGATGATCCAACTGCACTCATTGTCCTCATCAACTGACCGTTGGTCATGTTATCAGTTGTTTGGAGACAGGCATACAACAAATCACTTGTGACTTGCATGCCTTATGATACACATTAGTAGTTATTACAAATATTTATACCGCACTACCATTTAATTAAACAAAATGCATTAAGGTGCGCCTCACAACTCATTAAATATTTGAAATTGACTGAAATAGAAAGTATTTTCAAATATAACAAGCTCTACATAACATTCTGTTAGATAAAACGACAGGCGTTGGCTGACGAAATCAATAATTAAAACACACAGTATGCCAAAATAAAGAAGAAGGTTGGGCACTCTAGAAAGCCTGTCATTGGCCAGCGATGGTCGAGGACTTTAAAGAAGTCACACGCAGACGTTAGAGAAGACACAGGTGAAGGTCAGGTCATTTTGGGCAACAAAAAGTTTGCCAGTTTTTGGTGGAATTTGCTACCTTCTTCTTATCATATTCAATGGGTAATATTTGCCGGCTGATGTCCGGGGATAAAGGAATCAGTGAAACTACTTACGTCGTCCCTCTCCTAAAGGAATATCCGCGCAGTAATGTTTCAGGTCAAGTGCACACGCTTTGTGAAGCAATGGGTCGACTTGTATATCTGCTCGGCTCTCTGCCAAAATTCGCGTCACCTCCTGTGTAATGCATTAAAAAAGGAATTCAGAACAATTACACAAAAAGGGGAAAAAGACATATTTCCATACCATAATTAAGTATGCTATCAATTTCATCAGTTAACATCATAGATCAGATAAATAATTTAGTGACCTAGTTCTGTTAATTTTATCTACCTTTTCGTGTGGGAGTATAGCATTATATAAATAAATTATCTACACCTACAACCATGCACGATAAACTCTTATTTTCTTTAGGTCTATGATGAAACTGATATTAAAAATCAAAGTTCTATCAGTCAATCACTCAGGTGAAAACAAGGTAATTAATATATAGAAAATGCACGTACCGTCACACAAGCACTGTTCTCTATTTTTCCCTCAATTAATTTTGTTTTTAAACATTCCTCTACCCCTTCATTATTATCTTCATCAATGGAGGCTGCTAATGTGTCCAGGCAAAGCATTTTAATCTGAAAGTATCATGTAATGCAATTAAAGGGTTAACCATTACTTCCCACAATTAAGGCTCAGGAAATAAGAGGCCACTGTTACTCCCTTGGGTCAAATAACTTCACCATTGTCCTCAAACTACTTAATATTTGTACATTACAATATGAAATACTGGTAGATATATAGGAGATGGTAAGCGGAATGATGGTTAATTTATCTCTCTAGACTTTGCAGTTGCTAAGTCATTGAAGAAACTATAATTGATATCTGTCCAATTGAACATTGAGAATCCTAAAGACTCACGCAATTTGTGGGACAATCAGTAAGGACATACTTAATTGTTGTCCATATTCTTACCTCATTGTTACACGCATTTGCTAATCTTGGATCTTGTCGATAATCTAAAGCAGCCTCCCTGATGACTTCACCTATGTGAACTTCACAGTTGTGACTTAGTTTCTGAAATAACAGAAATATTATCAAACTTTCAATGCAGAAAAAGTATCATCAATAGAGACATAATTACTGAGGGTTGTTCCATTTAAAAGTGTGGGGTGGGGGTGGACAGGAAGGTTTTTGGAAAAGCAGGGTGGGGGGGGGGGGGGGCTAGTGGTGGTGATTGACCAGTATTTTCTTAAATATCTTTATGTTAAAAAAAGAGGGGGTCTGTCAAAAATTAAACTAGAGCCTATCGGCGCTGAATCGAGAAGGTAGCGATACTTTTGAGAGATCGACCACTGGGATCCCAATAGCGTCATTTCCCGCCACTTTTGCCGGCGGGCTGCATGTAGGGGCAAGAACCGCAACCTCTTTGGGCAAACAACGTGGTTGGCGAATAATGCTCATTTGTACGATAATGAAGCGATATAAGATAATAAAATACCGATTATTAAGATCATTTCGTGAATACTACGGACTTTAGCCAACATTTTTTGCACAATTGATCTAAAGGCTCTACTGTGTACTGCTGAGCTCAATCCCTGATAAATGATATCATTTGAGAAATTCTGAACCAAATCAGCTTTTCTGAATTTCTCTCCTCTGACAATATCCTGAAGGATGATAGGGGAATTTTACCCCACCACACTTTCACATGGAACTGCCTTAACCTATAAGGATTTGAATGTGACGTGTACATGAGCATTGTGTGTTAAATTTAGAAAATTATAAAGATTTGTATTGCCCAAGTCTATAAGCTTTCTTTGATATCCAATGCACACCTTACTTCAAAATTTCACACTGAATATTAAATATTTCTTTAAACTATATGAAGGGAGTCATACTTACATGTTTTCTAAACTGTATTCTTAAACATAAAATAACGACACCCTCAAATTCTTTCCCTTCAGCCTGTGAAGTCAACGCAGATTTGCAGAATTTTGGGATATCCATCTTACAGGATTTGAAGAGAACTGGGTTAAGCCTGATATCTGTAATGTAATTTTTAGCATTTTAACATAACGTCAGCGTTAAAACTAATAAAAGAGCTAGTGCTATAGTCAATGCAATGATACCTTACCTCTACTTTGCAGAATTTGCTTTTGAATTAAAACTTTCCGGCATTCTGAGCTGAAGTCTGCCGTGTCTTTCACTCTGTGCAAACACTGAATGATCGATTCTGGATTCTCATTTCGACAATGAATCTGGAAAAGAAAATTAAAAAATTAAATCTTACAGAAATTAGGCCACGGTTTTTTGATCTTATGTTTCTCGGAACTTTCTCGAACCGTTCTTCATAAGACGGTCGTTCGGAAAATAAAAATAAATCCCCAGAAACTGTTTTTTTCTCTCAATAATTAACACAGGTGATGTGATACTTTGAGATGCAATACACATATTTGCCCAGACAATTGTTGATTTATTAATTGAGCGGCACTGCAAAAGTTTGGCCGGCGGTGTTTTCAGCATTTGACACATGCTTGTGGAATGTGGAGTGCAGCATCATTAGGTTAATTAAAATGGTACACTTTTATAATTATTGATCGCTAATAAGTTTCATTGTAAATTAAGTCAAGTTAACAAAACTGTTTTCAAACCTGGATCATTGACTTGCAGTTGGACATCAACATGTAATCACTACCAGCGTCAAAGGCTTCGACTTGCTGTATAAGACAATACAAGAATATTACATTTGGTAAAAATTCATTTTCGACCAACTTTTTTCACTTATATTTGGTAAAACCTTGTCACTAAATTGTCAGTTATAAAAAAAAAATATCAGATAATGAAATTGTAATAATGATAGAGTCACTGTCGTGAAGCAATTTACCTAGAAATAGCTTAAAAAAAATTAATGGATATTACTCGTTTTACAATTACTAGGCATAGATTACATTTTCTCTGAGCATCTCTATTTCTTTTTTTTGGTGTACTATCTATTGAGCATGCCTTACCTCTCGTTTGAACAGCAGTTTCTTACAAGGCACGGTCAGGTTGTTCTCATGCTTTTTTAGACATTCAACAATCTGCAATTTAATTATAACACAAGATCATAGTATTAACACAAGGTCATAGTATTATATCAAAGTAAAGTCAATGGCGATGAGCTTGGACATGAATACATGGATGGTTAGTCAGTTTTTGTATAAATCTGGAAATACTGAGAAGTAACAGGGGCATCGATCTGATTACTAGTCATGTAAACGTTTTTCCAACTAGTTGACAGTGCTGCCACCTGGATGGTCAAACTAAATCACTGGGATTGACAATGATGGTCAAAAACCTTTATGAATTAATTATCTGAGTACAGATGTGTTCTTTTGCAAGCTTTTGATGTCATTACAGCGCTAATGTAACTGTCTGAATAAAGACACTGGGAAAGACTAATAAGATCTATTTTAATGTGATTCACCATACCTGAGCACGACCAGGTGACACATTGGAACAATAATGTTGGACATCTGATGAACACTTAGCTTTGAGGTCAGGGTCCAGGTTTATGCTCTCACTCTGAAAAAGACAAAAATATTGCGAATTATTTTCAAGACTCTTCTCTGTCAAGGCCAGCCTTAAAAATATTTCTGTTGCGGGTCAAATAACACTTAATAAACCCATCAGGTAGGTAGGATTTTTTTCTATATTTTGTTTTACCTCAGAAGAACATTTTACTAAAATTCAACAAACCAAAAAGCAAGGGAAAAAAATTTGTCATACGCACTGATATGTTCTATATGGTCACATAGCCCGCAACAGAATTATTTTTAAGAATGGCCCAATTAAATGGTGCAGAATCAAGAAACCAAATGGAAGTTCAATAGAAAATAACTCTGGTCTGGGCACTTTTCATAAGCTTTACCTCACAATACCATGCGAGAGAAAAACATGTGGATATTAATTTGGAATCCTTCTGCACTGCAGTCTCAATACACCACAAATTCACATTTATGCGCCAATATGCAAACTAATAAGGGCTGATCCATTTCAAAAATAGGGGGGGGGGGGGGTCTAGAACATTTTCAGACACCTTCCCTCCCCCTCCCTTGCTTTTTAAACAATTTTCTGGTCCACGCCCCTTTTTTAAAAATGGAACAGCCCTCAAATACACCGATCACTTTAAAACTTACCCTTTGTAAAAGTTCGACCCTGAGCTGGCGCTGACATCCTCTGCTTATTCGCTGCGATTGGTCTGTTAATGTATCATTCCGTTTGACCTCACTGAGGCATTTTATAACATCAATCCTGGAATTCAAACATCAAAATCTATGATGAAATGGTGAAACATATCATGGCTATTACTCACTCTTATACAAGGCCATTTGATTCAAATATTTTTGAAAGGATGTGAGTCGTTGCTTTCAACAAACTGTTTAAGTACAGTTTACCATGGCTCTACAGATTAACTTTAGTCTCCCCAAAGTGGTAAATATACACAAAAGGGCAACACCAGCGCAATTCGGTGCTGATCGCTCTTTCGACAAACTGGTTTTCGTACACTCAGATCCCGACAATCACCGGACACTCTGTATTACATCACCATCAGCAATTCAGCATATATCTGCATGGTGCTGCCACCTGTTGCATATTACTAGCAACAACTTCCTCTCTTTCAATAACGTGTAGATCACAGTAAATGACGATCCATTGAAAAAATACAGCTTTTACGTATGTAGTATCCCCAAATATTCTTAGCTTGACCATGATGGGAATTAAACAATCTGTACATGTGACGTGTATTTCCAATCACATTATTAATTTAAATGTTTTAGAAAATTGATCAAACAACTATCCACCTGCCGGACAGCACATATTCTACAACCTGATGATTTTTTTTAAAAACATTACTTACTTCGTTCTCATTCCCCTACACAACCGTTGTATGTCAGATTTGCATTCTTCTTTGAACTTGTAAGAAAATCTAAAATCTTTCAAATTTATCTGAAACAGCAAAACGATTACTTTATGAAGATGAATTATGACAACAATTATGGCATTACCATGAGTTTATTGTTGTATTCTAGTATTAGAAAGCACAATAAATGTAATAGCAATTTTCATTAATTTGTAAAAAATTAAACTTTACCAGTTGATGATGTTCAATTCCTTCAGCACATTTTTTGTTCATGGATGCATGGTTTTTATATTCAATTAAACAATCCATAATACCGCCGGCATCCACATCTTCACCATGCAAGACAGACTGTAAAAAAAGAAAAAAATCTATCAAACTTTCAAGCAAAATCCTCTACAAGAGTACTGAGTGGTCCATTGTATTACCGTGACATATTACCACTAGATGGCGTATGGTGACTGACAGGTGCTGCCACCTATTGGAAGTTTTGTATTTAACTAGTTTATCATAAAAACCTTGATACCGGCAAATTTCAATCATGTGTCAATAGACACGCACATGATTGCAAGGTAATTATGGTAATACAACGTCACGGTATTACAACGGAACACTCTATATATGGTCTATTGACCTGACTACTGGATCATGCTAAGTGGTATAAACAGCAAAAGCACTAACAATCAGCAAGGTAATATTTTGACCGACATATCGATCTGTATGTATGCGTCTTAAAGTTTGATCAAAGTTATGAACTAAAGATAAGAAATGTCCACCAATGATCACCATATGAAAATGACACAAAGCAAAGGTTCGAAAAGCAGGAAGGGGGGGGGGGGGGGAGAGGAGGAAAAAGGGGGGGGGGGAGGAGGAAGGGGGTTGGTGACTAATTTCCTACTACTCTCTTTTACACACTTTTTAATGGTGCAGGTGTTCGAGATTAATATCAAAACAAACTCTAGAAAACCACAAGGAGAAGGTAGCAGAAATGAAATGCAACTTATGTAGACTAAAAGGACATACAAAAGAAAGCACACAGGCAGTATAGAACACCACAGCCAAGACAATCACTCTAATCTATTTCAAACGCCCGATGGAACCAATTCGTTTAGCATGGAAGAATTAAACTGGAAGAAACCACAGTTCCAAGCAGAATAGGAAAAACCTAACCGACCAGGTCTGACCTGTTCATCTAAAGTACAGGCACTATCATTTTAAGGAAATAACCAAAATTGAAGGATGTACATAAATTATGTAATCTTCAATGTAGTACTTAAGTCTTCAACTCGCTGTCAATCCTTACACAATGTAGAAATGAACCCTTTACCATCACATACAATTCTCACCCCTACATACTTTATGCACAACCGTTATACCATGTTTACCATAATTTTAGATTTGGAGAGCCTCTGCAAAAATAAGTACTTAATGTCTAAGGACTATCCACTATTTCCGTTAGATTTTAAAATCTGTTCCATAAATCAACCGGTCCCAAAAAAAAATCAACATCAGATGAATCGACAGAAACACATTGAACAATTTTCAGCACTATTAGATAACTTGTCAATTGCCACAAATAACATTTTCCAGGCAAGAAAATTTAATTCCAATATCATTTTACCATTTTGCAAAGTCAATGATATCCATTAGTTCCATTACATTGAGGAATACGAAAAATCTATTTAGACAAAGGATAAAATCATTATCAGTGAAATTCACCATTCAGCAAAATTTGCGACCAGCAATAATGGCCCTTAACCAGAGTATTTGTTGTGTAACTAAATGTGAACATTATTTACAATGTTTTGATATAAGAAAATCCAACAGAATATTGAGTTCAAAAGCAGTTTTTGGGTGTGGCGAATTTGGCTGACTTGCACATTTTTCACTGATTCTAGGTGTACAACAAAAATGCCAAAAATTGGTCAATGTAAGTAAAAAGGTCAGTGTGCTATATTTAAGCTAGGAAAGAGGTGTAATAAATAATTAGAAACAATTAACTAGAGGCAAAGCATCATAAACACTTACGCCACAGAATTTTTTGATCATAGGAGTGCAGGAACGCATCAAAATCTTGTCCAGTTGCGGGTCTTCATCTTCATCTTCTGTGAAATTTCCTACAGCAATTTTGCAGTCCTGGGTCAGCTCTTCAAACTTATCTTGTAAACAAGCCATTTCCTGGAAATAAATATATATTTATAATTGTAGCACACTTATATGTGGACCCAAAGGACTGTCACTATATTGAATAAAATCAACGATACGTATCATATTCAGGGTTCCCACTCATTTCTCCAATTCAAATTCAAGGCTTTTTCCAGGTTTTTCCAGGCTGCCAACCCCAATTTTCAAGGTATGGAAAAACCTTATGTGAAATATAATTTCTAGACTTGTTTTTGAATAGTTCAGTCTTTATTTGACGAAAATCGGACTAATATTAAGGGTGTAACAGCCTTTTGAAGATAGTTTGCCAAACCGCCACAAGAGCAAAAAACGATAGTTTTAACATAACCCTGATGAGGGCGGTAATTACAAGAACCGTTTTCCCAGTAAATTCCAGGATTTCTCACACGTTCTGCAATTTCAAGGCTTTTCCTGACCGGGAAAGAGTTATTACGTAATTCCCGGTTTTCCCGGTTTCCCGGTAGGCGTGGGAACCCTGCATATTAAATACAATCAACAATACACACTCCCAGGCAGACGATAAATTAATTTTAATTCAACACAATACCTTTCCAGGTCCTGTCTCTTCAGAGCAATGCATTGCCAAGTCCTGTAGGCAAGGCAACTCAATTCTCGGCTCCAGTTCGATACTGATCGCTCTCTGTCTCATCACACGTCTGACTTCAAAGGCACACGCTCTTGACAGCTGTATAACAAACAAAGAAATAATCAGTTAAAACATAAATGCACTGGAAAATATCATGACAAACAAGGGTTTGAGATATATAATAGACTAACTGAGGGCACCACAATCAAATCAGAGAAAGCACCGATCATACAGATTGTGCACTCCTGTGTGTGAGACACGCTGTGCATGCCAGGGGAAGTAGACGGTTTCTTAACGGAGATAATGACATCATGAGCAAAGAACAATCGCCGACAATTATGTGACTTCATAGTGGCAGATTAAATTATGTCATTGGACATCATAGTGTTCAGATCTTCAGAATTACAGTGGACGATATAAATTGCAAATATTTTGTACCATTTGCTCATCACGGCATTAATTCAGGTGGAAATGTAATTTTTACTGTATTGTAAATGTCAAATTGACGAAATTACTGATGAACCAGGTACTTCAGTGTGAATTATATTTTCCACCAGGGGTGTTGAGGTTTGTGCCAACATCCCCCAGCAGCATTGATTCCATGCATACAGGGAGTGTGGCCTTTCAATGCTCTATTCTTTGGCTAAAGCACAATAGGAATACCTCATAAATCATTGTGACAGATATTATGCCATCAAACAGTCAGATATTCATCGTTAAATCTATGATCAGCTGATCAGTTAGTGCAAGATTAGACTGAATATAATACACAAGAGGGCAGCACATACCGGGACTTTCTTGTCCTTAGAATGTCGATATAAGCAAGTGAAGACGATGGGACCCTGCTCAGGCGTCTGGTCATCGGGGCTGAACCAATCAGTAGACGCCATGCACTTCTCAGACGCATCTTGTCTGCATAATTTATAAAGACGGCTGTCCAACCTGAAGAGCAATCAAATATTTTTTCAGCAAAAGATATATTTACAATGCAGCCATGTTAGCATTTCAAATACTACAAGGTTGCTATTATAATTATAGTGACAAACAACATGGCTGTCATAGAAGGACTCTCCTGATCTTGTATATTTTTATATACTATGTCAAATAAATTTGTTCTGAGTTCTATAATACGTGCGAGAACTCATATACTAATATAACCATGGACATACCATTTGAATGTAACAAATCAAGGCTTGATCATACTTAATCATATCATGAGCTATACTTACTTGAAATCTCTGGCAACGAAATATTGTAACTCTAGCAACTTTTCTTGACAATCATCGGTGATAGCATCCGAATCAACTAATTCCATCAAACAATTCATGACCCTGGAAAACAGAGGATAACATACTGAACGTTCATCAGACCTTCGGTACAGGCAACCAGGAAGATCTTGGTTACTGAGCAAAGGCTTAAGTAACCGTATAACCCAACTGAAGTTAGATTTTATTTTTCATCTTAAACTATTGCAGATGCATTTAAAATATTCCAGTATTTTGAGGCCCGCCAATACAATTGATAGAGAACACTTGTTGCATTCAAGAGCACAAAATTGTGGAAAATCGCTGAACACGAATGTTTAATCAATGATCTTAAGAAACCATCTTTTGCAAACTTGGACAGGAGTGATCTGATTAAAGTTAATCGCAATTCAAATGCAACAAAAGTTTATATGCATTTGTTCTTCAAATTTATTGAATAAAAATACACGACTAAATATTGGCAATCTTCCTGGTGAAACTATCAACAGCGAATGTATTATTCTCAAGATTGTATCTTAGAAAGCTTACCGTCCTGCACCCGGTTTGATATCTTTGCAAGCGGTGTTGACGACCGGAGCACATGCCTCGGCCAAGAACGGATCAACGCTAAAATCATCCCCAACGTCCGCTTCTTTAATTAAATCTTCCAACTGAAAAAAAAATACATATCTTTATTGTTGTTATAATATCACAGTTTTGAAGCTTAGTCAGCTTACTAATGACCAGCTGTCAGAGGCAGAGGTAATGATGAGATGATAAGGTTTGGCCTCCAACCCATGTTACACATTTATCACAAGGGTGGGTCTTTCATTTGTACCAACATAGACACTGAGAACAAGGCACCTCAAATTTAACGCGGGTTTGGGGTTGAGAGCCCCCAAGAAAAAGGAACAATAAATAATAATAAACTGCATTCTTGCTTTGAAAACGATCAACGCCGTTGTTTGTTTGTCACGTCATTCATTGAATTCAAGCATTTTATAATCATAAGCCTGGCAACAAGGCTCGCTAAAATTTATATGGTCATAAATTTTAGTATGTTATACTGCAATTTTTCCCAATTTTCAATGTCAGACTGTCGGGAACCCTGTAATTTACAGATTCTCACCCGGGACATATGACATATAATTCACAAAGAGAACTGCAAAAATAGAAGACTTTACGAACCCGTCTCAAGCATCGGGAGCTCATACCATCCCCTCCCTCTGGTCTATTTTTTCTGTTACGAGCTTGATCCATCAGACAGTGCAAGGTTTTTCCATTTCTCTCCATCCCATCACACTGTTCCTTAATTTCTCTCTCGCACGATTGGACAACTTCTGGGCTAATCAAATAGTCCTCCATCAAAGACCGGCGCATTTCTTTCAGCTCCGTAATACACTCCGGACTGACCTTCTTTGCTGCAAATAAAAATCAAGTAAATTTTGTATCAATTAAAATTCAAATATATATATATATATATATATCCAATAAAATAATGAAGAATACTACATTGTACTTTAATGCAGTGTCCTGAAAAATCCCACAATGCATCACAGAACTTCCATAACTTTAATGGAATCATTTACATATGTGTACCTTTTTTTGTTCAATACATTTTTACTAAGTTCCTACGTTTTACAGCAGTTTCATTATCTATATCAGTATTCAGATGAGCCATGTTTCATGCACAATGATTGAGCCTTTTTTTTCATAACTGTAATAACTGTAAAATACATTTGATCAATCTTTATCATTATTTTCCAAAACATGACCAGGTTTTTGGCTGTTTGCATAAGTGCACACATTTTGAATAAATTTCAAATCAATATTGACCTGTGTAAAATGAATCATCATTGTCACTGCATAATAATGAGGTTGCAAATTCATAAATTTTGGCCTGCATCGAAAATTCAATATTCGATGCAGGAAAACATTTAGCAAGAATAATTTGCATATGCACCATGCAGGCATATGACAAATGGTCCTTAAAAGTGACTAAACCAACATCAACAAATTGCAGAGGCTACAAATTGTATTTAATTAGTACTTAATTGACTGTGACCAAACAGTAAGCACCAAGATATCTGACTTCAGACTCCGCTGAACTTAACAGTAACTAGAGCCTATCGTCGCTGAATCCAGAAGGTGGTGTTACTGTTGTATAAATGACTAATTACTGATAGTAATATGAAATAACTCAGTAAAGCAAGAATTGAAAATACAAATTTAAGTTTAAAATACAATGAAACAAATGATTTTTTTTTTAAGTTTTACCTAATAAATTTTCTTTTTTATTGCATTTCATGACAGGTTGGGGCTGGACATAGTTTGATCCTTATAAATTTCTAACGATACATGATATTTATCGCAATAATTCTGAACGAGCTTCATATGGATGTGTGCAAAAGACAAAAAATAAATTTAATGTGCCTCTTTTAGCTGTGAATGAGAACTACAGTCTCACTGAGTTAAGAAACATTTAATATGGTAATAGTAAATAAATCTGAATCAACACTACAATTAATTTGGATTGACACAGTTATCCCAGCCTAGCTTTTGAAAAACACTCTGTATTTCTCATACTACAGCTCAAAAACAGCCTCAAACAGTGAAAACTAAGTTGGAATACATCAATAACACACTAACGTGACTTTAAAATCACTTTTCTTGCATGACAAAGCCTTGAAAAGATCAAAACATTGCTCTAAAGTCAACCGGAAGTTGTTGGCGAAATGTAAACAAACAACCTTTTGAGTTTCTGTTCAGTAGGCCTTGTTCTTAAATTCGCCACCAGGGGCACTGAGGTGGGTTGCATACAATGCCAAGAGCCACAAAAACAGCGAAATGCCGCAAAAATAGCCCTAATTTTGCATTTTTTTTAGCAAACTACTGATATCTTTCTAAAATAACGAGCCGAATATTTGTGCGCAATGCATTTTAAAGTTTACTGAGCTCTATGTGACACTTCTCAGCTTGATCTTCACTGAGGCTATTCATTTGAAAATTTTCCTGAATGTTCCACTCTCTCACATCTCATCCTCTGACAATATCCTGAAGGCTTGCTTTCGCAACCTTCTGGATAAAAATTATTGCATGCCGTAATATCAATACGTGCGTTATTGATTACTGTATTACATTTTTAGGGGACTTCTATGGTATTGTTGTTGCTAACATGTATTTCCCTTGTAAAATAAACATGTGATAAAACCGCTGAACATTTCAATAATTTGTCGATGTCTCAATGCTACTGGTCAGAAGCTTAGCCAGGTTACCAGGTAATATTACCACCCACAAAAGGCAGACATTATGATGAGATGATAAAGCTTGGCGTCCCCACCCTGTTACAATAATTATACAAACCTTGTTTTAATTTATCTTCCAGACACAGTAGAATGGTAGATAGTTTTCCATTTCTTGTTTCAATATCAACATTCTTGAAGCAATGATATCGTTTGACATCTGCTCGACAGGCTTCTGTCAGGGCAAAATTCACTTTGTAATTTGCTTGCATCAGTTTTTGACGGGTAGTGAGCTTGTCGCGACACTGAAATTAAAAATAGCAAAAAAATTATTGAAAACTTGCACCTTTTCTGCATCATGGATAAGAGGGATATTTGTACTGTAATTTATGGATGATTCAAACATAGAAAGCTGGATTGAAATGAGAATTCAGCATAGGCCCACAACATTATCTATAGAATCAGGTCACATTTAAATTTGGTCAATTTCCATAAGTGAATATTATGCGTATACGATAGGACAAATTTTGATGAACAAGGGAGTGTAACCAATCACACCACTGAATAAAGTGAAAATTGAACCATATTATTTTCACAAACATAAACATATGGAAACATCAATGAGAATGTAGCCAAAGGTACAATTCAATATATGACAATCATATATTATTTTAAATTAACACAGCATTCAACTTGCTGTACCAATTCAATACATCATAATCATAGCACATTTCAATCCATTTGCTGTACAGACTTCCACGTTACTAAGACAGTGGGTGTTATGACAGATTATTCAAATGTGTGTCTTGCAATTTACTTACATCTGAAGACATTTCTTTGTCAAACTTGTGTCGGAATAAACATCTGTAAACCTTTCCGCCTCCAGCTTTTGTTCTTGCGCATAACCTGGAGAAAATGCAAATAAAGTTAATTTAAAACTTCACTCGAAACAAAGAACTGTGCAAATAAACAAAAAACAGTAATCATTATCCCCTCCACAGTATATCTTTAATTTTAATTGATGTTACATTGTTTTGTGTTATTCTAGAACACAAATGAATTCTTTTTACATTAACAAAATTATTAATATTGTTTCAAAATATGCAACAGTAAGAACGTAGTAAATTCCGAATTAAATTGCTGAGGTGGTAATTGGAAGGCTCTCCTAATACGGTATACAGTATCTAAAGTGACTGGCTATCATTATCTAATTTCATAAAACAAACACACTTGAAGTAACTATGAAAATACCTTTCCCTGTCCTCACGCCAAGCAAACTATCCTACATTAGTAGTGTTAAAATAGTGGCATGAATGTGGAACATTCCAAATTAAATTGCAGGGGTGGTACTTGGAAGGTTCTCTTAGCATGGGACGATACAGTATCTAAAGTGAGTGCTCTCATAATGCATTCATTCGTAATTTGATTGCCAGAGTCATAAATTAATATAAAACGAACATGCTTGAAGTAAAAATAGTGAAAGTACCTTTCCCTGTCGTCACGACAAGAATAAAACAACTGCCTGTCCTCGTGATAGTCATCTGCTTGAAGTTCAGCGATTCTTAGAATCTCATGTTTGCATTTTGAGTCGAGGTTTCCCACATCTTTTTCCAAACATTCAATCGTGCCTCCTTGACTATGCGGAGACTGAAAACAAAATGCACAAAAAAAGATGAGTCGATGACCGAAGTCATACAAACAATCACAATTCACTGGATAAGAGATACTTTTATTCTGATTTGGCGAGACAAATTCACATACGAAGGGAATTCTGACACTGCTGTGGTCAGAATGTCTTTTTTATTTATTTCAAAGATGTGAATAATAAAGATTTGGATTCCGACACCCTAATCCGCCACATATTACCTTACTGAATATGGACTGGGCAGGCATATATATATATATATTAAAGATACATTATTTAGTGTAGGAGTGCTAGTATACCAAGGTACAATTTGTCATATCATTCGAAATTACTTCATTAAAACAACAGTACAACAACTCACATCATCTTTTTCAGGATGAGCTCTGCCGCACCCAGTCTTATCAATGTCCTCCCTGCAGTTATCCGCAAAGTTAGTTATCAGCCTGTAATCGCTGAACACGATACTAGCCATCTTTGTAAGGAAATTGCGGCATCCTGGTTTCGTGATGTTTTCTTTATGTTCAATGAGGCATGAAATTCGGTGGCCGGTTCCTGGCTCAAGGTTATTGCACTCGGTCAGCTGAAAAATATAAACAATAATACATTTGAATATGCAACGATTTGTCATAATAAAAGCAGAGGACATGCTAATTCATACGTCAGACAATGACATTAACTAAATTTCCTTTCTTGAAAGAAAGGATAGTAATATGGTTTGTTTCTGGACCGAGGTTTAATTAAGAAACCCATATGTCCACCTCAAAATGCATGGCAATTTCCGTGTTTCAATAAGTACAACGTACACATAATGACATGATTTAAATTCAGGGTGCATTACATTTTCTGTTATAAATTTACTTCACCTCGCCATTCTCAAATTTCAAACTGATACTCACTGATGCCACTCAGCTTCCCAGTATTTAACTGTTTGAGCGAAAGCTTCCTCTTGTGTAATTACATAATGTATCACAAACCAAATAACAGGATACTTATTAAATTGAAATATTCATTGTATATTGTACAAGTCTCACTCAGGAAAGTATCCGGGAAAATTTCTTATTCCCACAGAGTTGTATCACACTAAACGCTGCAGGTCTGAAGTTGGTCAAGTGATAGCGATTGAAATGACGTCACTTGTCATCCACCAGCCCTGACAATCCCACAATCCTTTGCGGATTGCTTATGCAAATTCGGAAGTTTCTGATCTGTGTATACTTAATCTGTGGTCTGCCAATTTACTTCTTACCTGATTCAGTGGATCTTTACAGACTTCATTTGCAGCCGAGTCAAATCGAAGATCTCTTGTTAAATTGAGTTTGTACTGCCAAATAAACTGAAATAAAACAACGAAACGATCATGAATAAATCTTGCATTCTCTTGCTGGAAGTGGATTTTATCTTCGAGATTCAGTAATATTAACCAATGAATTTAACCACAACACACATAATTATTACGTTGAATTATACATTACTTATATTAGAAAATAAAGTAGACCATACTATACTGCAAAGTAGATGAAAAAAAAAAAACACAATCAATTTATTGTTAATAAAAAGACAATAACTTTCAGCAGGTGATTGTTCCCAAGTAAATTTTACCTAATGGGGTCATTCCGTGTCAATTCAACAAATTTCTGAAAATTTTCCCACCTGACCAACTTCTTAGATTTGTCTTAAAAAATTCTGAGGCAAAGCTACATTTGTGTATAGGAGGTGTGCAAAATTTTAGATCAATATCTCTTGTAGTTTTGGCTAGAAAAATTATAGAAGTAGTCAAGGTTTAGGCGTTTTTGGCGATTTTAAACAGACACAGTATCATGGAAATGCAACCTGTAGCTCTCAAAGTTTCTCTAGCAAGAGTAATTGTACCAAATCTAAAGCACATCAAATTTGGAGCTCATAAATTCAATAGATTTTAAGATATAATCATATGAAAACTGGATTTCATATCACATTGCCAACACGAGTGCAAAAAACGCCTAAACCATAAGTGATCCACAAAACTATACATATCTCAAAAGTCACTTTTAAAAAACATTTCCTACAACAATATTATACACATCAAGTGTTAATTCCACAAGTGTTTATAAATGCTAGGAAATTAATTGGTTGTCATTGAAAGTTAACATCACTCTGCAAAACACCTTCGGTTTTCAACTAAATGGCATTCAACGAGCCACCAGACAAAGACTTTTTTGTTTTTGTTATCATCCCAGGCCCAACCAGACAATCCTTATCAACATAAATTCTAAATAGTTAAAAAGAAAAAAGAAGCTATTCCGTATCAGTGCAGGATAACACACTTTTCTCTACCTAGTCCAGACTATCTGTTAATAATTCAACAGGAAATAAATCCCGTTCTCTCGAAATGAGAACAGAATAATTCTGTTTACAAATTACTCGATCAATGTGATCAAGTTAACACCTAATTGAAGTAACTGACACCAGAATTTTTTTTTTTAACTATTGGCTTACTGCAGCAGTTCTTGAGAGGGCAGCGTTAATTGATCATCACAACTAATTTGGAGACAGTTAATAGCTATATTAGGAGAGGGTGAAATCACAGGTCCAACATGTGTGAGGTCATTAACCAACATTGGTCATTTGGTACTGTTGCAGTCTTGGGGAATAAGAAAATAGCATTGGGCCATCTGGGGGTGTGGGATACACACGTGTCAAATAGGGTTGGGACGATTCACCGATTATTGCCGACAATCGTCGCTAAAGACTTACGATTCAATGCATCGATTCTTTAATGACAAGAATCGATTCTGAACGACTTATGCGGGGGCCGGAGGCCGCACACGAGCTACCATTGAAAAGGGTTACTGAGAGTTGGCTACAACATAAACTGCCACAAATAGCAATTGAACTGGTCGTTGAATCTTCAAGCTGGGCTATATGGCTTTGAATAGCAATTGTAGGAGGAGTTTAGTTTGGCCTTTCGCTCTGGTCACTGAAAGCCAATTGCAATTGTGCGATTGTGACACTCGAGAAGCAATTTAACCCTCACACCTTCCAATGAATAAATTTCAAAGAAAAGATGGAGAGCATAAAAGACATTCATAGAATAGGCCTATCTGTATGTAAGTGGGCTTTATCTATTTTATTTGAACTATGTTGTTCAAAAGGAACTGAAGTGCAGTTAAATGACCATGTAATTGGTAAATGAAACAGGGGTTTAAGTGAATTATTAAAAAAATCATAGAAGAATCAATTGCAAAGTAATTGGGTATATTTTTGGTAAGTATCATTTCCTGAAGTACATGTATTCAGTAATGCAGAAAATATGTTTTGTAGAAGTTGGATGCCTTCATTATTGTGGATCTTTGTATTAACAACTTCATTATAAAAATTGTTTTATTCAGAATCTTTCCGATTAATCGATTCACCTGCCAAAACTGATTTCCCAACTCTAGTGCCAAATGGGGTAAAACTGAGGAACCTAATGTCAACTTATAATGACTTCAGTTTGCCGAACACATTCTTCATAAGGCATACTTACATGCTGGCAAGTCTCGGATATGTCACGGATGCTCTGAAATGCAAAGACCAATTTAGTGATAAACAATTAAAAACTCAGTGTGAAAAAGTGAATGGATCAAAGGTTTAATTTAAAGCAATGTACCTTGATGTCATTCTGCAGACAATCCAGAATTGCAAAATTATTGGTGCTTGTTGAATGACTGCAATATTGCTTGACATCGGCTGCGCAAGCCGGGCTTTCAGCCAACTTCATGGCAGGTGGTCTTGTCGGTAAAGCCGGCTTTTTACCTAAATTTTCAAAACCAGCCCGGTTAAGACCTCCCTGGACATTTGGGTTCTTTCTGGTGTCTACCTTCGGATTCAAAAATTCAGGATTCCTCTCCTTGGGTGGCAACATATTCATAGCCCCTCCCCCAATTCTTGGACCCCCTACATTCAGTGCATTGTTTAGAGCACCCTGACCCTGCAGGCTCTGTGGGTTTGCTGGTTTATTCCCGAATTCACGGACATTGTCTGCCTTGGGGGCAAAGTCAGCACGCTGAAACTTATCCTCAGGTTGCCTCATTGGTATTCTTCTAGGTAATCCATCCCCAATTCCATCGTCTAAAGCACCAGTTGTCTCGTAGGATGTCAATACACAGCACACAAACAGCAAGACACGTCGCAGAGTCGCCATCTTGGAATATCACAGACAAATCTCCGGCAAATGTCAACAAAATATAATGCCCCAGACAGACGTTCAATCCCAAAAACCCTCCTCAGATGCTACAATATCACCTAAGTACACTGTTTAGAAACGCATAGTCCCCGGAAATTTACTCCTACTCAACTGTCAGGAGTAAAATGCGTCTCGTTTCCGACTTGATCCAATCAAGTTCAACAGTTTACTACTAGATGGCTCCGCTGTCTTCATTTAACTGTCTCAGATAAAATGTGTCTCCAAAATGTTCTATCAAATATATACAATAGATGGCGCTGCAGGTCTTTTGCAGCAGTGGCGCCACCACAATAGCTGAAACCATTTCAACCGTGATGTCATGAATGCCAGAAATTAATGTATTTATTTATTTTTCTTGGAGGCTGTCGCCCTCTCAGAACTCAGAATATTTATATATATATTATATATGCATATGATTGTACAGATATCATTATGACACACATAATTATGGTACATAAACATGACATATATATGTTATGTAATAAGGGTGACACCTCCAAGATAAATATATATCCCTACTGAGGTGCCACCCATGATTTCAGAGGATCCCCTACCAATACATTTAATAGATTATTGTCAAGCTATAAAACACAAATAATTTAGAGACATATTTTGTTGAATGTGCAGAGCTAGATTTGAAAGCTAATTAGAATATCTGAAAATCAAATGGCATGATATTAAGACAAAAGTAAAGGAATCCCGAAGGAACCGATTGATACAACAGGAACAAAAGTAAGAAGGGGTGAGAAGAATCCCGCAGGAACCATAGACAAAAAAAAAAAATAATTGAAGAACTTTTCAAAAACAGAAAAATAGATCATAGGTCTATGATGTTTGGAGTCAATTTATGTTATGCTTCAAGACAGAAAGGGGAAGCGGGGCAAAATAATTTTCTTCCGAAAGGAGGTGCTACGATCCGGTGCGAAGCACGGAAAAAGTGCAGTATAGCGGACCCAAATTATTGACCTTATTTAGCGAGCCTCGTTGCCCGGCCTATGACGTAAAATGCTTGAATTCAATGAGTGACGTCACAAACAAACAGCGGTGGTGAGGCAAGAACGCAGTTTATTATAGTTTGTTTTTTAGTTTTCTTGGGGGCTCCTGCCCCTAAACCCCCTCTACTCTCAACAAATCTGTTGTTATTGTCTTTCACATTGTAATGGAGTACAAAATCGTTATTATTTTCATATTTCATGGATATGGGCATGAATTTGGGTCCGCTATACTGAGCTATACTGCACTAAACCCGAAGATTTAACCCAAATTTAAGTTATATATCATTTATAAATGTATTGAAACAAAGACATTATACAAATGAAAAGTTATAACACTTATGCTGGGTTTCTACTTGATATTGATGATCTAAGAGGGACGCTATCAAAGGCTTGGAGGGACGATACGGCTTTTCGAATGATGATACGAGATTCAGCCAATCAGAGACAAGAACTGCAGGGATGATACAGCTTTTTAAATTTTTAACCAATGAGCAACTAGGGATGATATTGATTTCCACCAATCAGGAGCAATTTCAAGGACACACCTCCAAAACTGAACTGGCCAATGAAATGCTGTTGCTATCAGTTTGTTTTGTTCAAAACAATGACAAATTTGGGATTTCAGTGTGTCATGAGCGTCATCAGTTCAAATGGCAATTTCTACATAAATTAATATAACAAAGTTTTCAGACTCATCAAATGGATAACAACGATTTTTCTTTCATTATTCTATAAATACAGAACTCTTCTGAGGGTAATAATACCTTCAAATGTTGTGCCTGCACAGGAGATCTCAAAACTGCCACTTGTTGATCAACAAAAAGTCACCACTCAAGTGTGACACTGAGGCCATTTGGGTGAACTGTGTGTGTTCCTGGGCTTGTAATCGGTCAGAAGTTGTCATATTTCTTGAAATATTCCCAAAAACCAATTCACAGGGAATCCACTAACTTAAAAGCATCCAAACACTGTCATTATAGCTCCGACTGTGGCACTTAGCTGACTGGAATTGTGACGTTTTTGTGACGTCATCGATGACGTCATAGGCTTGTTTTGCTAATTATAGACTCAGTTGCAGTTCAGCTGAATTTAGAGATAGTTTACATTTGTTCGGAGAGCTATAATTACAGTCCTGGTCATCCATAGTTATTCAATTTTAGCAGTGTTCAGGGGATAATAAGTCTTGACATGGGCCCCGTTTTAGGGGGGGGGGGGGGCAGGGGGGCAAGTCACCCCCACTTTTTTTGTACCAACATAACGATTTGACTGTTGGTGTCCAGAATAAAGGTCAATATGTCCCCTCCACATTTTGAAATGAAACGGGGCCCCTGAGTCTTGAGGTAGCTTTGTGAAGTGTCATGCAGGGGAAAAATGTATTTAGGTCACAGCGGTTAATTGAAGTGGAAGAGTCCATTAAGCTACTGTTAGGATGAGTGTATCATCAAGACATTTTTGATTTTAAAGCAATAAAAAAGCAGTCATGGGATAAATAGGTCGAGGGTGATGATACCTGGGAGATACAGCCTCTTGCCATGTGATAACCTATAAATACATCACTGTGACTGCTCATTAACTGCTGCCATTAAAAAATTCAATATGAAATGAAATATAAATGCAATTTTTGAAATAGATAACTTCCAGATACTGATTCAATTAAATGTAAATTTGATAATAAAGATTTTTTTCTCCTAAATCCTGACTTGTTGCTATTATATTTCTTATTATCTAACCTGCCGCTTGTCATGATATGCAATATAGTGAACACATTTTATATTTTTGGAAAACATTAGAGCCCCCACTTCAGGATTCTCCTGTGGACACGCTAATGTTGTGACAATATGATCTGCAATACTCTATCAATCAGCACATCAGTTTATATTGTTGAAATGCTGCAGTGCCACATTGTGGGCAACATTGATGCAATAAACTGCTGCAACGGCCCTGCAATGATGCAGTGCCACATTGCTCCAAAAACCTCAAGTCGCTTAAAATACCATGGTGTAGGGTTCTTTCATATGCCCCCCCCCCCCCCTGCCCCCTCCCACTTCCTACGCCTATGTTTGTGACAAGCTGAATGCATTTGACTAAAGGATATGATTTTACAGGGATGGCTTTTTCTCGACTGCGTCCTCTTCCTCATTCTTGTCTTTATAAGATTTATTGGTGTTTACATTATTAAGTTTATATATAATGCAATGTAGTTTTTATTTCCTCCTTTCCTACATGAATGCCTGTGTTTAAATTTTTCTATTTTAGATATTAACTGGGTACTCCCCTTGCCAGCGACAGATAACTGTCATATAAGGGGCCCCAATCAATTTACATTTTTCCATATGTTATTAAATAAAGTTGTTCTGAGTTCTGACTACCATGCCACATAGTAGTTAGGATGCAAGGCATCATAATCACCATGAGGTCACTGTGAGCTCACAGTGTGAGATCAAGTGAGCTCATGCTGAGCTAATTGTGATCTCATCTTTTTGATTTCATGTGTGTAACGTTAGCTCCGTCTCCACTGGTACAAGGCAGTTCATCTGAAACTCTGGGCTGTTGGGTATATTTAGTACAATTACTGTACAAATAAGGGATTGGTTGATTTTTTCATTTGAGGGGGTGACTCTTGATTGGCGATGGCTCGTCCGTCCTCACTTGTGTAGTCAAACTTGTGCAAGTGAAATAAAAAATATGAATCTGGAGCATTCCAATTTTTATTTAATGTTTTTAACAATTTTGGAGAATTTGTTTTAAGGCAAAGCAAACATTTCCCTTTGTGAATGAAGTCTCCTCAGTGACAGGCCATATTGTTGTACCTATTTTAGTGGCGTTGTCCATCATTGCAGTTTATCTGTTTAAATACAAGAGAGGGCACCACAGTCACCTACCTACACTTGAGCGCCACCTAGCAGGACTGTCAGCTAACATGAACGTGTAACTTGCTAGCCTATGTCAACCTTGTTCCATTGTAATAGGCCTATATAAATACAATTTTAAGCCATTTTGAACGAACAAAATTGAGGTTTATGCTTAGCTCGATATGTCGACCTAGATAGATAGATAGACAGGGAAAGTGCAGCCCTCTAAGGCAAATCCTTGTCACTATCATATTTTATCAGCCTCACAACGCTTTATACTTGCTAATATTATCAAGCAATTAGCAGCTAGGCGTACGCACAGGGGTGGGGGGGGGGGGGGGGGTGAGACCTATAGGCCTAGTCCCAGTTTTAAATTCCATAGTTTTCCTTGTTGCCTTGTTGCCAACTTCCTGTGACATGACCTGCTAATATGCAACGATGACAATGTTATCAGCAACATTCGCCTTATTCGTCTAATCACGAAGCCGCATTCTACCAACATAATTTGGGCTTGTATAGGCCTTAGAACGCTTACATAAAAAAAAAAAAATTAAGTTCATCAGGTCACATGTGTTTTGTAAAAGGTCATGTTTTTGGTTATTATAACCAACACATTCAAGAGCTATTCAATTTTTCTTTCTTTGTTTCTTTCTTTGTTGTTTCTTTCTTTGTCGTTTCTTATTCTTCTTCTCCTCCTTCTCTTCTCCTTCTTCTTCTTCTCCTCCTTCTTCTGTGAAACACCTGTTGCTTGTTATCCTGATTTATTTGTCCACTAAAATAAATAATTAAGTTACCATCCATAAGCTAATGCATAATTGCACATTAGATGGGCAGTCGATAATGACACTGTAGCTTGGCTTCCATTGTTGTAAAGCTTGCTGATGTTATTGTCATCTATCATAGCACCATTAATGATGAAACTATTGGACATACCTCACATGGGAAATATTCACTGGATGAAAAGCAAAACATTCCTAATTCCATCTTAAGTATTCAGAAAAAAAAGCAACTCGAACAAGAAGCTTTTACAATGCATTAATTGGTAACATTCATCTGATGTTGTCTTTTATCCATTAAAGCAAAATTGAAAAAGAAAAAGAAACATTGCCTCATCATTTACCATCAATCTGGTGTCATATTACCCTTTGCAATTTCAGCATAGATGCAAAATGAGCTGATAGGGTATCACCTTCTCCTCATCATGCTCATATAATTCATAATAATCCAATTTGTGATGCTGTAGAGTTCGTTTCATTACGATGCTATGGTTTGGTCTAGGCTATCATAAGTTCCGAGAAATGGAGGTGTCATTTTTCAGTTGAAGAATTTCATTGATAGAATTTCTGCTTTGTGGCACCGGAGATAAGGAGTCTGCATGGCAGGCTGTCTGCTTATCCTTCTGGCAATTTCGGCTTCAATGAACTTCACAACAACCCAAAAAGCCTAATTCTTTGTCACCACATAATCATGCAGTTGCATTTGTAATCCATTTGATAATTCAAAACTATGCGCATTTGCATAAATTGTTTTAAGCCTTTTTTGTATTCGCAGGAAGAGAGGGGAGGATCCTAGATGTTAACATTCCCCTATAAGGCTTGCCCTGTCCTATAGAGAGAGAGAGAGAGAGAGAGAGAGAGAGAGAGAGACAGAGAGAGAGAGAGAGAGAGAGAGAGAGAGAGAGAGAGAGAGAGAGAGAGAGAGAGAGAGAGAGAGAGAGAGAGCTTGTTATGTTCTCTGGTATTAAGGTCAGTAAATATTATATATTGAACGTGGTTGGGATGAAATATGTGAAGCAAATTGTATGTCATTGACCTGTTGGTCGAGATTAAACTCAACATAAACTGTAGGGTAAAAAAATATACCTAAGATTTTATATCTTGGACAACTGCTTTAAACTCAAAATACATTCATGACATATAAGAGCAGTTGAAAAATACCCCAGAGCAGTTATTTATCACCGGGTAGCACGAACTTCCGCCTGCTCCATCCGGGACTTCAGGACATATTGGTCACGTGACGACAATCATATTACGCCAGGAGTGCAAACTTCCGCAATATTTCCGCCGGTAGTTTCTGGTGTCAACGCTGAGTGTCATGAAGAACTAGAGCTATAGAAACTCCGCCCCTATGGTTTTAGGTGGAACCCCCAAGATAATATAATATAATATAATATAATATGATATGATATGATATGATATGATATGATATGATATGATATGATATGATATGATATGATATGATATATGAGATGAGACGAGATAAGATGAGATAAGATAAGATATTGCTTTATATAGCTTTACCATACATTTTTGCAAAACTTCCTAATTTTTTGCTTTATCTCATCATATTTTTTCTGAATTATATATTGAGCAACATCAGCGTTTCACCAATATGTTTGTCTCAAACAGGCATAGGTATGTCTGTCTTGAGAGAAGATTAAAATTTGTCATTAAAGCCTAATAGGCCTAGTGACAACTCTGTCTGCAAGTAGACTGCTTAATTACTTTGCGAGCGACTCCGGGTCCGGGCTGAGACAGGTGACAACTCATGTTGCTTTTATATAAAGTAAAGTGGTCCATGTTAATCTCAAGTAAGGCAGATTGCTTTCGGACCATCTTCATTGGATCAACTAGCAGCTTGTTAATTAGTCTGCAGATGGTGGTGGTGGATTAGGGCTTTACATCCTGTGTTTCTGCACCTGATGGGCTACCTAGGACAGGCAGGGACCATTGTAATGAGATGAAGGATAAAACAGTCATCCAACATAGGCTCGACCGGGAATTGAACCCGGGACCCAGTGGTTGGAAGCCCAGTGCGCTACCACTGAGCTAGGCCCCCACCCAATTAGTCTGCAGATCTTAAGTACTAGACTTCCTAAATTACAAAGCAAACTAACACGTTTTTTAAGGCTGCCAATTAACATTAAAATTTAAGAATTATCGCTAAGTCAAGTTTATTGGATATTTTCCTGTTCACAAGTGATATTTCTGGTTACATCTTTTTTTTAAGGAATGGATATCAGAGATTTTAGTGTGACGCATGGTGGATGTAAAAGCATCATAAATTGTGATTATTTCCAATTTATTGGTACTATACACTGTACATGTAAATATACGCACAGCAGTGCATTTTAAGTGGAGCACAGGAGTTTACAAACTTGAGCAGGATGATATTAATGTCATTTTGTTATATTTATGTCATTTTGAATAAAATCATTCAAAATGGGTAAAAGGAGTTTAGCCTTATAATATAATAAGGAATATGGATATAATTATTATTTGAATGTAAAGAATGGAGATTATTTATTGGGCAAACACAGCGTGTTTTTCTGCTTGTTTCATGGAAGTTAATCTACATTAAATACACCATGTAGGTCCACTGTCTGTGACACAGAGAAAAGTCTTAGGGCCATGAAAGCAAAACTTGTTGAAAATGTGATTTCTGTGAACATGATAGGTGCCACATTATGGTAGGGTTTCTCCGCTAAAGTGTAGGGCAGTAAAATTATCCCTACAAGTTTTTAGTTTGAGATTACTATGGAATGGCAATTGTCGTAAGAACCAGTTGGATTCTTTTAAGAAAATGGTGTAGCCTAACCGGAGTAATGACTTAATACGGGTATAGAATGACCAGTCATTAGTGTGAATTAATGGCTACCACGGGATACTTGACACCATGGTTGAGCGACATCGCTTCATGCATTTGTAGCTGGGCTACAGACGACCTTAAAGTGAATGCAAGTGAAACATGGAATCCTTGAATGTCAATTAGCAAAAGTCCGTGATTATTAGCTGGACAGTGGAGTGGTAATGATTGAAGGTGCTCTTATTTGGTACTGACTAATTAGGTTAGTTAGGCACATGTCATGAACTTAAATCACTGATAAAAATCTCACCTGGTGATTTTGGTTTCTAAGCATTCAGTAGGCCTACATGCTTTTGACATAAAGAGACTTGGTCAGTGCTACACTTGAAATAAATAGGCTTACGTTATATGACATTAATTTTATAGTTTATGATTTTTAAGTGAGGTATTTTGCTGAGCTCTTATTTTGCAAATGCCCTTCAGAATTATATTAGTTGAGAAACTTAGTGGTTGGATTCAATGTGTCCTCCATGGAAAGTAGAGAATAAAGCAAGCACATTTAGAAAATGACAAGCTTTATAAATACACGGCCCTCCAAAATTATAATACCTCCTCAGCACGTATACAGTGGTCAAAGTGGTCTTACATTTTTGGAGGTGGTGGTCTGGTTGACAATAAACTCCATCCTTGAGCCTATACCTAACAGAATAATTATTAGTTATGTTGTCTTTGTCCTACCTAACAGAATAATTATTAGTTATGTTGTCTTTGTCCTACCTAACAGAATAATTATTAGTTATGTGGTCTTTGTAAATTTGATGATCAAACTGTTTCAACTCATGAGTCAGGACCAATTTTGAAATGGTTTCATTGCCAGTTCTGTGTTACAAACCGTTCTTTTGTTGTTGATGATGAAATCTATCTCAACCAATCTGTTTTCATAATGTAGAACATATCTGGCACTCTTTGCAAGATGTTTTAGTATATCAAGTAGAATACGTACAAATAATTATGTGGGCTACGTTCTATAAACGAATCTAGCACAAATGACGTTTTTCAGAATGAAATCAGTCGAGAGAATTGCATTTTGAAATGCAAAAAGCACATTTTTAGTTTGTTAAATGCTAGGTATTCCAGTGAATTAATAAAAAGGATTTTGGCCAACTGTATCATTGGTCATTGATTATGCCTGTCAAACTATGATAAATTCACCCTAACATGAAAATACAAAAATGTCAACTGCATTGTATATATGGTTCGAAAATGTATTTATTTTGCTTTAGGTCAGTAAACAACTCCAGCTTGGATAATCATAATAAAACGTGATGATGAGTGACATTTGCTCAATAAACTGTAGCTTAAATTTCACGATTCAGTATGTCTGGTTGCAACGGTTACAATCAGATTGTGGACGGTTTTATTTGATGAAGAAAAGCTGTTTTCAACGAAGCCTTAGGGTTCTGAATTCATGGATGAATGACTAGGAAAGCCTATGGTTTCTGCAAACAAATTCTTCTTTTTGGGCATGTAAACATGCACAAGTTTGCCATTATAATATTTTCTGTACAATACAGCTATTTCTGTACAATATATATATATATATATATATATATATATATATATATATATATATATTGTACAGAAATCTGATATATATATATATATATATATATATCTGACTTTTTTTTGTCAAATATAACTCTTTCTGTCTAATACATGTATAGATTTTTTCTGTCCAACATTACGATTTGTCTGTCCAATATAACTACTTCAATCCAGTATAGAACAAAAATATTGAACAGACACATGGCACATAAAGAAATCAGATTGGACGAACATATTTGATTGGATATTAACTAATATTAACGAAAAATAATATCCCAGATGGCATACCCAGATAGCATTCCAACTTGGTCGTTCCAATATTGAGTCGTTACAACATTGTATCCACATTGCTGACGTCCGGCTGATGATGTCTATCTGGGTACCAGGTTAGCCCAATGTTGGCTTAATGTTAATCTGTTGTTGGGGATGACATTGAGCGGATGCAACATGTTATCCGGGTAATAGCGAGTAACTTACACACAGTATTCACTAACATTACAAAATTAAATTCATGTTTTTCCATATGTGCATATTATTATTTTATCAATGACAAATTGATTGATATTACAATTTTAATTGAACTTGTTGCGGAATACGACCGTTTAGTAAAATTTAGCGCCTGCTTCACAGCTCCACCTGGCTCAAAACGTTGACATTAACATTGTCAATTAAAATCAGTTGCCTCCTGCACCATCATGATTAAATGACATCACAAAAACACAATTATTGTGGTGAAAATTAATTTCTTGTTGTTAGCACTAATCTTATTTGTTACTTCAATAATTCCGAATGTTTCTGTGGGCCCCATGAAAGGAAGGCATTACTAACTAGTTTCTTTTTTTGTTTTCCAATTTTACACTTGAATGAGCTGGATTGGTTGAGTCAATGCTGATAACAGGGTGTTCCCCAAGGTGCCGTTTGTTCACCTATTCATGTAGTGCAACATTTCTGGCGTTCCCCGTGGGTTTACAATGCATGCAAGCGGAACAAGGCTGAAAGATTTCAAAAGTGCTCTTCAAGACAGATCGATCCTCATGAAACGAAACTCCAAATGGCTTCTAAATACATTACGCTGCTCTGATTTACTCCGATTGGAAGATTCTTCAAAATTCTGAATGAAATCTAATTATAATTCTTCTGATGAACCATTGTGTGAAATTAAATGTAGGTGGAAGTATCTACCCAAGTCACGTGATGTAAAATTATAGCTATAAATATCACCGGAAGTAGGAATATTTGTTCTGTGATCTTAAGGAACTGATGAGATAGTAAACACGATGAATTCTTATCTAGGCATACAAAGAATCGAGAAGATAGGTCTCCAACGTGCCTCAGCATAGGAACTAATATAAGACACTGCCACATTTGGGTGGCTCACGTCTGCAATATACATTAAAAACGGTCCGTCAAATTGAACCTAGACAAAGCTAGACAACTTCTGCTATTCGATGCTACCTGCCACTAAACGGAACTTTCTGGCTCTAGCTGGCTACTAAAAGTACATATTTATGACATATTATGTCCAATATCTGGGATGAAAGTAATTATCCGCTTTTACCAATTTAGGGAGATTGTGGTTGATTGGCGGATGGATTATATGAGACTAAATAATGTCTTAAATAATGGACTGGCCATAGGCAGTGATGGCATTGGCGATATTATGCGCTGCTCGTTAGTATACCCCCCAGGGAGCTGAGAAAGAGTGCTTGAACAGGCCTACTAAGGATGTATTTGTAAGAGACTGTTCATTTATGTAGCTGGATCTATTTAAAGCAATCCAGTGGTTATGAATCAGAATAGTATGGTGAGATACTCGTTGTGACGTCACTGCATGTGAACTTTCTGAACTATTGTTTAAAACAGACATATTTATTTATTTACTAGAAGGACCATTGGTTTCGTTGTTTCCCTGCTTTATATGTGGTCCTAGGTTTAAACCCACATAACAATTAAGACATATGAGCTACGCACGTAGCAAGATATTATACTTAGATCAGGATTTGAACCCAGTGCAGCTTATTGCCAATCTGGTTTAGTACAGTTAGTTTCATAAAATACGGTCGACGCTAGCTAAAGCCAGCTGCTTCTGTCCTCTTCTACAGCTAATAATCGGCTTACATCTAAAATGTAAGAAATTAATCTAATATATTATAAATATGTACTTTTAGATCCGGCTTTGACAGCTTTGTCTAGCTTCAATTTGACGGGCCATTTTTAATGAAACTAACTGTAGTTCCTAACCACTAGACCCCCTTTTTAGCAAAATTATTAGATATTATATAGTCTAACCTGCTCCACTCCCAGATAGCATTCCCAATCGGGCCAGCGTCGTTTCTATATCGGCCGCCGTCGTTACAACATCGTTTTGACATCACTGACATCGCGCCGACGTTGATACGATTTGGAATGCTATCTGGGTTGTATAGAACAGCAACCTGTTGTCACTTTTCCAATTAAACGGCCATCTGGTTTTCCAAGAAAACATTCGTAACAGGATATGGCAATGGATATATAATAAATGGAAAATACTATTGTACTTTAGCACAGAATCAATCTTCTAAATGAGTCATCGACGTCTGGTCTGACAAATGCAATGTTCTTTAAATTATGACTTGGACCAAGAAAATGCAAAAAAACTTGTTTATTGCGTTATGGAGGCTGTTCAACCATGCTGCAAATTTGCTTTGCTTGTCCAACCAATATTTTACGCACTATTTCATTTAATTCTAATGCCTTGCTCAGTTCGGCCATTTTTCATACCATATCAAACCATATCTATCATGTGGATTTTCAAAGCTGGATATAGACCGAATTTGGTGTTTTTCTTTGCAAATGAGTTTCATATTGACACAATGTTTTTGTTTGGGATTCAACAAGTTTTTGTTAGATTTCAACAGCTGCATCAACTGAGCTTCAAACAAATTCTCTGCTTTTATTTCAAATTCACTGGTTGAAGTTGAGCAATCATTCATTGACCAAGACTGTCTAGCAACTCGGAATGTCTCACATAAAATGTACAGTTAGCTTCTTAAGATAGTAACATACACTATAGCTGGCTTAAGCTAGCCGTTTCTGACTACTCTGGGTCAGTAGATGGCTAACATATAACCACTTCATATATGCCCTGTGTGTGTACTTTAATTGATTTACAAAGGTTTGAAAATGTCAATTTTTTTATATATGGTATTATATTGAACAGTACAGAAAAAGTTCTATCCTTTTTTTATTGTGTTACTTTTTGCCCATCTATGATGCTAGTTCATCATCATGACATCATTACTTCTGACATGCAGATAGCACTTATGTCTAATAACTGTAAGGGGTGGGGGGCTTAACTCAGTGGTAGCGCGCTGGGCTTCCAACCACTGGGTCCCGGGTTCAATTTCCGGTCGAGCCTAATAAGTTGGATGGCTGTTTCATCCCTCATCTCATTGCCATGGTCCATGCCAGTCCTGATTAGCCCATCAGGTGCAGAAATACAGGACGTAAAGCCCTAATCCACCACCTCACGCCTAATAACTGTACTTTTATGCGAATAGCACTTACGCTAAACAACTGAACAGTTATTTAGATAGCACTTACGTCCGATAACTGAACTGACACGCAGATAGAGCACTTATGCCTTATAACTGAACTGTTTCATATATTTTTGATTAAAAAAAAAAGAAAAAAAGTGGATGAATTGAATGGATCAGTGCATGATAGCTTATTTGCACCTCCTGGGTTCAGTAGTTTCAACTAGCAGTTTTTTTGGATGAAACTTGTATTGAGTTATCAGTGACTTTTTTTACCCTACAGCTATGTGCTGGGACAAATACCACATGCCATCTCATCATTGCGTTTGCCACGATGCCCAGTTGGTAATTGTAAGCAGGCTTAGGCCTTTAGTTTCAGTTGCACAGAGTTGCACAGAGTCACACAATCAACAATTACACGTATGCAGGAAATGCCTTGATCGATGCCACTACGTTACTATGACAACTGCATTGTGTGTTACCATGCAGTCACTTGTTACATCACATGCAGGTCACGTCCCACCGGAAATAACGCTAGTCAGTAGCCCACGTGGGACTGGAATTGTTTGAAGTTAAGCAATATCACTTTCCGATTAATATTCGGAACGCCACCTCGCGATCGAAGTCCTAAAACGTTCCATTAATGACGGAACTACTTTGCGGAGGAATCACTCCGCTGTAAATTCGATTAGGCGGCCAGCTGCGATGAGTTATACTCCCCGTGGTGGGGGAAAGGGGTGAAATCTTACACAGGGTTCTACGCTGAATCAGAGTTTATCAAATTTGCGTGGTTAGGGCACCCACTTCTGCTGAATGGAAGGCAGTCATGATGAGGCATGATGTGATGGTCTCTAGGTCCCCTTGCGGTTCATGTCCAAACTAATTGACCTCATGTGTCCTCATGTGTCTGAAGAACCGTGTGTGGGCGTACACATGCGCTTATAATAAAATTTCATGAGTCCATGTCTTCGTATGTGTTGGATGAGTGGTCCCTGTGTTCAAATCCATTGTTGTCAAAAAAGCTTTTACCACCCTTCATACCATACTTTTTTCCTACAGGTGAAATTACATCAGTAGGTCCCAAGTTAAGCATCAGTATGATTTTATGAACAATTTAAGTGCCATTTATTAGTTGAGATTGAAAGCTTGAGCACTTTATTCATACATGCATGGGCCGTTATATTCAGGAGTGGATCCTCACCGTCGTGAGTGGTCTTGATGGTAAGGTGGTCCTAATAAGACTCATAACAGGTAAATCCGGATGTTGAATTATCTAATCGTAGACGCACTTAAATGAGATGCAAAGTGGCACCAGTGAGTATTCTGACAATTTCTGACAATTTTAGATAGTACTAAAATTGATTTCAACCTTATGTCTTTTTTGATCACCAAGTTTGTGGATTTCGATGAAAGGCTAGGCGCCTATAGTATTTAATATAATTTTATTGAATATTTGTTGTTGGCCAGCCCTTCAGTAGCGGTGATATTATGACAATTGCATTATCTGAGTGATTTCTCCTTACTCTGCTTAAAGTGGCGTCAAATTCTATGATATCATTCAAAGATTAAATATTTGTGGCTGGCTATGGCAATGTTTTTAATATATTCTTCATAGTAGTTTACAATAAATATCCCAGCAATTTTGTGTGTTGAATACACAGTAAATGTACAACTGCTTATATTGGTGCTAATTCGAGCTAGCCAAAACCACCCGTTGGAATCAGTCGCTTCAAAATTCTGTTTAAAAGCAAAGAATGATCCCATTGCAGTTAAAAATCAAAATTTAATATATGTTGCCACAATGTAATATGTACATCTCTTGCAGGCCTATTCATGTATCTTACTGATATGTTTGTGTTAATGAAATACGACGTATACACCCTGTGTCTTGATGGTCCGCGTGCAGGCTGTTCTTTGTTTTACTAGCATGGAACATCTTTTTGTGGGGAAAGGCTAAGCCATCCAGAAGTTATCTCTGGATAACAATGAAGAGGTCTGGGTGGCTATAGCTTTAGGTATAATCAACTGGCTACAGACAACTACAGTTGGCCAATTGCCAAAGTCTGTATTGTATTTGAAACAAACATGCAACTTGGTTTTGGATATGACATTGTGTATTTTGATAAAATTGGCTTCACATTTTCACAGGAAGTTTTTATTTTGATTGCCACACACGGATTTGAACAGCATTTGTCAACAATTGTACATATAGCTCCATCTTTTGATAAAATATATACAATGCGTGCCATTATCATGAGGGCAATGCTGGTCAAAATAATATGTATTACTAATAGAGGTCACAGCATTGTAATATATGTTTTAACAAATAATAAAAAAATAAACATTTTAGATAAAATAACGTGTTATTGTAAAAGACATTTGACACAAACTGAGCAATTATATGAGATCACAAGACCTGCGTGATTAAAACCCTGGTTTAAGAATTTGTCAAAATAAATGCACCATACTCTGTATTGCCATGGGCACTGATGTGGATGAACTTGCTGAAGTTTTGGTAAAAATATAATGCGTATCCAGCCAGAGGTCTTCGGCAAATTTAATACCAAAGTTGGCATTTCTAGAGAGAGCAGCAGGGAAACACAATGGCAAGACATTGTGCAGTAGTCCTTTTATTGTTCTTTGTTATGCAGTAGTCCTTTTATTGTTCTTTGTTATGATTGGCTATTCTGTGGGAATACCCTGAGGGAATCCAACAGGGGCACTGAAAGGATTTCTTACGTGGTCGTTCAGTCTCTGCTACATATTTTCATCTGTACATAGTTCCCCCTCTGGACCTCTGCAATCAGAAATGGCTTCTTCCGCGAACTATTTGGAGCGTATTCTGTTAAAGTCAAAAGTTCACTGTCTTCAGTCCGCCGTGTAATGTGATTGCAATTGTTCACCGATTGCGAATGTGACCGGTCCAGCATGAGAGCAGAACTCCGGTTCTCGAAATATCCAAACCGGTGGCACAGCACAAGTAATAGATTATGTCTGAATTTCTGACCGGTTGCACAATATAAGTAGAAGTTCATGCTATGGTTGACATACATGAGAAGTTCCGTGATGGTTCGAATAAGCTGAACGCGAGATACGAACTGAAGATCATCACTTCTTTGGTGAATGAAAGCGGTTCCGATGAGATAGATATTCATTGGCAAGGTGGTGAGAAGGAAAGCGAAAGAAATGGTAAGCAGCATGATTGTCAGTTTTATGCTACTTTCTCTCCGCTGTTGGTCATGTACGATAGATTGCATTCCTGTCCGACTGCGCCTTGCATTCATGACCTGACGAATGATGAAAATGTTCAATACGGTAATGACAAAAAAGGGGAGAAATGAATACAGGATAGCATCTACCCAAGGCCACACTTCTCCCACTAGGTATGAGTATCTTGGTGCTCCTTCGCACTTGTGAAAAACTTCTCCCAAAATGTTGTATTGGTTAATTTGAACCGTCCAGAAGAAATGGAGGTTTACCAAAAACATTGCCAATAAAAGGAAAAATATTACACATAACGCCCGTCTTAAGTTACACATAGAAGTCGCTTGTAGTGGATAACAAACGGCTACATACCGTTCAACAGTTACAGCAATGATGAGCCATACGCTGTAGTCGCTAACAGTGTAGCCAGCTACACTTATCAGCCTACAAATCCAGTCAGCTTGGTTTTTGAGCTCAAATCCACTGAGTTCACCAATCCAAAGTCGCAGAAGACCGATGTACAATACTAAGGTATCCGTTATCGAAAGAACGGCCAGGTAGATGTAGGTGCTAAACTTCCTCATGGACCTGCGCATGAGAATCACAAAACTCAAGATATTTCCTACCGTGCCAAGTAACAGCAAAATTGGAGGAACATAAAGTAACAGATACTTGAGAATCCTGTACTCCACATATTGCATCAAATTCCTTTCATAACTCCGAATATACATGGCAAGTTTTATGCTGAAATCTCAAAAGTATATCCAGTTTATCCAGCTGGGTTTGGCAAGAGTAGGTCAATGATGCTCTCCGGAGCTTTGTAACATCATGACTGAAGGAGAGCCTTTGGGTTGTGCTGCTGAGACGCCCTCTGGTGAGCGCACTTTGGCCAATAAGGTTCGGCTGCCATGGCGTGCAAGCCTATAAGGAAAATACATGGAGACAGCACACTTCAAAGGCTTACACCATTCGACCTGCAAATTAGCCTTCATCCTGATGTATTTATCTTAAAAGGTTGATCTAAACATGGTGGATATGCTTATCTTAGTATGATAGTATAGTTATCCTGGGATTTATTGATATGTCCAAGGAAATGCTGAAAAAGATATGAAGGGTATCAAAACTGAAGCCAAGCGTGTTACATTGTTAAAGTACTTTCATTTATCTTCTCCCTTGAGGACCAGAGTTCAGTTCCAAGGTCGCGCCCTGGGACAAAGCATCATTTTAACAATAAATCCTGACATGAACTTGATATTTGGTGGCAAAAAAGTTAAGTGTTTTCCCATTTAACTTCTGCATTACACTATTATTAACTATGGTGGCTTTTTCTAATGAATTAGTCATTATGAATAAGCTTATGATATATTGACAAATACCAACATTTACTTTACTGACTGGTCAAAATATTTCAAGGGCATCAGCTAGGTGAGAGGGTTTTAGTAAATTACCGGACCCAGGCAACCTTTCTTGGGCTAAGTGTTACCAAATTGCTATACATATATGTACATTGTACATGGCGTCTATGCTCTGTGAAGTTTGAGCAACTGCCAACTCATCATTACTTCTACCAGTTAGTGCTGGTCATACCTTCAGACCAGTACCTCTGGCCCTCTGGGACGTTAATAATGAAAATGTACGCCAGTTTCGTGTATTAGGTATGATTATCAGTGCTCTGAAACAGTATACTAGGACAGCTCACAAACCTGTTTTATGAGACATTATAAAACAGTTTTATGAAATATGAATAAAACACCATGCACATGTCATCCTGTAAGATTACTATCACGACACCGTTATGTTGGAATATTATATATCATTCAATGACAAAAGATGACGTAAATCTGCTCCATTTGAACGTGGATTTCTATACTGACCGTTTAACAATTGTAGTTTTAAGGATATTTGTTTTAGAGGCATTGCTGACAAAGAATATGATTAAGTAAATGTATGTCTCACGAGGAAGTTTAACTCATATCAATGATTCCTAACTTGGGTCAATCAATCAATCAATCAACCAATCAACCAACCAATCAATCAATCAAACAACCAATCATCAATCAATCAGCCAATCAATCCAGGTTTTTCCATTCACAACAGTGATGGCTCATTATCCTAACGCAACTTCTATCCACCACTTCTGAACAACCATATTGCGTGTCATATAACAGGTATCTGTGCATGTTAGACGGCCATGTTGGCAGAGATGTGAATTATGTAAACAATCGTGCAATAGAATGTTCCTGGTGGAAAGAAATGATGAGTAGGTTCACTCTAAAAGCAATGTGCTGATCAGATAGGTCACTGAATAAGCAATAGGCTGTCTCTTCACATTACATCTAAATATTATTTATTAGTTAGAGTAATAAATTTAGTTAATCTAGATAAATTAGATACTTCCCTTTCCGGCGCTCTCTGCGCAATAGTCCCATGCATTGGCCAATCCTAGCCTCGGCCATTCAGGCGTTTAATCCTGTCCCCCCCCCTCTCTATATAACCGGGGGTAGCACCCTTGCAATCATTCGTTTCCACTATTTAATGGATATATGGTACACTACAAAAAATGCCTAAATAATGCAGATGTTCTACCAAGCAATCTTTTGAGAATTACTGGCGTTATTAGTTTATGACATCCTAAAGTTTTAGGAATTACTTACTAAATAAGTGAAACACCTCCACAAATTTCCATAAGTATACCCATGGTATGAATAAAATGGTAATAATAATATATGTATTTATCATATTCCATGTTTTTTTTTTTTTTTTAACTTTTATTGTGTGCGTGGGTAAAAAAATGTGTATTAATGCATTTAAATTGTTCCCTCGATATTACATTCATACATGTATATGTGAAATTCTATTTCTGCATGTCTTGTTATTTGATACATACACTATAAGTGAATATTTTTTTTTTATGTGAATGTACAGCACGATAATGGACACACCAAATATCTTTGCTGAATTTTCCCAAATGACCAATGATGACGCGCTGTTATTACCAATAAGCAGTTATTCAATTTATGTGAAAGTCAATTACAGGGTCACAGGGTAGTTAGCTTGTAAAAAGATAATCAACCGAATATATATACAGAGATAGGATAGGTTGACAGACAGACAGTTCTATACAGAGACAGCCAAGTTGACTCCCAGTTACATGTTTTTTTTTAATGTTAGCTCCTAATGTTATGCTGTCATTAAAACACTCTATATTAGAATTTAAGAGAATGACGAGCAAGGCTGATAAATCCTCAATATAATAATAATAAACCACCCTCAAAACGATTAAATTTTGATTAGATAACCATGCATATTTTTATTAGTGGATGGGTGAGACGGGCTTTACGTCCCATATTTTTGCGCCAGATCAGGACAGGCAGGTTCTGAGGCAATGAGGTGAATAATGAAACCTTCCAACATGGGCTGGATTCGTACCCAGGACCCAGTGGTTGGCAGCCCAGCGTGCTACTACTGAGCTAAGCCCTGCAGATTTTGATGACTAGGCAAATATCAAAACATGCATGCATCCATCCATGGGTCATTTAAACCTGTTGTTACCACAGCACACACATGTTCTTGTTTCATGATTGTGTTCAATCATGCATGCAGAGATATTGAATTTCGCGGAACAATACATTGCTTTTCAATTAACAAGAAAAGCCTATTAATTTCCTGTCTGGCAAAATTTAATACATTCAGCATGGTCATAATGTGTCATGCAAACTTGGTATTCATCATTGCCTAGATGGATTGATGGATTAATGGTGCCTCGAAATGGCACTGGACAATAAATGAAAACTTTCTGTCAGTTGCAGGATGGGAAAAAAGGTTGTCTCGATGTGCTGATGCCAGCACTTTAGTCGGAATTTCTCTTTGTAGTCGTCATTGAATTTTATTATTGATTGAGGTAACGAGGTATTGGATGTTACTGACATACCCCAGAACTCGGAAACGTGAAAGAGGGTGTTGCGAAAGAGCAAAATTTGAAATTTAGCCCCTTTAAATGATTTTTCATGGATAGCACGCACTCTTTCATCCATAGAGTAGTCAAATGTTTATGTATGCTTGTCATCACTTCTAATAAAGATACCATACACTACTGATTCACATCAGCTGAGTAGCGATTGCGAACTCCCCAAATTGGTCACTTTTGAAATGCATACATTCAAGCATAATTCAAAATTAACAATTTTGACATGACAGAGAATTTCTGACAAATTTGAAATCAATAACCCTAATATTCTTGAAGGAAACTGAGTCCTGGATTCTAATCCAGCTAATGTTGGAAGGTTCATCACTCGCCTCATTGCCTTGGCACCTGTGAGTTTCATCTTATAGGCCCAGTTTATTTCATCCTAGTTTTAAATATATATTGGTTTACATATATAATTTTGGATAGTACTAAAATTGATTTCAACCTTAAGTCTTTTTTGATCACCATGTGTGTGGATTTCGATGAAAGGCTAGGCGCCTATAGTATTTAATATAATTTTATTGAATATTTGTTGTTGGCCAGCCTTTCAGTAGCGGTGATGTTATGACCTTAGAAGGGTTGCCTAGCATTTATATTATTTATTTGTATTTGGAGCTGAATAAGTGATCTATGAATCTAAATCTGATACCTAAGGCAGACGTGAGGATGACATAACATGACTCGTATTGGTGTCGCCATGCATTTGAACTATATAATCCAGTAGAATCATAGGTGAACAGTAACAAGGAGTATGGCAGCTATTTTTTGGTTGATATTGGGTAATTTGAGGGTGCTGATTGCAAATCTGACGGGTGCCAGTTCGGCATCCTTGAGCATTTTGAGATATACTACTGATGCACGCAAATGGGAGTTGTCCGTATGTATTGATCGAATCCTTTAACATTGTTTAAGAGTCATGAGCTATGATAAAATCACAGAAACTGCTTGGCAATGATGGCATGTCTTTGGAAAATATGAAACCCTTTCAGCTAATGTGAGTGAATTTCTGCCTAATAATACAGTTGAATCTCATCATATTAACTACCTTTACTGCAAAATTCACCGGCCTTCATGTTAAGGAGATCTTGATAGTTAGGGTTAGGTTTCTTAGACCGGTGTTCCCCTGTAATGCTGAGTAAACGATCTATGAAACATTTCCAGAATTTCAAATGTAATTATAGTATTCTCTGTCAAGTTATATCTTATAATTTTCTCACGAAACTTACTCAACTTTATTTAAAATAAACCTAAAACTTGTTTCAACTTTCTAAGGGTCTATGAATAGAAATATTAAAAAGTCTCTGAAAAGATAAAAACTATTGTTCGCAATCTCAAACATACAGCATTTATGGTCCTACATTAAGAGTATGTTTAATCTTGAAAGATGATAAGAGAAAATTTCACAAGAACTTTGTACAGATAGATAGATAGATAGATAGGTAGATAGGTAGATAGATAGATAGGTAGATAGGTGTATAGGTAGATAGGTAGATAGGTGGATAGGTAGATAGGTAGATAGGTGTATAGGTAGATAGGTAGATAGGTGGATAGGTAGATAGATAGATAGATAGATAGGTATATGGATAGATAGATCGATATGCAGATAGGTAGATAGGTGAATAGGTGTGTGTGTGATTAGGGCTTTACGTCCTGTATTTCTGCACCAGTTGGGCCAATTAGGACAGGCAGAGACCATGGCAATGAGACGAAGGATTAAACAGCCATCCAACCAGCCCGGCTCGACCGGGAATCGAACCCGGGATCCAGCGGTTGGAAGCCCAGAGCTCTACCTCTGGGCTAGGCCCCCGCCCTGATAGGTGAATAGGTATATACATAGATAGATATATAGATAGGTGGATAGATAGATAAATAGGTAGGTAGGTAGATAGGTAGATAGGTGGATAGGTAGATAGATGGATAGATAGACGGACAGACAGACAGACAGACAGCTAGACAGACAGACAGACAGACAGACAGACAGATAGATAGATAGATAGATAGATAGATAGGTAGGTAGGTAGGTAGATAGGATGATAGGTAGATAGATAGATAGATAGGTAGATAGATAGATAACCTAATCGTATTTATTGATATTTATTAAGTGCCCATTGACCTTATAAATCAAGGTAGACAACTGCTTACTTAATAAAGTATCTATCTATCTACTTACACTTAAATCTTGCTCACTGAACAATTATTTTATGTAATCTTATATCATCTGATAAATTCACACGCAAACTTAATGACATGTGGTGAGATCATCGTTCTTGCTTGGATTCTAGTTATTAAGTTTTAGCAGCACCTTTTTTCCTCTAGATCGGCGGAAGTCATTATTCTTAATTTAGACAGCTGACGGATTGCAAGGAAAAAAGAAGCAAGAAAATGCAACAGGATACTGCCATCATTAAGACTTTTGGGATCGGTTTACCAAACTGAATGTTTGGAGATGAGTCGGTCAAAGGTGGATTGAAATATTTTGATTAGATTTTCAAATTTCCCATTTGATTAATAATATACTGATTATGACTGGCAGCTGGTAATGAGTTTAGCCTATTAGGTGTGATGTCTAAACTGTCTCAGTTAAATCTGATTTGCGCTTTAAAATCTTCGGAATTTAGTTTCATTTTATCTGCACCTAGTCAAAAAAGGCTTTACCAACTATGTAGGCCCTAGAAAGGACTAACGTTAATAGTCATTTTATCTTTGCTCCTATTTTATTTTTACTGTTTTTTAAGAAGAAAAACGTTTTAATTTAAAGATAAAATTGGTAGCTTACCTTTATTTGGGAAACGTTTAATTCATACTTTTGCAATTTAATTACAGTAAACCTAGCCTGGCAGCTGCAGTCCTGTCATTTTCTGTGGTGTTTTGCAACATGCTGTAAAAGATTCAGTTTGGACAATAGATATCTATTCACGCATCAGTGCCTACTATCAACATTTTACACCACTGAAAATGAGTAATTAGGTTTTTATCAGCGATGACCAAGTCACACATTATAACATTAAAAATGTGTAAGAAAGCTGAAGTTGAAATTGCCGATTCACTGCATGAAAATGATGATTGTGGAAAATTAACCGCATGTCAAGGTTAGTCTAAGTGTGTGCACTCATTATATTTTAGCATAAAAATGATTCAGATAGGTTAAAATGCTGTAAACCCTTGTGCACACTAAATACCACAAAAAATAACAGCCACGCTGCATGGCCCTTTTTTCTGTGAACTCAAATGGAAATGCTTGCTTGGCTACAGTAAACCTATCTTTTCCCCACAAAAACAAACTCTTTTACAGCATCCATCTAGTCTTTTGGGAGCCTACTCCACAATTTATGTTTTATTGTATTAAGTTGTGAAATATTATACAATTATTGCACAGTAGTGAGTGCAATATCTGTTTTTATGAAACCCGAGACAACTGATAAATATTGCACGAGGCGAAGCTGGTGCAATAGATATCAATTTGGCAGAAAAAAGAAGGACCTATTTAATCCATCATTTTTTCCATTCATTATTTTCTATAATTCTTTAATTATAATTTACATGTACATAGTTATTAATTTTAATTGACAACAAAACCCAATGTTTTTAGTGAAAGAGGTTGTTTACATTTTAGACACGCAAACTCAACTGCCTGTTACGCAACATGCATTTTGCGCCAAATAAAATAAATTTGTTATTGTTTTAGGGTATTTGACCTTCATTTATTTTAAGGAGAGTATAGTGATTTGTTTATACTAAGAATAGCCTTATTCCGCCACCTAAAATGTTCCGTGCAATATAGCCGTGCAATATAGGGAATATTGCACGGCTCTCAGGCAATCAGAAGTAAGGATTTCTGCCAGCTATAATATATATGTATATATACACAGTTTCACTTGAGGATCCCGAACGGGTTTTCATGCAATATATGTGGCCTATATTGCCTAGTGACGCTGCAATGGGAATGACACTCTCCTGTCATGCGCTCCAAACATGACACTTCAAAGAGGAAATATAAGTCAAGGTCACAGCAAGTCACCTACAGACCTTAAGAAGTGCAACAGGACATTAAGGGAGCACAGGATCCAAAGGCCTTTAGACAGCAGGTGGTGTACTAATTACTTGAGATAGTGTTGACTCAGGCATTGGTAAATATTCGGTAGCTAACAAAAGTAAGAGTGGGCATTTTGAATTATTCAGTATAATCATTGCTTCTTTTAAATAAATTAAAGTATTGTGTTTATAGTCAGATATTGAATTGAATAAAACAATACGAAAGAAATTAGATTAAACTTTAATTTTAAAGTATTATGCCCCATTTTAAAATGTTTTAGAAGTAAACTATCATACTATATACACGCTTTAAAAAAAATAGACACTGCAAGCGGATGCCAAGTGTGCATGCAGCTGCCCGCTTCACTGTCATCCCCTTGACCAGAGGAATTATTGTTTTGGTCAATCCGCAGGTGACGTGATAGTATTTAACCATGACATGGCGACTCTGAAGGTCATCGGATCAAGTCCCGGGTGTGGGAAAGTGTCGCTACAAGATATGCTATGATATGCATTTATTAGTCTGCAGTCTAACAAAGAATAAGGGCTGCAGTAAATATTTAAAGGTTATATCATTGGTTGATGCAGAATATATCCCCGAAATACTCCCCCGAGACTCAGTATATTCCCGAGGTTCGAGGGAATATATTGGTCGAGGGGGAGTATGTCGGGGATATACTGCTGTAACCCATGGTATGACCTTTTTATCCCATGCCTCAGACTTTTTATTATTATATATATATATTTTAATATCAGTATATTCCCTCATACAGCTAACTTTCACTCTGAATATTCCCGGGAAAAGTCTTGTATGGGGGAGAAAATGCACTCAGGCATGGGATAACACACAGTCTAATGTTATCAACAACAGCTTTTCAATGCATTTTATGTAATTGTTGTATCATTTGTGAAATCCTCTCTGTTGGTAAATTGTCAAGTACACGTATGTGGTTATCATGTGCAATAAAAAGTAAAGAAATAACGCGCTCCCAGAAGGTCCAAGTGTGCAGCCCTCCAACTCTTCAGCTAGAAAATAATTCCTTTTGTTTAATGTGACTGATAAAAATTTCTGACATTTAGATGTAAAACAACACAACAGACACGACACAACACAAGACAAGACAAAAAATATAAAAATTTCAGTGTGTAGTATTCTGTTCTTTTTTTTTGTACTATTTCCTAATCTCTCCTGCTCTCCCCATATTAACTTTTGACATTTCTTGCCATGTTTAATTGCATTCCAAGGTGACAGTTCCTGAGCGTTACAATCAATCAAGTAAACTTAATCAGTTTTTGTTTTTCTTCCATTTCCGGAGATTTTTGTTTTTGCATTTAAACCTTGTCTACTTTCCTTTTTCTCAACTCGAGTGTGAATTCCAATATCCTGTGTTTTTGTAGCCGTTTTATTTTTTTTCGCTTTCTTAGTTTTCTTTTTCGTTATTGTGAAAATTCTGCTTTTATCCTTCTACTTCAGCTGCCTTTTCCCACTCAGCTCCCCCTGGTGTTGAGTAGGTGACTCAAAACATCCTTAATCCAAAACGAGACTGGCATCTGGTGAGCACGTGATTGTCACGTGATTGCCAGCTTCTTTCTGGCGTCTCACCAACCGAATGTTCACCCATTGAAGAAGGTATGAAAGAGAGAAAGAGGAACGAAAGAAAGAGAAGGAAAAAATACTGACGGGAGGAATGAATGTTATGTCATAGCAGAGGATTGTTAGTTCGCGGAGTCGCCCATGATTTGATTAAGTTGCTCTGAAAAGGCTTAGTCAGCCCTAGAGGGCATATTTCAGCCAGCAATGACAAGCGTAGAATTGTGGGGGCGCTGTAGTGTATGAATAATCGAACAGTAGGCACTGTCTGCACCACGTGACAGCTGTTATTGTTGTGCGTTCGAAGTGCGAGATTGGTGAGGGACTTGTTTGTAACGCTTGCAAAGAATCAGGTCAGGTTGCCAGAGTTTGTATGCCGGCTGAATATTGGAATTACGAGAGTGACATCATCATTGAACATACGATACACTTCTATAAATGTAGTGAGGTAAAGATTGGTCTGCATTGGCAGATATGTACACCGCCCACTAAAGATTTAATAACACTTTGACCAATGTGTACACGGTCAAGTTGTCGGATATTTTTTGAGGGGCGGTGCATTGTTTTTGTATTAAATGTCAATGCTAGTGACCTGAAGCCCAATCAGTTTAGGCTATATACGACCAGCGGCCAGAGGCAAACGTCATGAAAGAATGACTAATTAAAAAATCTAATTCTGACATTTCACTTCCGGTTTTTAGGATAGTTGATGCAATGAAATAAACAAAAAGCAAAGCAAAATGAAATGAAGATAAAATAATATAATACAAGACAAAATAAAATGTAAGAAAAGGTAAGATAAGATAAGATGAGATAAGATGAGATAAGATAAGATAAGATAAGATAAGATAAGATAAGATAAGATAAGATAAGATAAAGCATTGGAGAATAAAAATTGTATTACAAAACAATGATTACGACTCAGATTAAAGAAGTGAAACAGCTTGTGAAACCAGGGAACTTCGGCTTGCCCCAACAATATTTAACTCTTCACTGACAGTAGTCACATCTCGTGGTGTCCAGTGTCGCCCATTGGGCCTATTTCATCACACGCCATGTGTAGCCATTGCCACAGTCCCAGGGTGGTGTCATAACTTGGGCCATATTGGCCTATTGGTTGGCCTCCGGTAGGGAATTGTGCACAAATAACCCTTGTAAGGCAAAAACGGAAATCAATCTTCAACAGGACAGCTAGGGAATTGGTTGGATGGTCCCGTTGCTTGGTTTTGCTTTCAGCTAGGCTTTAGTTAGATGGACACTGGACAACTGACCACTCAAGCAAAAGCATCCAAAAAGCGCATACAACTCTAGCCATTATGGGATTGAGCATTGCAAAAAGTAGGCTATATAAGGACAAAGAAGAGATGGAAATGTTGGGATTCAGGCAGATTTAGACCCAATTTTATCAACACTTCACCTACATTTTGAAGCTGTAATACAATGGAAGTGTGGAAGCCCTTTTTTAAAATTCCACCTATCAAGACCTCTTTATGGAGACCTTAATCATAGGTTATGATGTATCTATTCTCCTCGTGGTAGTTTGTCATTACTAAAGTTTTGAAGAAATCTAAATGATGACTGCGTAGATTTAAAACAACCATTAGCATAAGCATATACCGGGACAACTATAAATTTGTATGTCTTAATATAATTACAGTGTATTATTTTAATTCAAATTAATATATTTTGTAATTAAGCACTGAGTCGAGAAATGGCTTACATAAAATGCACACCTTACCATCCCTTCATTATGTCTGCCTTTGTCAAATGTTGCAATACGTTGACTGCCAGTAAGTCCACCCGCTGGACTACTACTACTATTACTACTACTACTACTACTACTACTACTACTACTACTACTACTACTACAAGTCTAGTTGGAGTAGTATAAGTAGTAATAGTAGTAGTAGTTAAACAATTAGCTAGTAATGTTAAGATTGACACTAAGGCCACTTGGTTGATTCCAGTAATTGTCTAAAATGTGTATTTAGGAGACGGTCTTTGTTGCGCAGCAAACTTCATCTTTAAATGGATTTGCCTCTGAAAGCAATACATCACGATGTGATTAGATGTCAGGATGGGCTTATTGGCTTGCCTTGAAATATACAAAAGCCAAGAATGACGCATTGTCTCTATTTAAAAACGATTTTTTAAAAACAAAATTCTCCTCTGAAGGTTATTGTCATTGTCTCTCGATAGCGATCGTGACCAAATTGAATGATAAAAACTAAATATGGGTTACATAATATTCAGGAGCCTGACATTTTCATAAAAATAATTATTTTATTATTGTAATTCTGTAAAAAAAATATAAACCAAAAAAAAAACCAATTATATGCAATTTTATACCAAGTAGTGAATCCAAATTCACAAATGCTACTCCACATTAAAAAAACACATGAAATGAAATCTTAAGTACAAAGCTACTGGCAAAAGTCTGTTCGGACTGGCAAAATCATTGACTTTGGTGGTCCGAATGTCTGACAAGATTTTTGAAGGATTCACAAAGACTGCTTATGACCACTTGTAAAGTTTTGTGAGGTTCACATTTTATTCGGTGTTATCACAATGCTAGTTAAATATGTGGATTGTTATGATAAAAATACCGTAGTAGTAGTAGTAGTAGTAGTAGTAGTAGTAGAAGTAGAAGTAGAAGTAGAAGTAGAAGTAGAAGTAGTACTACTACTAGTAGTAGTAGTAGTAGTAGTAGTAGTAGTAGTAGTAGAGTAGAAGTAGTAGAGTAGAAGTAGTAGAAGTAGTAGTAGTAGTAGTAGAAGTAGTAGTAGAAGTAGAAGTAGAAGTAGAAGTAGAAGTAGAAGTAGTACTACTACTAGTAGTAGTAGTAGTAGTAGTAGTAGTAGTAGTAGTAGAGTAGAAGTAGTAGAGTAGAAGTAGTAGAAGTAGTAGTAGTAGTAGTAGTAGTAGTAGTAGTAGTAGTAGTAGTAGTAGTAGTACTATTAGTAGTAGTACTAGTAGTACTAGTAATAGTAGTAGTAGTAGTGTTAGTAGTAGTAGTATTAGTAGTAGTAGTAGTAGTAGTATAGTAGTAGTAGTAGTAGTAGTAGTAGTAGTAGTAGAAGTAGTAGTAGTAGTAGTAGTAGTAGTAGTAGTACTATTATTAGTAGTACTAGTAGTACTAGTAGTACTAGTAGTACTAGTAATAGTAGTAGTAGTAGTAGTGTTAGTAGTAGTAGTATTAGTAGTAGTAGTAGTAGTAGTAGTAGTAGTAGTAGTAGTAGTAGTAGTAGTAGTAGTAGTAGTAGTAGTAGTAGTAGTAGTAGTAGTAGTAGTAGAGTAGAAGTAGAAGTAGTAGAAGTACTAGCAGTAGAAGTACTAGTAGTACTAGTACTAGTAGTAGTAGTACTAGTAGTAGTGTTAGTAGTAGTAGTAGTAGTACTAGTAGTAGTAGTAGTAGTAGTGTTAGTAGTAGTAGAAGTAGTCGTAATAGTAGTAGAGTGTGTGTGTGTGTGTGTGTGATTATGTCCTGTATTTCTGCACCTGTGGGCTAATTAGGACAGGTGGGGAACATGGCAATGAGATGAAGGATGATACAGCCATCCAACTTAAGCTCGATCGGGAATCGTACCCGGGACCCAGTGGTTGGAAGCCCAGAGCGCTACCTGAGCTATGCCCCCCAACCTAGAGTAGTAGTAGTAGTAGTAGTAGTAGTACTAGTAGTAGTACTAGTAGCCGTAAGTAGTAGAACTAGTAGTAGTAGTACCAGTAGTAATAGTAGTAGTAGTAGTGGTCTTTTATTTTTTAGTAATTCCTTTAATGGAACTGATCAGAGCTATAAAAGTGGTATTAGCAAAAGTCAGCTTAGTAAGTAATTATAAAACTACTCTATACTAGCCCAATTACTGTTTGCAATGATGACAAGAAATAGCCTATCATAGATTAGATAGGACACACATTTAAGGGACACACAATTAAGCTAAGTATGAAAGAAGTATGAATGAAAAACATTGTATTCCACTCAAAGTGAAACATAGGTCACTTTCGTATACTTGTCTCTATTTTCTATATCACAATGTTGATGTGACCCGGGAGTGGAAGGGCATGCCAATGTTCTTTATGTTACTTTAGCAGTTTAGTGTTTCATATATATAATAAAAAATATGTTTAACGGGATCATGCTTTAGTATAAACGCCAGAAGGATTTTAAAGATTTAAAATAAAATAAGCCAACCAACTCCGGTTAGAACAGGTTCAACCTTTTAGGCGTGTGGTTCGAAAGTGACATCACATTCATGAATAGGATTAAAACTGTACAATTTAGCAGTCAATAACATCTGTATGATTATATAAAAGATATTTAGTAAAAGGTCTCCTAAATAATTTCAAATTAAGCGTCTTTTTGACAAAAAAAAAAACAACAAATAGCACAACAAAACACTGAACTGCTGAAGTGAAAACCCAACAATCCTCCACATCATCTTTTGTTGCACCCTTCTGTTTGGATAACGCATGGAAAAACCATGGTTTTTGCCTGATTATATTTAAGCAAAAACTATGCGTTTTCCATGCGTTTATCCTTCTCATGGAAAACGCACATGGCACATTTGGCCATGTAGCTATAGGAAATGATCGTATCACCCTGGTGGTGGATGGTGGATTAGGGCTTTACGTCCTGTATTTATGCACCTGATGGGCTAATTAGGACAGGCAGGGACCATCGCAATGAGACGAAGGATGAAACAGCCATCCAACATAGGCTCAACCGGGAATTGAACCCGGGACCCAGAGGTTGGAAGCCCAGCATGCTACCACTGAGCTAGGCCCCACCCATGATCGTATCGCCCTATTCCAACTACATGCTTATATGAAAGTTCCCACATCAATAAATTTCCATTCTCCACAGCATATAGGCATCTTAGATATGAGGGCAAAGGTTTCATGCCAGGGGCAAAACCAACTTAATGAACCTATTGATCAGGTCATAAAATAGGCCACTGACCCAAGTAGTTTGGGAAGTAGGCTAGTGAGTGTAGAGCTATACAGCCAAGGGTCAATGAACATTGGACGTCTTATTATTTGGCTATTTACAAGTAGGAGCTTATATTATAATGATAAAAATGCATTGCTACAAAAGTGAAATGAAACAAAGCCAATCTGTAATTTTTACATAAAGTTGGCATCGTTTATTGTAGGTACTGGCGATGCAGCTTAGCAAACAAGTTCACTCTTTGTTGAAAGAATTATATTGTTTCGAAATTCAGTCAGCACTAAGGTGACGTGAACAAATAGCTATAAAAACCTATACTACAAATTTAACGAACAACATACACTTTTTTGTTTGCTGCTGAAAGACAATTTCCAAATGGTCCTACCACTGAATTTTCCGGACCAGTGAAGCAAATTGTCTTTGGCATTTTGCTCTGGACTACTAAAATTTGACCAAACACGAACTTCATTGGAAACTTGTAGTTGATATAACTTGCACATTGTAATTCTTATCTACAGAATACTTTATTTTTGATTTCTATGTTTTTGTATTAAAAAAACCCCAAAAAAAACATTGACCACTGTTGTGTTATGGTAGGTTCGAGATTGTTGTAGATTGGCTGAGAAGTAGCAGAAGGGTCCCTGTGTGGCATACAATCTTGCCAAGCTATTGTCACAAATAACATGATAGTGCGGTAGACCCTAAACAAGTTATTTGCTATTTGTCTATGTAGAAATCACAGAGTTCTCATATCTTGCCTAAAACTGGTACATTTGCCAAGCTCTTTTTTACACCCACCAGTGTATGAAAAGGAAAAGAAAGACCTAGTAATCAGACAACAGAAATCAGGAATATATGCCTCTCAATCCAATTAGCCTATCTACAGAGAGTGACAGATGTATCTTGTTATGTGATTAATTAAGCTGCATTACCTGGAAAGTTAATTAACACAAGACTGGGTATATTTCACTATATTACATTACCATAACACAGATAGGTAGATAGATAGATAGATAATTAGGTAGATAGATAGATAGATAAATAGATGGATATATGGATAGATGGATATGTGGATAGATGGATAGGTAGATGGATAGATAGATGGATAGATAGATGGATTGATAGATGGATAGATGGATAGATAAATAGATGGATACTTAGATAGAGGGATGGATATATAGATTGATAAATAACTTTACACTTCAATAATGGAAATTAAATAATAAAAAAAGAATAAAAGTGGGCAATGAACCTGTTTGTGAACACCTAAATATTCATGATTAGTTTGAACCCAGCTGTCAAAATCCGAGCCTGTTATTACTTATCAGTGAGGCTTCACTGCAGAAAACTTGCAGACTGAGCAGCAATGTTTCACTTATACGTCTTCCCACTAATCTTTATACAACTTCCGACATTTTGCGGATGTCACCAAAACCGGAAGTGACCCACTCTGCCAGAAAGTCACCCAAAGGTCACGCTCTAAAGGCTATTGACTCCAAATTACATGTCCTCTTCCTGCGCCCACTACATTGGAAGGTCATGAAAGCTTGACTTTTGTGTTGACAGCCTCCTGCTAAAATTTGGAAACTCCATGATTGTTCAATTATGTCTTAAAAAACGGATTGGTGATAATACCAATTTTATACCAGTATGCGACCAATTAACCAACATTTTAGGTTGATACAATCAATATTGGTCGACCTTACCATCTGATTGGTGTATAGAACCGTCAACAAATGGTTAATTCAACCAGATTTACGCTCTATAGCATCTGGAAGGTTAACTAAAATCTTGGTTGGTTTCATACTAGACCGATCCATCAGTCCCTATACATGCAGGCAAGAAAAATTGGTTAAAACAACCCAACCTGTTTTACAGAGAAGGACCAGTATTTGTAAACACATGGCACACAGAATTGTAAACTTAGTTTGAGCTTTAATAATTGTAAATTAATTAATGTGAGAAGTTTGTATCCTTAACTTGACCAGAAAAGAATAAGTAAAGCATTGATGTACACTCTGAACAGAGAGTTGTCAAATGCCTACAGTTAGTTTCATAAAATACGGTCGACTCTAGCTGTCTGTAGCGACCTGTACCTGGCTGTGGTCTAAACATGCTGAAGCCAACTGCTTCTGTCCACTTCTATAGCTAACAATCGGCTTACATCTATCACCAGATAAATATATACCCTTGGTAAATATATGAAATTAATCTAATATATCATAAATATTTACGTTTAGATCCGGTTTTGAGCAGCCAGCTATGACAGCTTTGTCTCAGTTCAATTTTATGGACCGTTTTTAATGAAACTAACTGTATAGTCATATATTAGGCATTCAATTACTAATAGGTCATCAAATTAACTATTTCAGAGTGCCATACAAATGTATATGACCATGGCTGTCTTTCTGCGCATATTCCGTTTAAAATCAGAATTATGTGAACAAGCTTTATCCGATGGTTGCTTAAAAGCTAAAAAGCTTAGCTTTTAAGTGTATTCCTGTAGGGCCTCTTCTTTAAGTTGGCTTTTAGATTTATTTGATTTATATTCGTAAATATTCTTCACTTTAATATGTTTGAGATGTAGGTATCACATGGGTCATATATTTTTTTATGACAAACACGTCCATGATAGAAACTTTTAAAATAAACCAATTTCGCTTGGAATTAATCTCAGGATTGATGTTTTTTGGCTTCTCTGCTTGTTTGTAACATATAAAGGCAGATGTTTTATGTAGATCTATGGCATTTGTTAGAAATCTATAAGCATTTAACATAGACTATTATGGGGATTTAATCAATTTAAATGTGTTTGCTGAATTTGAAAAGAAGGATGGTTTATCAATGTGACAAACAAGTTATGCAATGACATAATGGAATGAAATGAAATGCTTATTCATTGATGGCCATGAGACCATAGAATAACAGATTTCTTTTTTGCCTTCATATTGACTTACAAGAGCTGTATGAAATATCAAAGGATTCTCATAATGTCCCAAAGGCTCTATACTGTAGTGTGAACATTTCGACTCAGCAAAAAATCTATATGCTCCTCTATGTGTACTTTTGTAGGACTAATGCTAAAACTGAGTTGAGGGCTAGAACCACAACCTGTCATTTACATATTTTTCGTGGATAAAACTCCACTGAATGGCAACAAAGCACACCTATCATATTTGCAATCGAAATATCATGTATTTTATATAAAAGCCATGATAGCAATACCAAGCTAATATATAAGCTGCGTGACGCAATTTGATAAATTTGAAGACTAAATGGCCAAATGTGCCATGTCCGTTTTCCATGAGTTGGATAAATGCATTGGAAATGCATGGCTTTGGCCTTATTATCAGGCGAAAACCATGCATTTATCCAAACGCATCGAAAACGCACATGGCACATTTGGCCATGTAGTCGCACCAAAAAAAAAAAACTATCGATTATTTTACTTTATTTACATCCTATGTTAAGCATTCGATGTATAAGCATTAGGCGTGTAGTGCCATTCCTTCCCCTATTATCATTGGCTCCCACATATATATGTAACATTACATGTGACATTCTCACCTACTGTGGCAAAATATTCATTGAGGTCATTCGCAGAAATATCACTTAGAATATCATTGAAACTTTTACCATCTTATTTCGCACGTTATTTCAATAATGCATATTTATTTTTATGATGTATTTATCTTTGTAAATACTTAAAGGGCACTTTAGGCCTATAGTAACTGAGCTTTCACAATTGTAACATATATTTGCTAATAATTTAGAGGATACAGGCGCGGGCGTTAATTGAGGCACTCTCTGTGGTGTTTTTGGCCAGTTGAACATTGCCCAGTTTTGTTGTTTTCAGTTTTGTCTTTATTGATATTCTCTGTAGTTCAAGGGTTAACATAGCCGGCTGACTCATGTGCACCGCGGTATTCTTAAAAGTGAGGTTGTGTTACTGCAGTCCACTGACATGATTACACAACACTATACCATCAGTCCACTGGCAGCATCCAGATTTTGGGCCGACATTGGGCCGACATTGTGCCAACTACGCCCAAACTGGACCAACAATGAGCAAACACAGCATTTAATATATTTTATTTTATTACAACATTTATATGATAAAATTAGATATATAATCTATGCATAATTGTTATCTCTATCAATTTGGTGCTATATAAATGGTGTAATTAAATAAAAGCATAAGCTAAAGTGGTTTCCGGATACTTAACATTGTAATAAACAACCATATCATTGCACCTACCATATTTGCTGATTGTAAATGTATCACATGTTTAACATGTTTACCTATCAAAATGAATTATTTAAATACCCATCTATCTTCATTATCTTAACCTCATCGAGATGATATCTGCATGCTGAAATATCCATTACTGCATTGGATTAGGTAAACCAATTTCCCTTTAATATCTTAACCTCATCGAGGATAATATCTGCTCAAATATGCATTATACTGGAATTAGGTAAACCAAATTACCATAAGGTACCACACAAATGTTTCAGGCTACAGGATCCGTCATTATTCGCTCATATAATTGGCTAGGGCTTATCATTCACCCATCCATGTTCAATATGCATGTAACTCATGAAGCAGGAATATTTCATCTATAAGCACCCAATTACCATACTTGTGTGGCTAAATGGCTAATAAAAGGCATTTCAACTATGATGAACCCAAACTTAACCGATGTCCAATTATGATTTATTTGCATGTCACTCCACAGTTCATGATAAAAAACTATATATTAAGGATATGGAATGAAATACATATATGTCCGGCAGGCATGTGATTATATTGATTTGTAGGTTTTCGTAGATTTCTGATTTGATAGTGAAATTTTGCTTGTATTATATATCATTGCTCTATTGTCTGCAAAATAAACTAATTCCTAATTCCTAATGTACACATATACGCCCAAAATGCATGAACACAAGATGTATCCCACCCATGGGGTTAAAGACCATGATGTTATAATATTATCATTTCATCATTACTTGTGCCCATAGCAGCTGTTATTGAACACATATAGGAACTGCCATTTGTTAGTCTAAATAACTGACTTTTTACTTGTACATATTATGACTAACATTTTGGAAATTTGTTTATTTAGACACTAATAGTGTAGACTATTAAATAAGCCTGATTAATTGGTAACATCTACATATATTTGACTAACACTTTTGTCGAGACGAGCATTCGAAAGGGTTATTTTAAAAAGGGGTAGCCAAAAAGATTTTCAGTGTACAGCAGTAAGTACTACAGCTCTTTATGGAGTTGAGAAAAGTCACAAAAATATGCAACAACAAACGTCTAATGGCAAACAGCTCTTCCTGTCTCTTCTTTTAAAGGCTACGGCTGCTATCTGGTTGATTTAAAATTAATGGAATGGAAGTCGACTGAAGATTGCTTCTAAAACTGAACTCTCTTCGCGGCTATGTTATTGCTGTATGCCGAGGAAGTAGTAACTGCTTATTGTGATTGATTATTATCTATGTGTAATTCTTTCATCACGTAGTTGTTACAAATATACGAGTCAAGTAAATTTTTTTATTAAAGTGTCGTGTGACGTTCAACATTACAGAATAAATGTATACATAACTGAATGTCACCCAGCCCAGCTTGGGCTTACAGGTCACTATTTACAATCAAAAACAAAATACTGCATTGTAGCTATACAAGTTATACTTCCTTTTATTGTACATATTATATATAGTAGCGGCTGTATCTTTCACAGAATTTTCATTCATGAATAATCTACACTTTTCGCCAAAACTGCATCTATTGAAAAACGGACTTTTAACATAAACTTCATTGATACATTTTTTTCTAATATCATAATAAAAATTACAGTGAAATAAAAAATGATCTTCATCTCCTGCACTATTTTTTGAACATGTTAAGCATAAGCGATATTCTAGGGGGACCTGCTTCTATTTTTAAGTGGTAATATACCACAACGAAATTGTGCTAGTATAGATTTATGAAAGGCTCTAAACACATCTATGCCTATCAAAGATAACACCACCATCTTGAGCTTCAGACATTGAGACATTGACATTGACTTCGAATCAGAAGGTGCGTCTAAATTCAACCAAGTGTTCTTAGATAATGACTAGCTTTTGCATATGATTTGAGAAGTGGAGCACATCAGAAATTTGCAAAATTAAACAGATCTTCCTTATGACAAATTCTGTAGTTTTTACCACACTGCAATGAAAAAGACGTTTATCTTTTATAACTTGAGTAGTAAAGCCAAAAAAAATCATAAAAAAGATGCAGAAAATCCTTTTGGAAAAACGAGCTTTGGTTAGATTTATGTAGAAAAGAAAGAGTTTATTTGAAATCTCATGGAAGGGAAGGAATAGAAAGAAACAAGAGTTTTGGATAGCTCAGAAGTTATTTGATATGGACGTGCGGAGCGGAAGTATTTCAGAGAAAAAAATACAGAAACAGAAAACTTGTCAACTAAAGATCCTAATGAATTGTAGAAATATATAAAAAGTCTAGGCCCAAGAAAGAGAAATGAAAAACGTATGGAGGGCTGCCAGAGGCAGAGGTAATGATGAGGTGATAAGGCTTGCAGTCCACAACATGTCACAGACTTACCCTATGGGTGGGGTCTTTTACTTGCATCAGCATAGACACTAAGTACAAGTCATCTCAAACTTAACGTTTGAGTAAAATCTTAGCTAATGTTTTCTTTTGACCATATATTTAGTAAGTAAATTGTGTCTGGCATAGCTGACCCCCTTGGTATATTTGAATAACAATTTAATCGACCAAGTTAGTCACCTATAGTCAGGGACATGATGTAAATGTGATTATGACTAACATATTGGTCAAAGCATGTCAATTTAAATGACAGTAAATATAAATCTGACAAACTAAGTTATTAGACAAAAACAGCTGCTGCAGTAGGCTGCTAGATCAGTCATTCCAAACATCAAGGCCAACTGGTAGTAAATTCTCATTAAAAGCTCTCACGAATCGATATCCTTAAAAAGCTGGTTCTGAAATACACCTTTGTTATACAGCTGTGTAGTTTCTGGGAGCTACAGTTACACATTAATATACATTAGACTTCTTTGATCTCCAAAAACTAACATGTCAGGCTTATACATTACAGTAAAGTGTGTTTTCACACAAAGGGTTGAGGTGGCGTTGGAACTACGAGTGTGTGATATATCTTTCGTAAACTTTAGAAGTCATATTTTTAAAGTAAAAATACTTACACTTTGTAAAGTTCCAAAACGTTTCGTAAGGCCTTCAAACATTAGGTTGTACATAATAATATAATAAATAAATAAATTTGTAAAGCGCCTGTTTCAGAAAATTACTTCTGCTCACCGTCTCTTGGATTAAGTAGTCTATTGTTCATCACCTTTGAGACGGCACAATTTGTAAAGAAGATGTATATACTTGAAATGAAATAGATGACAATTCAGTAAAATAAGTGAAATAGGCTAGTACAAGTCCAAGAGAGTATAATAAGGAGAACTATCTATTCTCATTCATACAGTTGCTCTCATATGTAAGGGCTAGATCAATCAAAATAACAAGTTTAGATAAATGCCTCAGTACTAATGGGTCTGAAGCTTAGTCAGCTTATATGACCAGCTGCCAGAGGCAGACGTAACGATGATATGATAAGGCTTGGAGTCCACATTATGTTACAAATCTACCCCATGGGTGGGGTCTTTTACTTGCCTCAGCATAGACGCTGAGTACAAGGCTACTCCAATTTAACGTCTCATGCGATCGACATCCAGCTGGGATGTAGCTCATGAAGAGTGCCCGAGCCTGGGATTGAAACCGGGTCCCGGGACCTTGAGCAGAGCTGGCCGATGTGGAACTGTCTTATTACACTGAGTACTGTAGTCAAAAGCATTTGTGAAAACTCTCATAGGACCATAAGCTACTAAAGCAAGGCTGAATTATGGCATATATGTCAAAAACATCAGCATCACTGTGATATGTTCGCTGTTCAGTAATGTATACTTACTCTTGTGAGTGTGTAACTGTATGCGACACTGTTGACTCAGTGCAAGTCAACCCCCAGCTGAGATATTATATCTTGCCGTTGTGCACTCGTGCTTGATTAATCCCTATTTTATTCATGAGTACCTACGAGAATTTAACAATTCGCTAGTCACCAATCATCACAATTTTTTTCCTTTTTTTCCATCCACATCACTCACACTCATATATCATCATCAATCATACCAACTCAAGAGGCATTTTTTTGTTCCTGATTCGTACACCACATACATCCGCCTTATTATTCCCGAGAGAAATTACATATTCCATAGCTCTGGAAGGAGTGCCATTTGTCATGTAACTACAATTTCTTGCCGTACAATTCGGTCATCAATAGGCAAAGGTCAGGTATGGTATGCTGTAGAGGTGGTGGATTAGGGCTTTACGTCCTGTATTTCTGCACCTGATGGGCTAATTAGGACAGGTAGGGACCATGGCAATGAGACAAAGGATGAAACAGCCATCCAACATAGGCTTGACCGGGAATAGAACCCGGGGACCCAGTGGTTGGTATGCTGTAGAAAGATTGTCTTGCATTGAATAAAACTGCCTATAAATTAAAGATAGTGAGTGGTGAGTTCAACAAGCAGTATTGTTGTTTTTATTTTTTTGGGATGAGGAAAGATTAGGCTATATTACGTAATAGTAAGGGGGGTATTAATAGACTTGCTGGATGGCAATGAAGCATTCTGATTGGCACACTGAAGCTTATTCTTCATTATATTTTTCAACAATATTATAATAAGACCCAATGGTTATGTGGTATTTTTTTATATTCCCCACGAGTGGACAGATTGGCCAGGATTCACGAGTGGCGTTAGCCACAAGTGAATTCTGAAGCCAATCTGTCCACAAGTGAGGGAATATAAAAATATACCACATATCCACTTGGGTCTTATTTATACCCCACAATTTTCACTTTTAGTTGAGCTGTCTGGCTATGCATTCATGTAGTATAGAAAAAATTCATGAATATTAATTTTTGCCATTGACCAATCAGAGCATTGCATAACTGTCAACAATGTCATCACCTCAAAACTTTCTGGGACATTTTCACATTAATAAAAAAAATTACGAAATGATATTTACAAACCAGTTGTTAAATATTTCTTGTCAGTATTGTTTTTTATACTAGATTTGGATAGAAAATGTTTTATTGTTCAGTATTATTAGATTTATTACTGAAGCGATGACGCTCCTGTGGTGTTGCCCATAGCAACACAGCCACACAATAGCGTGTATCTGTGGACTGAACAGACCATTGACTTTCTGTTACGTTTTTTGCTCCTGGAATCGTTAATTCTTGTCCGATTTCAAAAATTTAAACTTTTTTTAGGGAGCTGACAATTTTATCTTTTGAATGGTGGTAAAGTTGCGACTCCGAATATTGTTTTTAAGCGGCGGCGCTAGTTTAAACGGCGAAGCGCTTAGCTGCAAAAAGTGATTTTTTGTCATTGGCCTGCCATACATAGAAGTATGTGGTATACATTTCCCATCCTTGCAAGGTAAGCCATGTAGTATACACATGTATACCACATAGGCTATACCACATGGCTTTTCTATGTGGTATACAACTGATTGTGGGGTATATTCTTTAACTTGAGATGAGTAACGTTGATGAGACTACTACTGATGAGAGTAATTTCCATATTGTGTTTGATTTAATGTTCACTATGTAATATTAATGGATCTCTCCAGGTGGCCTCACGCTAGCGATAAAATATATTTATCTTTGTGAGGTTTCCTTGCGAAACAAATGTTTATAAATGAAAATAAGAAAATAAATTGTAAATATTTTTTGTTTGGCAAAATAAAAAGAATCTGAATCTGAATCTGAATCTGAATCTGAGTGGAGTATATATTATCTGCCAATATAATTTTTCCTCATCCCATAATATATATTAGTAATGTTTAATCATTTATGTATTTGTCTCAGCCATACCAATAAAACACAAAATGTTGGACACACCACGCAACGATCACGTGACATACAGACATAGGGCGCCTCCTTGCAATATTGCCCCATGCAAGCTCTAACTGAAATGAGCTACAATAAATGATACTTGAATTCAAATTGCCTGGTCGTACATGAATTATAAGCTCCAGTTGCATCATATTGGTGTTGAACAGCTTATAGACTTCATGGATGACATTTCATTGGCAAAAGTGATGGCAATCAAGGATTATGTCGGATCACATAATCCATGCCACAGACAATTTCTCCAGAAGCTAGCTGAATTATTGACAGCAATCTTATCACATGGATACTGTTAGATTTATTCACTTGCGTGTATGTGATCTTTGTGTATTGTGTGAAAGCTAGTTTGTCTGCTGTATGAGAGGATTACTGAACTGAATGTTGAAGAATAATGTCAATGTCAAATGGCTGCATGGTTGTGAGTATGACTTATTATGTTAATTGTCTGTCTCTTGTCTTGTCTGTGTGTGGCTGTTGTATGAATAAGTTGTATTTGCAGATTCACCTTATTGGAGTGAATAAATGTTCCAAAACCACATATCTACTTCTACAGATACCAACCAAGAACAATTCTTGAGTCAGTTTTATTCTCCATCCCAAAGGACTGCAGAGCCAACTTGGCACAGATAAAAATTACAGAGGCATTGTCTTGGCCTCTGCCATAAGCAAAATCTTTGACATTGCTTTATTGCCTTGGCACCATGGTATGCACTCTAGCCGAAACTTGATCGCCATTTTCAACTGCGTGTGAACAGAGGTGTGAACGAACTTGATTTACGAGCACCTGTCGATCTTTATGAACGTCAATCTACAAGAGCACTTTGGGAAGGAGAATAATCATACGTCAGGGAAGTATAGCTTTTCTAATATTATGCGCAGTTTACATGGCTGTTCTAAAAAAATTACAGAAAACTGGTGTTGAGTGCTGGTTTGGCAATCACTTCACAGGTGCCATATGCTATGCCGATGACCTCACCCCACTAAGTCCGGGCAGGCAAGATCTACAGCAGTTGATTGACATTTGTCAAGGATATACCAGATATAATTCCAAATCGGGCCAGCATTGTTTCTATATCGGCCGCCGTCAGTACAACATCGTTTCAACATCGCCAACATCATGCTGGTGTTGATAGGATTTTGAATGCCCATGACTATGGCATGAAATTTAACCATGTCAAATAAGTGTGATGCCTTTTACGTTATGGCAAAGCCAAGACAGACGAGTTTTCAAGGATTACTCTGGAGCAGATTGATTCCGGAGACCTTCAGTCAACATTTCGGCAACTACTTGTGCTCTAACCTGAATGAGTCAGATGAAATTCGGGCCAAAAAGGGGGACATGATAAGTCGTGTCAAAGCCCTGGTGGCAAACATATGAAATGCTCCAGAGAAATATTGATGCGCATCTGAAGCAATTCCATGCAGCATGAAATTGCGGCGTACGTAGGCTCCTAGGATTGCATTACATGGCTCAAACTCATTGTCTGTACATATGACTGGGATGCCACATCCCCAGAGTCAGCTGTTTAAGCGATGCATCAAACAGATCCAAGTGATGCTGATATGAGACAATGAACTTACAAAAAATTCATGAGCAAAATGTGTATCAAGTCTGGAAATAGCATCATTGGTAGAAACATCAGGCTTATTGCAAAAAAGACTGGAAAGTCTGTTCCAGATATACTTACTGACTCATGCATTAAAGAAGTAATGAAGCACAATTGTTCACATCACGCCGACGTCGATAAGATTTGGAATTCTATCTGGGATACTCTCACAAAGTAATGTATTTTCCAACGCTGAGCACAAAAAAATGTTATCCACCAGAAATTGTCTTTGACCTTAAGTTTCACGTCCTTTCATGACATTTCTGATCTTCGCTGGTTGAATTTAACCATATAGATCAAAAAGGTTATTATGGAACACGTGTAGCAGCTAAAATTAGTCCAATAATGATGTTAGGCAATAGCTATTCAGTGTATATATAAAGATATTGGACATAACTTTGCAACTTGATATTAAAAAATTATTCGGGAATGTATAAAAAAAATTGGACATATTTTTCCAACAATTCTATCCATTTATATTGAATTGAAACGAGAAGATTTTCCAATAACATTGAAATGAAATTATATTCTGTGTATAAAGCGAAAGCAACGGAAGCGATAATATGGAAGGCCACTTCAATATTAAGATCAAATCAAAACGAAAAACACTAATTCTGGACCAAAGCTATATCCACAAAATTTAGGCGAAGTCTTGATAATGAGATAAATCGCATGCAGATAAAATACCAGATTGGTTCAATGTCGGCTCAATGTCTGCCCAAAGTCGGTCAACCTTGATCCAACCTTGATCCAACCTTGATCCAACGTTGATTTGATCTGGGATTTGACTCATTAAGAATACTTGACTCATTAAGACACTTGACAAAATATCAGGGAGCATGATTATGGAATGAAATAGTTTCACAACTGCCATCACATTTTGAAGTGGGTGGAGAGTTTCATTAAAGGCATGTAGTACTAGTAGAACGACAAAGAATCATCTAATATACATCAATTATCAACGATCATAATTTTAAAAAAAAATTTCCCGATATCATTCTATATTATCAAAATTTTGCTTTTTAACTACCTTTTTATATGAAAATTACTTTATTCAACTCTGTTTCAATAAAATTTCAATATCGTTTTAACACACATGTAATTATTAGCTCAATATCGCAATGTATCGTTGTAAATTTTCTATCTTTAATTTGTACCAGCTCGATAAGCATAGAGGTCTAAATGCTTCTTCTGGTAAAGAAAGAAAGAGAGAAAGAAACAAACCTAAATTTTGTCGCAGTTAATGTAATTCTAATATAAATGCTTTTAACTATACTATCTTACCATCTTGTAAATTTGCTCAAAGGGTGGTCTTAATAAGAGGTTCTACTGTAGTTATGACACAACACCAGGTAATCAATCCTTCATCGGTGTCAACAATGACTTAAAAGTGCTTTGTGAACTACCAAAAGTTTCAATGAAAAGCTCAATGGGATTCCTACTGTTGACCTCCCATTCTTTGATCAATAGATCTATCGTATGGGCGACGTGATGACAAATATGAGTTATAGGATGTTTTATTTTCTAAAAATTCATATTCTGAGATTTTGGTCAAAGAACAGATGGATATTTAAGAAATCTGTACAATGTATGAAATGGTCTGAAAGTGATTTCAATTGTGAGAGAAAATAGATTGGCAGGAGGATAATTTGGGGGGGGGGGGGGGGGGTGTTGGGTATGTCGTGGTCTTTGCAATGCAGTGGATCTCAAAATTGTGAGGTGGTTTTCAGAGGTGTGCTTATAGTTAGCATGCTCTCATTTACGTCCGAGTTCGCAGAATGAGGGCTATGCAGCCGTGCTTGTATTTTTCGTGGGATTATATGTGCACTCTGTTATAGTGTCTTCCTACTCACCTGAATCCATTTTATACTGAAAAATAATGAGTGCACACACTATTACTAATCTTGCCATGCTGTTATTTTTCCACAATCACCATTTTCTTTCAGTGAATCGGCAATTTCAACTTCTGCTTCTTAAAAACCTTATCACTGAATGACTTAGTCATTGCCGATAAAACCTAATTACTCATTTTCAATGATGTGAAATGGTGATAGTTGGCACTGATGTGTGCATACTGTCCAGACAATATTTATTTATTGAACCAGTTGCAAAATACCACGTAAAATGACATTACTGCTGCCAGGCTAGCTTAAAGTATAGTGTTGGCAAACCTGGTGAAACCTTCATTGTAGCAGATTGGTACCGTTTGAGAAAAAAAAAGAAGAAAGGAAAGAAAAAAGAAACATGCAATTCTGGAAGCAGAAAGAGAAGACAATATATATAAACAAGCAAAAACTGAAGTAGCCAAGACGCATCACCCTTGAATGCTCAGAAAGTCAGCAGACAAGAAGCTTGATCTGGAAATACTTGCAAGCTAAATAAATTCGTCACAATCGTATTTAAGTAAGTGATAAACATAAATGAAGGAAACAAAAAAAAAAAAATGAAAGAATCACACAAATAAACAAGCAAGCATGCAAACAGAACCAAATAAATAAAAATCATCTCAGAACAAGAGGTATAGTGAGATGCTACTTTCATGGACATGAACTCCATAATTTATTATATAGTAATTTTGTCTCCAGGGAAATGATGTCACAAAGAGTCAATCATCGCGATAGCATCTTATTAAAATGTCGAAAACTAATTGAGTCGCAAGGAAAGCAAAGAATCCGTTTAACTCAATCTGAATTCTGGCATTGAGAACTTCAGACAGATGAAAATAGTTTAAAATTGTTATTTCGAATATATTTTCGAAGGGTATTTAACTGTTTTTCATCTGGGCCCTTCTGAGTAACAAGTGCATAAAGTAATAAGTACATAAAACGTACGTAATAACATATTCATATATGAAAACGTAACATTAATATAATATAAAATCAACAAACTATAGTTATTAACAGCCATGTACTCTAACACTTTTGATATGTTGCTTCAATAGAATCTTTAACTTTTTAATATTTGCAATTTCTTTTAAATGATTTAATACTTGTTCCAATTCCTAGGTCCTCTATAGAAAAGCAAGATCTTATAAAATTCGTTATCAGGGAATGGGATATATAAATTTCATGTGTACTCTTTGATATTAATCAAACTTCATATTCCATTAAAACATTTTTTGTTAAATAATCAGGAGCTAATCCATGAACAAATTTATTTGGTTTGGAAATAGATGAAGCATTTTCTGACATCCATCTAGCTACAAGTCCGACAGGGTTACAACGTCCTGGATGAAAATATATGGAATTTTCGGCTTGTGTGGAAACTAGCCTTTTAATAAACGTTTGCCACACGAAATACACCTGCTCTAGGGTTAGACATACCTTTTTTCTATTGTATCGCGCTCAGATATGGTTGATTTCTTCCAATTATCATCGATTTCTGCACTATTTTTGAACTCATCTTTCCTTGGGACAGTCACATGAGGGTGGCGCCACTGGCAAAGAAAATACTAAGAAACGCCACTCCCATTGTCAACACCTCTAGTGGACAATAAAATGAATTTGAAAATAGCTATGTTAAGTCGGTAGTTTTCTCAATTTCACATTAAAATAAGTTAATAACCATTTCCACACGATTCCACTGTTCTACGGATCTAATGAAGCTCAAGTATTAGATATTTATCTGCACCATTGCATCTATATAATCTGTGTTAGCGCTGTTATGTCGCTGTAGCCTTCGAGTGAGTTTTAGTGGAACTAGGCAGCAATGGGTGACAGCATGAACAAAGCGAACGTGAATTTCAAAATGCTCTTGAAAAGGACGTTTCCACTGGCTTTTTCAGTAAAATGTGAGTGTAAGTCGATAGTAAACAAAGCAGTACTCCTGTACATAATGACGAAATAAGGTTTACTAACGTGTTTATCGAGAAAAGTATGTCTTAAATGTCAACTTCCAAAAATCCCTTTAAAAGTCGTTCCGACCCTACTTCGCATGTAGGTCGGTTCTGGCTAACATCCATCCATCCTAAATTGTGAACCAGGTCTATAGACTCTATACCTCTTGTATTGATATAATCAAAATTTTGTTCAATTACACGTGCCGAATGATTTTGTTTATGTTGGATTTTATCTAAATTTGATTGAAAGTTGCCTTTTTGCACTTATAGGAGGGGCTTTTCCTGTGAAGTTAGTTGGAATCTTATATGACTAGATTTTGGAATTTCACGACAGCTCATATATAGATTCGGAAATTTCTCTTCACATTTTCGAATCCTTATATGAGCTGTTGAACTCGGTTTCCTTTTTCAAGTAAAAAACATTTGACAGTGTACTAGACTCTCTTTCAAAATTATATTTCTCACTGCCACACCTGCTATACAATATGAATACAAAAAGCAGTCTGATTCTCTCTGCTGGGATCGGGATGAAAAGTATTCTGGCAGCTGTATATACCGTTTCTTTGCATATGTATAGGAAATAAAACTTGTCCGAGTCTTGTGTCTCTGTGCATTCTTTCAAGAAACATAGATATTGCGTTGCACAGCAAATGGTCAAGTGCAAGTTACAACAGACACAGTTGTCACTTTGATTGACAGTTGGCTTGCTGATATTTGTAAATATTTTGTCAAAATCATTGGAGTGTGGCTAATCTGGGCGTATGAATCGAGTAACTGAGCTTGGCTCAGACGCATCACCACTGCACTTGTGCATATGGTATCTATTTATATATGGACTATCCTATCCTATCCTATGCTATCCTATGCTATCGTATCGTATCGTATCGTATCGTATCGTATTCTATCCTATCCTATCCTATCCTATCCTATCCTATCCTATCCTATCCTATCCTATCCACTGTAGACAGTAGAAGTATAGACAAACAGACTCCCAGGCAGATAGATAGATAATTATATTTAAAAACATTTAATAGATAATGTTTTTAAATATTGTTTTTATGCCTTATCTAGCTAGCTAGCTAGATAAATAGATATTCAGATATTCAGATATTCAGATAGATAGATAGATAGATAGATAGATAGATAGATAGACAGATAGATACATAGATACATAGATACATAGATAGATTGATAGATAGATAGATAGATAGATATACAGATAGATAGATAGATAGATATACAGATAGATAGATAGATAGATAGATAGATAGACAGATATATAGACAGATAGAGAGATAGATAAATAGATAAATAGATACATAGATAGATAGATAGATAGATGTCTTCTAACTCTGTCTCTATATATCTCTTATATATGTCTGTGTCTGGCTGTCTAAACCCATTAATGGAATGTTCCCATTGTATAACAAGTCTGACTGTCAAGAGGGACTACTTTTTTCCTGATCAGAGCTACAGTTGCGAACGCCACTATGGCACTTGACACCGTGAAATGTATTGCATGAGAGGGATTACTTTGCATGAATAAGAGGCGATGAAATGACGGCAGAGTCTCTTGTGTGTTTGATTGATAGAGATATATGAGAGGCAGTTCGGTAATATTCGCTGCCAGATAAATATGGCATGAACAGATTGGCGAGAACTTACAATCTCTCAGGTGACTGAATGGATTTACATGAGCAAGCAAGCTTATCTATGATTGACAGTGTGTATAATGACTGACTCACATAGAAGGAAATTAAAATTCAGTGCAGAGATGTCATTATAATGCAGTTGGAAAATATCTTGAGTAATAGTTATATGACTAATTTGATTGAAAAGTATCATGGTAAAGTCCAACTATTGATAACTCCTCTGTCCCTTATATGCTTTGTGCACATTGATTTTGATCACACATTTATAAAATAAAGCTGTAGTTAATGTTATACGTGTATACGTGTAATACGTGTAATACGTGTAATACATGTAATACGTGTAATACTTCCTTAAGACCAACTTATTATCAAATGCATATCATATAACAGGATGTTGACCTGATGTGTAATATGATTCTATGAACCAGAATTGCACTAATCCTACTTTCCCAAATGTGAATTTCTTGGAAATGACATGACGTCATAACATAGTGTCATTAAGTTGCTGTAAACTAGCAAGAAACTTTATCTGCCTTCATCATATAACTGATACTTTATAATGACGTGGAACATGATACTGCACATGCATAATATGCCTACTCCTGGACAGAAATCTGCAATGAAGTGTACGCTGAAAATGTTGGGTACTTAGATCTCAACACTTGTGGCAGTCTCAAGAATGAAAGACCATCTAACCATTTACATCTAACTATTTTAATCAGCTTTTGTGACTAAAAAAAACATAGTTGACTAAGGCTGACTAACATTAAGATTCTTGTCAGTTCAATTCAGGCAGCTGGGTGGTCTAGTGGTAAGATGCGAGTTCCTCGCCACTGTGGTTGGGTTTTATTTATATCCCACACTTTTACAGGTATTTTCTGTATTTTTAGTTGAGAAAACTAAGAAATTAAGAATTGTTTTGACCAAATTCTTGTACTTTTCATATTGATATTCCTACGCAAACAGTGAGGATCAAAAATCTCATTAATATTCGTGCTGAACTCAGCAGCCAATCACAGAGGAGAACCAAGCAAACAGACAGACGTCACAACGTCCTCCCATTCACAACTTTGAAGGCTTTTAGCAGAAAAACAAACCTTTGCTAGACTGTATTTTTCATAAAAAACATTGGTTTTATGCATGTAGAAAGACATTTGGCGTTATTTGGTGTGAAAAAAGCTAATATTTTTAGTCAGAAATCACACCTCAGTGCGACCAAATTCTTCAGTGACGGCACTGTGCATTTGGTCTCCATGGCAACAATGCTGAATGCCTATCTGTTTGAGTTTAACAGACAGTGTCGTTGGTAAAAACAAATCGCCGGTACGGATAAACAACAAATTGTATATATGAACTGTTAGTAGATTTGAAACGAGGAGAGGTTCAGCTTCATGCCAGTCTTGATTTGGTAAAAATCGGTCAAGAATTGGAAAACATGTGGCCATGGCATGTTCAATGTTGTGGATGTCTGACTGTTTGAGATCAACAGATTGTATCGTCGGTACAAATCAACTATTCCATTTATGTAGGAATTATATTTGAAGAGAAGAGAAACTAAGCTTCAAGCCAATTTTTCTTTGGTCAAAATCGGTCAAGAATTGACGAAGTTGTGGCCATTTTCCAGATTTAATGGGCAAAGTGAAAGTGAAAGTGCTTTGAAGTGAAGTCTCGTCCAGACATGACCAATGACCACTACGGACAACTTTTAGTTTTCAAAATTACTTTTAAATAGCAAATTTACTTCAAACCTAGTTTGTGTTCATGAATAGTAGTCTATATAATAGGCGAAGCTGTGATTTTAGTGTGAAAGTGAAAATGAAAGTGAAACTGATCAACCTAAAGTAGTCCGTCCAATATGTAAATCAGGGATGGTGGAACACAATTTATTATAATTAGGGATGGTGGATCACAAAAAATACCATATGGGTTGTTCCTAATAGGTTTTTTATGAGGAACACAGCCAAGTGTGGGATATACGACAGAATCCCAATTGCCACAAAGAGAGCCAATTACCCCCTAAAAGGCTACACAAGGAGAGGTTTATTAATCTCAAGTGGTACATACGTGTGAAGCATGACAAATGGCCTGGGTCCTATCATGAATACTGTTTATTGTCCACTTATTGTGGGTCAATGGTGAAATTAGCTTGGAGAAACCAATTTAGGCACCCAGTCGAGGAATGCTGATTGTGTGATAATTGAAATATCGTAGCACGATAGTGATATAATGATTGATAAAGGTCAATACTTGGGGTGTTCAGAAAGTTCTGACCATTGACCATTATGTGAACAGTTATAATTGACAAAGGCAGATGATTTTTGCACAAAATAAAATTCAGGTATTGTTTATTTTATATATTCAGGTATTGTTTTATTTACTCATTCTGAATACGCAACAAAATGCTTGAAAGCTTTTTGATAGTTTCTGATGATAACAGTCAAACATTTCATGAAGATAATGTTCACATTGATTTTGTACACATCTTGCTACACACTGAAAAAGATAAAAACTGGGTTCTGGCCTCATTTAATTGATTCGTTTTGGCTTATTGAGTGCTCATAACATCCTAACTAGTTCAGATCTGCCTCCAAGCCAAAATAAACAGAATTTTTTAGTCAGACTAAAACCCATTTTTTTGTCATATATTTGCTATTCTGCTACTGACACTCTTCCTAAAATGTTAAATTTTGAGTGATACGATAAGGAAAAAGTATTTTGGGGCAGTATAAAAGCCTTTTTCACGAATGTTCTATGTATTCTGATGCCAAATGTGAGTTTTTGCTGTAAGCATAGACGTCTACTGATACAAATTGGCTTGCCTCATTTTTTTTTTGCCAGGAGTGTAAGTAAAACCTTTTTCTGTTGCCATGGAAACAAGTCTTTGAGGTATGTGGATTGGGGATCAGGTGTCGCAATTATTTATCTTAAATAACTGTTACACGGTAAATTAAATGCAACATTCACAAAAGTAACGAGGTACATATCTCCAACATTGATATTGGTGATGTCATAATTGCCATTATGACGTCATTTTCAGTTCATGCAAATCATATTTCATTTACTTACTACCAAGTTACTTGAACTGTTCGCGGGAAAGACAGCAACGAAATTTACCAGCAACCCATGGTAACCAATCCCTATTATTGATTTTAAAAAGTACCCAGGTGATGCCACTTTTCTTTATTTATTCTATTTATTAAACATATTTACACAGGGTGTTTACATTCAGTAGACCTTTTTTTCATGTAGACCCTGTAAAATCATTGTGTACAAATAGATAGTACGACTAAATGCAGAAGTAAAAAAATGGAATAAGAATATAAAAAGATAATAATAAAATCACTTTGCTAAAACATGAGCTTTAAGTGCACATTTAAAAGCATTGAAGTTATTAATATCCTTATTATGATCAGGTAAAAAGTTCCAATAGGTAGCACCACAAAAAGCAAACGTTCTTTTAGACATATCAGTTTGGTTTTGGCACATAAACATTCATAGGATGACTCCTAGTGGATAAACCATTTACATCAAATTGCATTGTAACAGTATCACTTAAATAATTAGGACCAAGCCCATGTATTTAAACATTAGACTAAAAGTATTGTGAAATAAGTGCAAAAACTAAAACCAAGCCTCCGGAACACCAATATAAAATTTTAAATAATTATAAGAAGTTAACATTTGACAAATCATTAAGCATGATTTACAACTTGTGATGTATCATTAAGGTAATTACAAAGCCATTCTAGTTCTTTATCTTTATCCATAATATTATAACTTTGTTTTCAACAATCTATGATCAATAGAGTTATTTATAAAGCACTTGTGGATGTCAAGAAAACGGACACTGGTCAGTCATGAGTCCATCACATACACCCTCAGTCCATGTATCAATAACCCTGTGGAGTGCCGTCTGGGTTATGTTGGTATCTGTATTGTATGCTGATTGGTCAACACTGATTAAGAAATTTTTCATGAGATACGACAGCAATTGTTTTTGGACGGAAATAAAAAATGTAAAACTATTGACAATAAAAGACACCAAAGTATACTTTTTTTTTTGGTCAAAATAAAGGCAGGATAGCACAATAAAGTCACAGAGTTATTTCATTGCCCCTTAAACTTATGGAGCTTACAATGACGAACAAAACGAAATATTCTCGTCTGATTACGAGCCGCGCTGAATTCACTCTTTTTAAGCACCAAATTCACTTTTTTCTCGCTCCGAATTCATCTATTCCGGCTCTAAATCTGCACTGCGCCAAATTCACCAGTCACCGTCTTTTTCACCCTTTCCTTTGTAGATTGGTGTCACTCTTGAGAACTTCATCGGCAGGTACTTTGCCTTGTGGCAGGGATGAATTAAATATAAATGTGAACATTTTGAGAAATAACATGTGCTGACAATTTTAAAATTTTCTGTCAAAACCAAGAAAACATCGGTTGATGAATCACTTTCAGAAGAGTTAATGATTTTGGAAACAACATTTGGGCTAATGTCAACAAACTGAAACTTGTGGACACATGGTGGATTTCTCCAAATAATCTGCTGTCTATCATGACCTACACTGTTTATTGGTTGACCTTTATTAGCAAAATAGTCATTGAACTGTTGTGCTGTTATTTCCTTAGTTGGAGGATCCTGTTGTTGTTTGCCAGTCAACATGTTAATCTTCTGCTGAGTTAAACTCATCTTCAAAATATTTACATTTACATAAAATTTTGTACACTATGGGAAAAATGGAAGAGAAACAGATTACCTGGTAATCTTTGGTTATTTCTATAAATTAAAGGCAAGGTGAGGGGAGAAAAGTATAGGTCCTTGCAGTTAAATAAAAGCTGCAGCGATGAGAGCTCTCACAGCTGAGTGTGGAGGCCCTGCAATGAAGCTTTGATAAGTGGATGGAGCATAAAAACAAGTGTGTGGAATGCAAAGGGGGTTTTCAGGCAAATAGTAATATGTGTCCCAATCATTTGTTGATAATTTGTGATGCATAGGAAAATAATATAACAATGTTTCACTGTTGATTGTTAGGCATTTGCGGCACATGCCCCCATATACTTGTTTCCATGGCAATATTAAATGGGTTCTACCCGTCTGTGTAAAATAATTGTCAGAACTTTTGGAACGCCCCTCGTATATATAGTGAAGTGCTTTTTCTAATGTACAGTAAACTGTTAGTTCACATTCCGTCTTTGACTAGCAAGACTGAGTTAGACTTTTATTCAACATGATACTAAAAACCAAACTTTCTAAAAAATATCCATCATGTTTGATATATAATATTGAGCTTTTGTCCTTTTAAGGCCACTTATTGACTGATACTAAATTTAGGAACTTTTGTATAGTTACATCACAAGTAAATGAGTAAATATTTAAATGGTTTATGCTGATTTACAGTTATAGTTGACAGTCTCCACGAGCTGTACAGTACATTTAAAGGCTACTTAATCCAAAAGATGTCCTACATGTTAAGACGCCTACATGCAGGATACATGCAGGATACATGCAGGATACATGCAGGATACATGCAGGATACATGCAGGATACATGCAGGATACATGCAGGATACATGCAGGATACATGCAGGATACATGCAGGATACATGCAGGATACATGCAGGATACATGCAGGATACATGCAGGATACATGCAGGATACATGCAGGATACATGCAGGATACATGCAGGATACATGCAGGATACATGCAGGATACATGCAGGATACATGCAGGATACATGCAGGATACATGCAATACTTCGTCTTATCTCACACAAGCTTTAAGCCCATTGTTCAAAAGTTAAACAGCCATGATTAAAAGTTGTCAAGTCCTAAGGCACGAAAGCATCCTCGTAAGAAGTGTCTCTGAAGAAACTCCTGCAACAGTTGCCCTGTTACACATGGCAGATGTAAGTCTGTGACCTTTCGCTTGATTAGTTGAGCTATTTTCTACCTCTTTTTTTTCTTTTTTACCTGAAAGTGATGAAAGGGACCTGGTGTTCACACAGACAAGAAAACACATTATTAAAACTTCTGTGGAGAGTATGAAAGTGTTCCAGTTTCAGACCACTCACTGTATACAGTAGGACTTATTAAATTGGCTAATCAGTTCGGAATAAGAGCTACACATAGTCTGACTCAAAAGTTTACATGCGATTGAACAAAATACACTTCCCTTCCAGTTCCACATGTTTTCTGTTACACAAATATTAAAAAAAAAAATTTATATTCCGTACACAATTCTAGCTATTTTTTCTTTATTCCAATTTCGAAGATCTTAGCAGCTTTTATTCACCTGGATAATTTGATTCACAATTCATTTATGACATCTTGTTTTTAAAAGTGTATGTAAACTTTTGGCCGCACTGTATTCTTGACAACTTACAACTATTAACTGAACCTTAAATGTAATTTCTCTTGAATTTGTAGTTGTTATTGAAATGTTGGAACCAGAAAAGGTCATTTCAGCATCTGTTTGTTCAGTGACTACCAAAAAAACAAAGGGAGATACTTGAAAATAATCCAATACATGTAAGAAAGTAGTACCCAATTGTGATGATAACGTAATAAGTTGCATCCAATCATATATTAACCTCATTATGTCATTCAATACATTACCTTATTGTGTTATTTGATAAATTGCCAGGCAATTTTTAAAGACATTTCTTCAAGAAACCCATCATCAAAATGCCATTTAATGCATTTTCAAGACATATTAAAGATATTTCATAATGACCTGCATCTTTAAACATTGTTAGTAACATTATAATGTAATTAGAGCATCATCAAGAATTATCAAAGATATTTCATTTATCGTTATTTGCACTGCAATAAATGGTTGTAACATCATAACAACATTTAATTATATTACAACAACGTAGTACAGACATATCATAAAGAGTTGCTAAAAATATCATAGTAACATCACAACATCATACATCTTCAAAAATGATTGAAAGCATTTCATAATGATTTTAGCCTGTATTAAGCAGTATAATTTGTTAATTTATTTAATCATTAAAAAAATAGAGATCCTGTTCCAGAGAAATGTTCCTGCCGCATACACGCTTGTTCACTTGGCAACTTTCCAAAATAACGGCAAAAATAATTTCCTCATGGAAAAATGTATTATTGTTACTCCTAATTGCATGATGGCCATCGTACGAAACCAGGTTCACTTAAGCGAGTATCTAAACAACCTATCCTATACATTTTTACATACATACAGAGCTCGACCAGTTTATTGACAGCATTAGTCTGATGCATATCGACAACTAACATCAAAGATTTTCGTCACAGACAACATTAGCCACACTGAGAGGAACAACTAGATTGCTTTTCTTGCTTCAAGGCTCAGGAAATAGACTCTTGCCATATTATTAAGAGACCTGTCAGGTCCACACCTTCCAGCTGAAAGATTCACAAATTGGTTAATCTGTGCCTAGGAAGATTCTAGATAACTAATCACTCACAAAGAAAATCCTTGTTATTCTAGTTTACAAATATACTGGCTTTTAAGATAAGAAGTATAGTTTTTATATAATATGAAATTTTATTGTTTATGGATCTATGGATGTAATCTTTATAGTCATCTGTTATGCCAGCATCGAGTTACCTATTCTATTCTATTATGTGTCAAAGGTATAACAATGCTGACAGGTATGAGATACATCAAAGATAATCATTATAAAAATCTGTGGCATGCAATGGGTAGCAGGAAGCTGCAGGCAACCCAGGAAACATCAAGGATCAATCATAACTAGTAAAGGCCAACTAATTATCTTACGTTTGCATGTTGTCACGAAAATTACAAACACAAACACAATGAAAATATTTTATTTTGTGCAGAATGCTGAAAAAAAGTAGCTGACTCTTACGACAATTCGACAGTGTCTATGATGGTTGTCATCCAAAAGCAGTTTTTAGTCGTCCAAAAACTTAGCAAACCTCTGCCAACATCATGCAGGTTATTTGTCCTAATGAATTTCTTATTAGTCAAAAGCATTTCGTCGCACATGGCACGATGCAAAATGTCATGAATCGGCCTTAAAGTTGGCAGGGTTGTCTTACATAAATGTGAAGATGTAACCAATGGTAACTGACATAAAGTGTGAAGATGTAACTGCCATAAATATGAAGATGTTACTGCCATAAATGTGAAGATGTAACTGCCATAAATGTGAAGATGTAACTGACATAAATGTGAAGATGTAACTGCCATAAAAGTAAAGATGTAACTGCCACAAATGTGAAGATGTTACTGCCATAAATGTGAAGATGTAACTGACATAAATGTGAAGATGTAACTTCCATAAATGTGAAGATGTAACTGCCATAAATGTGAAGATGTAACTGACACAAATATGAAGATTTAATTGCCATTAATGTGAAGATGTAACTGCCATAAATGTGAAGATGTAGGTGCCATAAATGTGAAGATGTAACTGCCATAAATGTGAAGATGTAACTGCCATAAATGTGAAGATGTAGTTGCCATCAATGTGAAGATGTAACTGCCATAAATGTGAAGATGTAACTGACATATATGAAGTATATCAGACACTTACTTTAAGACGACTTGATAAGTATCAATAATGAACATATAATCTGATATTTTCTTAAATAAAATATACCTGAGAGCAGAAATGGAAAAATAATGTCCCAGTAAAGATTTACAAAAGCATTGAAGAAAATGACTGCCTCGAGTTCTACTTTCCAAGATGGTGATAATTACGATATGGTGGCCAAAAAAATTCACAGTTCCAAGTTACATGGAAAATGGGTTTTAATGATTACATCATAAATTTCCTGGCTCTCCATAGGCCCTAGAAATAGAAATTACAGGCTGCCATTAATAATCACACCTTTAATTTTGCTCTCAATGCCTACAATTTTCCGAGGTTCCTTTTGGAATATTAAGAATTCTTAAAGGCAGAACAAAAGATCAAGAGAAATAAATGCCTGACACATCAGTGATAAACATGATGGAATAGATTTTTGTATAAGTGTTGAATCTTATCACATGCTTTTATGAATACATAATTGTCCGATGTGGCTAGCACAAGCCAGTTCGAGTTGCAGCTAGGAACAGGAAGGAAGACAGAAATGAAGAAGAAGAAGAAGAAGAAGGAGAAGGAGAAGAAGAAGACAAAAGAAGACAAAGGAAGAAAAAGAAGAAAAAGAGAGAAGAAGAAGGAAGAAGAAAGATGACAGAAGAAGCAGAAGAAGGAGAAAAAGAAGAAAAAAAGCACTGCAGATCAGTATACCTGTTTACTGAAATTAGTTTATAGTTCTTAGGTGTTATTTATAAAATTCGTCTCAGTTCGTAGGCTCTCGTTTTACGTGTAAAAAGGAGCACGAAGAACAAGTATGGGGGTGACATGAAAGTGTTACACATTTAGGAGTTTAGTTCTGTAACTGAAACAGCAACTGCCCAGAGGCTAAGCACGAACTTGGACAGCTGGGCCTGATGATGTATCTCATAGCTTTGATGTATCTTTTATTATTTTGCCAGATGGACATTGACAGATATTTATGAGCTTTGACAAAACGATATATCTGGATTTCTGATGCAGTGTTTAGGTGGGTTTCTTCTTCAGCGCAAATTATCAGTAAATAATAAACAAGAAAATCTTAACACAAAACATATAGCAATTCACATGCTGCAAAGTACCACAACAAATTAGAAAAGTTCATGATTCGTTAAAAGTTGCAGAAGAAACTCAAAACAAAGAATGTCCTTGCACTTTGTCTTGAAATTTGTCTGGAATTTTTTTCCTTTTGTGCGTTCAATATATCACCACTTTTTCTGAAATTCTATTATATGTAGCATCTCGTTTAATTGCCAAAACTACTGCCTTTAATATCATTGATTAACTGCGTGTAACAGAATCATTTCAAAGCTGCATAAATACATGACTAAAAATACGCAATATCTTAAGATTGGTATATGCAAATATAATTGCAGCAACATTGCCAAGGAAATAAAACATGCTTAAAAAGCTGTGGTCTCAATACATTACTATGCTATATAGTGTATATAGCTATTTAACCTTATTTTATTTAATAGTACAACCTGTATATTATGTACGAATAAATTTACAATAAATTTATGTGGAGTAATAAATAACCACAAAAATCTATGCTGGTGGATAATCAAAAAGTTAAATAGATAACCAATGAGTTATTTGATTATGGCAATGTAGCAATATGAAAGGTTTCCCGCAGTAGCACTTATCAGTCACACCCAGACGAAAAAATATTAATGATAAATCTGGAAAAGGGAAAAATATGCACTGAGATCAGCTTGGAATGGGGATTAATTAAATGGCAAAGTTGACAGGGCGTGGATAATATCTAGCACATTAAAGAGCTTAAGATCATCAATAGTTATCTATTTTTAAGCCTTCAATCATGCAGCCAAGTTGAGTGTGGCTTAGCTGAAGTTGCAAATAAACAGCCCTTGTTACCTTATGCCAGCGCATACAAAATAATGCTCCAGATTATTTCAAAGGTGCCCTACAATGCAATTTTTTTTTATTTCATCAAAATGTTAAGATATATGATGTAAACAAACTTTCACCAGTCCCACTGCAATAACATGATTTCAAAACCCTAAATGATGCAAAATTAGCTGGTGACGTCACATCAGGATATCCCATGATTCATTTGAGTAGCAGCCAGCCAATAGCAGTGATGCTGGGCTGCAGCATCCTTGCATCTTGGTCATACCTCAGCAATTCCCAGGCACTTGATCCCTGGTCAGGGCAATTCCTGATGTGATGTCATGCATATGTTAAGAGCAACTTCTTTAACAGCAGTAATTATGACGGGAGAATGTCAACTTTAAAGTCTGTGTTTTAGGGCTTAACCTTAACTAATCAGCCTAGGATTCAGGAAATGTGTATTTTAGGGTACATGTATATTCAATCACATGACTCACAAAACTAAGACAGTGCAAATTTCATTTTAGGGCACCTTTAACTAATTTACTGTATCACGGCTCAGTTACTACTAAATTAAATTTCAACATGCACTGTAAACAACACATTCATTAAATAACTACGAAATAAATATACAACAAAAGAAAATAAATACATTTATATAAAAGGAAGGATATCTCATTTGCCTGTTATGGAATTACAAATGTACTACCCATGGTTTCAAATTCTGTCAGGAAAATCTCATTAAACTAAATAGATTATTTTCAAATAGATCATTTTAAAATAGATGTTATCCAAGATATCATTATTTAAAATCCACTTTGAATCAATTTGACTAAAGCCAGCTTTGTGGAGTCATTCAGTTATGATGTCTAAGGGCCTTGACTGCAGGGTTTGAGTGCTCTGTAAAATAAGTTCTGATCAGTAATATGGTTGATTTCACTCAAAATTAAGGAATTTCATCAAACGGATTAACATTTAGAGTTGATGATTTCATCCAAAGCTTTAGATAGAAGCATTATCAAGCATATTGCTAGATGCTTCTAGTAGAGGAAATATGATAATAGGCTTAAAAGCGGATAACTTGTTATCTTATTTCATTTCTCATCAGTCTTGTTGTAAATAACACGACTCCAAAAGCAAAATGAAGTCAGTCACTTGGCAGTATGTAACGTTAGTGTTGGTTAGTGTTACAGCAGTTTTAGAGCGAGCATGGACAGTTGCATCCTCAGAACGACTTTTCAGACTGATTGAAACATTTGATAAGAATGAAATAAACATCCCCAACATCTGGGCAATAAACTAGTTTTCACTCTAAAACTGCTGTATTTAACAACCTTTGTCTCTCCTCGGGACCCTCGAATCTTCAGGGTCCCTGGTTGCTACAAGCGTGCGATGTGTCGCTGACCAAACAAATTAGTTCAATGTTTGCCGCTTTAGTTGCTTTGTTATAAGCGTATAATATCCTAATTTAGGAGGTTTTGTATTCTTTTAGTTATAATGAACAAAATTGAATAGAGGACCATAGGTCATAAGTGTCTGGGTTAGTTGTGTGAGACATTTGGTGAGTTGCTCTAAATGAGAATCTGTAACCAACTGAGCAATACAACAGAAATATGATATGAATGAAGCCCATTATATCAGAAATGAAGAAGTCCATGATGTAAGTATACATTTTTGGTTAGGAAAATATGCAATGGGCCCATAGAAAGATGACATTCCGTGAAAAAAAAAAAAAAAAGCAAGGATGAATCCTTTTCCAATAAAATGTCATTTCAAGGAAACCTCACATGACAATAGGCAGTTATAATAATAATATATTCATAATATTGCCAATATTATGACTAACAAGCCAAAAATATTGCAATATTTGCTAAGTATTAATGATGTTTCTCTAAGGGTATCAGGTTAACTCACCGCGTCTGCCAGCTCACCGCTCACCGCTCACCGCTGTCAGCTCACCGTTTTGCGAGTCAGGTCACCGCTTCTTTTTATCGACGGTGACTTGTAGCAAAAGCAAAGTCAGGTCACCGCCGTTTATTTTTATAAATAATCTATAAATCTCTATGCGATGCGTCGTATCATACGCTAGCTGTCGTCTGCTTCAAGTTTGACCTCTGTCCTCTTCTCCAATCGTTTCATGCGCGAAGTCATACATTCGGCTTGACTTGCATGTGGGGTGTGATTATGTTCACCAAATCAGTGGTTTTATTTGGAATTATTTATTTATTATTTATTTACTATATATATTTACTATATAAATAATATGAAATTAATTTAGCAAATAGGTGGAAATAATATATAAATCATTAAAATTTATTTTCATAATATGAAATTCGATTTTTTTTTACTTGAATATTAATTTATTAAAGAAAAGGCTGTCTCTTGGCAATATAAATATAATTAATATGAAATTAGATTTTTTTTCCCTTTTTATTAAGGGATATTTGGAATATTAATTTATTAAAGAAAAGGCTGTTTCTTGGCAATATTAATATACATGGAGAAAGTACAAATTAGATATCTTAAAAGTTTATTAGGCAGGTTTCCTCTTATGGTTACACAGAAGATTAATGTCACTGCCATCCTATGACATCCTAAATAAATGCCTCAAAATTCAAGAATCTCTCTACATTAAGGGTCAGACCAACTGGTACAATAAAACAATACACATCATTAATGAATGTAATATAACTAGTTGGGAAACAAAGGAGCCAGGGACTCTGAAATCAAACTTAAACTGTATGAAAGTGAACAATCAAGGATCCTTAGCGAGATAAATGACTCTGAGAAGCACCGAAAACTAAGAACATACAAATTATTTAAAACTACGTATTGCTTTGAACCTTATCTAAATCTCAACCTCCCCAAGAAAACC